>CACSLK010027831.1:16934195-16967157 GCA_902706635.1 Striga hermonthica
TGATATTCGAGAGAAGCACAAACAACACCAAAAAAAATAATGCACTTAATATCAACAAATATCTGTTACAAATGTAAATTCACACCAACACACAAGCTGAAAAAAGAAAAAACACAAAAGGTGTTGGTTCGTTACCCTCACAAAGCGGCTCTGGATTTGTCGATGTGCCCGAGGGTAACCGATTTCTCGATCAGCGTAATCTCCCGGTGCAGGGGAATGCTGGGATCGATCAATTTGTCGCGGTCGGGGTTCTTCACTCACTCGTGGCTGTCGGATTTGGTGGCAAATTGAGTGAATCTATTGGATATCGATTTTTCGAATGCGACAGAGCTGAGGGACTCTGCCATGGCGGTGGTTGCACGGGCGAGGAGCTTGGAGAGGCTGTGCTTGGCGAGGCGAGGACGCCTCACTGAGAGAGAAAAATGAGGGTTTGGAAAATGAAAAGAATGAGTGTTCTTCTCTATTCTTTAGCTGTTCGATCACTGTTGTAGGAGACGTGCAAAAATCAAAGAGTAACAGGAAAGACGTGTAAAAGTCAAAGTGAACAGTTGTTCAAAGAAATCCAATCACTGATGTACAAAAGCCGCACGTCGCACCTGATTTCTGGGGAGGAAATCCTGCGATAGTGATGTGGAGACGTACGCTATCAATAACCTAAAATTACTCTTGCATCCTCCAAAAGCTGAAAATACAAGGGTAATAAAGACAAAACACGGATAATTAATAAAGACATCAAATTTACCATATTGTTCTTCCATATAGAGTCATATAAGGGGCAATTTAGTCATTTCAAAAAAGTGGCAACGAGGTAAATTAAAAAGGACACGTGTCAACTTCTTAAGGGCACTAAATGGGACACGTGTCGGCTTTTAAAGCACCCTAACTTATTCATATAAGATATAAGAGAGATATATAAGATGTGGTTCAAATGAGAACCAAATCCTATTGTGAGAACCGTGAGAATTACTATTTTTAATTGTATGTAATGCTATGATTGCTTGTATTTAGTGCTATTTTTAACTATAATGTATTTTATTTAAAATAACAATAAAATTTTTATTAGCATTTGTGTAAATGATAGCATACTGAAATATTAAAAATAGCATCATACACAATTAAAAATGGCATCAAATATGGTTCTCACGGTTCTCACACCAAACATAGTTTTTATTTGGATATATATATATATATATATATATATTTTTTTTTTTTATATATGGTTCAAATGATAATCAAGTCCTAGCGTGAGAACCATGAGAACTGCTATTTTTAATTGTATGTAGTGCTATGAGTGCTTGTGTTTTAGTGCTATTTTTAACTAGGATGTATTTTATTAAAAATGGCAATAAATTTTTCATTAGCATTTGTGAAAATGACAACACCGTGCAGTATTAAAAATAACATCATACATAACTAAAAATTAACATCAAATATGTTTATCACGGTTCTCACACCAGACTTAGTATATATATGAAATTGAAATTACCTATTACACCATATAGCATATATAAATTTGATATGGTCACATTTGAACGACAATGATAAACCTGGATCGAATTAGCAACAAATACTCTCCATTCATGGAGACCCTAGGATCTGCAGTTTGAGGCAATATATATAGGATCTAAATCAGTAGGTTTTAGAATTTGAGCCAACACTAGTGTCATGTTTGTGAGTCATAGTTTCAATTTTTGATTATTGTCTCGATTGATTAGATTATTCAGGATTAAATTTTATCTTTGCTCTTGTGTAGCTTACGATGACAAGTTGTAGTAGATGGTGTTTTTACGGTTGCTTTTCACTTTTTTCAATTTACTTATATTTTGAAATTTTAAGTGACAAAATTCAATGCTCTATTATTTGGCTTAAATAGATTTGGATTTACTTTCAATCCAAAAATAATTAAGTTCATATTATCCATGAATTTGTTGATTATTTATGGTCATTTTAGATGTATTAGTTGGATTTTAATATCATTTCATATTATAACCATTGAATTCTAAATGTACTTTAAAAGATAATAACTTCAGTATTTTTTTTCGGTTTTACCCATATAATATATCAAGTTTATTTATAACATTTTACTATGATACTAGTACTGACCCGTGCGATGCACGGGATAGTATATTTTTTGGGTTTTTTATAATATCAACATTAAATTTAATGCACTTTGTGGATACGTAACAAATATAAAATGAAAAAAAAAACAAATTTAAAACTTTATAAATTAGTAAACACTTCTTTGTACACAACGTTTTGGGTCTGATTTGGTGGCAAGTCATCGTCATTACAGACTAATATCTTCAACCCACTTCGATTGGTGACACGAGATGCGGCAACATATATTTGCCCATGACTGAACACTGGCTTCTTAAGCAATAAACCAACATGCGATAGCGATTGTCCCTGACTCTTGTTGATAGTCATGGCATACGATACCATAACAGGAAACTGTCACCTCTGGAATTTGAAAGGAATTTTGACATTGAAAGGAGTTATAGAATATCATTATTTCTTTTGTATTATAATATAAATAAATCATAAATTCGAAATATCTGCATTCTTTTGTCTTATCCTACATAATTGCATGATGAGAACCCATGGTTCTCCATCGTCCGCAGATTGGAAGTGATTTTCACAAAACATAAAGTCGTGAACATATTCACCCCAAAGTTCCCAACGCATCACTAATTCACTATTTAGTTAAAAAAACAAATTCAATATTATATTTTAGACAAATTTTACAAATATATAATTCATGTACTATATAGATTACTTACTCCAAATCCATCATTGAAAAAGTGATCCCTTGCTTTTTTTTTCTCCATTTATCCAATCTAAATGAATGGGTCGAACCTTAACGTCCATACCAATAGCATCTACAATAGATATTAGTAGAAAAACTAAATACTATTTTATTAATTTATATATCAACAAAACAAAATTAAGATTCAAAAAAATTCGAATCCACCCTAAATAATAAATAAAAGATTTACCATAAAGGATTGGCTCGTCCACAATGTCATCATTTTGAAGAAATGCAAAACTACGGAAGTCGAATTCTCATGTAGGGAAATTATATAGCACGTGAAGGACCTCAGTATCCCCATTAATTATAACTTTGTAGTTTGCATTAGTAGATCGAAATTTACCAACGTTGAGCTCTAGTCTGTAGTTGGTAAATATGTAGACCCCACCCTCCTCAAGCAACCCAGCAAATATGGGCGAACCACGAACTATACCAGTTATTCGTGATCCCTACAAAACAAATAAATAGTATTATTGAGATAATAAAAAAAAAAAAAACATTATAAAAAAAATCAATGCAATATATTTACCTCCATATCATGGAAAATAATTTCCCAATCGCTTTGGAAAGATCTCTTGAAAATACGTATGGCTCTAAGCCTAAGATTGAATCTCATGTTAACTGTGAGTTGTCTGATCAAGCCTAATTGCTCCATGACAAATTTTTTATTTTTTATTTTATTAAATGTGGAGAAGAATTTGTTCTGCCGATTTGAGAATTAATTGGGGGAATGATTGACTTTTGGGTTATTTATAGTGATAGTAGGTTTCAAAAATATTATTCGGAATTTTTACATTTAATAATATAATATGAATTATTTGTAAAACATAATATTGTCGGTCCTAATAAAAACTCTCGGTCCTAATAAAAAAATAAATAAATACTTAACAAAATATAAACTTTTGTGCATGATAGGAATGAGATTTTGAGTTACTAATGGACTCAGTTTTAGGAACACGAGTTTGAAATAAATTAACTACAGAGTTTGAAATCTATAAATTGAAGAGAGATAACTGAAAGAGAATTGTTATGACACTTCACTTCGTGTAATTTATTTTATATAATTATGTAAATTTATAATAATTTATCTTTCAAATCACTGCATCATTAGATTTAAATGTAAATTAATCGGCTAAAAAATTGTAAAATAAGATCGTCTACTATCCCGTGAACAAATAGACTATCACAAAAACTCTGCACGTGCCATACTTTATTTAAAGTCAAGTCGTATTTAAATATTTAAATAAAATAATGAGATATTTTATAAAGGGATACTCGATTTGGTATTTAATTAAATATCCGAAACAAATCTGTTTGTTATTAATTTATAAGGGGATACACAATTTATTTTTAAATTTCTATAAACTAAATTATAATTATGTAATATTATTTTTAAATTATTTCAGTTTAAGTATTTGTATAAACAATTTTATTATTTTTTATATGTATATATCGATATACACTTTAAAATGAAAATTGTTATTGCACCGAAAATTGATATTGATCATATGTGCGAATCCGAAAATTGTTATTGCAAATTATTAAAAATTGCCAGCAATGAAAATAAATCATGTAGAACAAATAAAACAAACAAAAAATAAAAGAACCGTATGTACGTACAAAATCGAAGAAGGAGTCTAGATATAAAAATTTTATTAACGATAAAATATAGTACTCATCCAATTCGCAATAAATATGACACAGAATAAATTTCTTACCAAATCGTCAAATTATATATAATAAAAACTTAATAAATCCAGGCGGCATCCATCTCTCGATCATTGCTAGTATTGAGGAAAATTTCCATTGTATTTGCTAAAATCTGTCCTTCCATGAAGGAAAATCTTCCAACGATGGGTTATTATATCATTCCTCCCGTTATTATATTCAACATCGTAGTTGCGAATAAAATACACCTCGCCTTGTTTAAGGCGATCTCGAAATACGCTCATATACTGCGAACGTACTATTCCTTTCATGTATGAACCCTACATATTTGAAATCATAAATAATACAAAAAAAAAAAAAAAAAGAAAATTGAAAAATCAGTTCCGATATTCATGTGATAATGTTAATGATAAAACATTTGAAAATAATTAGCCCTTCATCATGAAACAGGATATGAAAAGCGTCTGGATGCTTCGGATCGTTATGAGTTTCCAGCAGTAGGACTACTTTCAACTCAAAAACGGTTTGTTGGATCGACTCACAGTGTCAGTGTACCCCGGAATGTTGCCATAAAATAATTTGTATTTTATAATTTTTGTTTTCCTACGCGTGTTGAGGAGGTGAAGTGAAAATGATCTCAATCTGTACCTTTTATATAGAGAGTTTTTGTACATGTTAAACGTGTGTAGCGATATTAGATAAGGCACAAGGTTTTCGGATATTATAGAAGGTTGTTACGATAATAAAGGAATAAAATTGAGGAATTAAAAATTGTTAAGATAATAATAAGTTGTTAAGATAATAAAGGAATCAAATTAATTTCGAATTCAATAGAAAGTTGTTAAGATAATAAAGGAATCAAATTAAGGATTTATATAAATTTTTTATCCAATATTTTTTTAACGGATTTTTTATTTAAATATTTTGTTTAATTTGTTTAACGGATTTCTAAAATACTTTCCACAAATGGAAAGTGAAAACATTTTTTTAAAACTTTCCTTAAAAGATTTTTTGACATTCCTCTTTCAATTATTATAGATTGCCTATGAGAAAAGGTCCAATGAATAAATGTTGTAATTTTTATAATATTTTTTACGGTGTGTTCTTTAATGGTGATCACATAACTTAATTTTATTAATTTTAAAATTAAGATAATAATCGGGCGCTACAGTTACTGATGTAGGGAATGCGTACGAATGAGAAAAGATACAATACGAGTAAACGAGATACTCTCTCGTAAAACACGTAAAACGAGATACTCTCTCGATAAAACTCACAATCAATTTATATTTTTATTCAAATCAACTGCATAAAACAATAGATGAGGAGTCCCTTAAATAAGGCTCCTACAACTCTAATACTAACTTGTCCAACAAGACAAGAATCCTAACAATACTAACTTGTCTAACAAGACAAGAATCCTAACAAAGTGATAAATAATAAGTTTCCTAACAAATCTATAATACCAATAATAATAATAATAATAATAATAATAATAATAATAATAATTAAAGATTCTAAACATTCTTATCTCCATCAGTTACGTAAGCATCTAATTCGAGTTTGTCTTATCGCCAATATTTCTGTTGATATGCGAAATTTGATCAACATGAGATATTCAGAGAACTGTACATATTATTGAATTTCTCTGTATTTTTTGTATAATTGTTGAATCAAGAATCACAGAAAATTGAAGAATCTCTCTTTTGATGTGGTTCAAGGAAAAAGTTGGATAAATGAGAGAATAGAGGCGGTGCCTCCAATTCCTAGATAAGTAGGAAAAGAATACCCCCCCTTTGGCCCATCTATATCTTCATCTATATATAGGTCTTTTATGGGCCTTTACATTTAATGGGCCTTCAAATTATAATAATGAACATGTAATAAATTATTACAGCGCATGGTCCAATAATTATGATAAATAATGGTTTCGACTGGTATTTGTCTTGTCAACAATTACTGTGCCTGTCTTTTATCTCGACGACGTTGGATTCTGCTCGGCTTGCTTAGTTCAAATACGGACAATCTTGACTTCTGAGAACTCGATAATAATAAAATAAATAGAAGAACATGTATCCACGTGTAGCATTTTTATTAGTTGAGCCAAAATTGTATATCAACAATTTCTTTTTCTTTTTTTTTTGTAAATCCAAATTAGAATTTCGATATTGCATATCGACGGTAAACAATATGAAAGCTAAATTATTTATATTTATATCGTTTATTTGTATTAATGATAAAATTTATAAAATTTGATATGCTCATTGTCTAATTTATGACATATAACCAATAAATTTTATTTTGATATGCACAAGTACTTTTAGTGCCAAAATTATTCAGGTCAATGTTGATGACCTTTTTAATTGCAGATCGCCCCTTGCATTTTCCAGTTATTACGCTCCTCGCAACATATTTCCGGACTCAAATTCCGCAGGCCCCAAAAGGTTCTTCTTTAACGGTCATGTAATTTGAACGGACAAATGAATCCAAATTCAAACGCCTAAAACGCCCAGAAAGTAAACGCACAAACGCTCTCCATCCCTTCCTTTTGTAGCAGACAAAACTAGCCATTTTTTCTTCTCCATTTCTGTTCTTCTCCGAATTTTCGAACCTCGATAGCAAAGAGTTGTATGGAAAACTGCGAGTTGAACTCATCTGATGACCAGACGCCGGGAACTCCGAAGCCATGTGCTTCTGCCGGTGGCTTTGAATGGGAAAAGGCGCAAAAACTAAATCAAGAAGCCGACACATCTGCCATGGAAGAAGATGAAACTGAGGAGTCGTTTGCTGATCTGATGGTCTGCGATTATGGTTCAAGATTGGTCCCAACTGGGTTCTCGATTCCTTGTTGTAAAGGTAGGTCTTTTTTGCACGTCTATCAGAAAGGAAATTCGAAAGGTACTCAAGATTAGGGTTTTCTTGTGGGTAGATTTAGATCCAGAAATCTAACATATTAACATTTTTGCAGCATTTAGTGATTTTATTTTCCATTTTTTTTCATCAGACTCTCACGCCACCATGCTAATGAAATCTGGTAGAAATGTTGATGTGAATGACCCGTGAGTAACTTGCTGAATGTATTTTGGGATTTATGGTTTCTATTGTCTGTAGAGAATATCGTTGTGTATTGGCTATGTATTGTTCTTTATGCTATATTATAAATTCGAAAGTTCAGTGGTAGGGATAGAGGTTGCTGGGGTTTGGAACTGCCTCGGCTATCCTTACAGATGGTTGAAAATTAAAGCCAAAAAATATATGTGTGTATTCATTTTCTAGACTTTGGGGTTGTTTATGTGAATGTTTTGAGTTGGTCGAAAGTATCATTTCTTGTCATTGATACGCACTGCTAATTTTAACTTAAATGTTATTTCTTTGGTGAATTAGAGGAAATTGTGCTTTTCATCAATGCTGGTGCAATGACGCCTGCGGAATCAGATTCCGGTATTGAACTTCTGGCGGACAAGTTTTTTGAAGGCGGAGATACTTTTCAGACTGAGGAGTTCATCGACGATGGTGGACACTGTTCGTTCATGTATCAGTCAGCCAGATTGGGAAACTTCTGCTACCGAATTGAGAATCTTCAGCCCGGGAATTATTTTCTTGATCTTCATTTTGTAGAAATTATAAACATCAATGGGCCTAAAGGGATGCGAGTATTTAATGTGTATATGCAAGATGAAAAGGCAAGTTCTTACTATTTTTTTTTTTTCTTAAATTAAGAAAGACTAAAGTATGAATGCTTTATGATGTAAGTTGACGGTTAGTGCTGCTGTTGATGCAGATTTTGTCTGATTTTGATATCTTCTCCATCGTTGGGTCCAACAAACCTCTACAACTGGTTGATGCTAGAGTTTCTGTTAAGGAGGATGGAATTATTGTCTTGAAATTTGAGGGGATAATTGGCAGCCCAGTAGTTAGTGGAATTTGTATTAGGAGAGCCCCTACAGCTTCAGGTACTTGCTTTTCTGTGCAACATTCTTTTTATATGGCATTTTAAGGGACCAAAGTATTCGTGCAATTTCTGAAATTCTTCAATCTTTGCAGTCTCTCAGATGAACCGTGAATATTCTGTGTGTAAAAACTGTTCTGCTGAGATAGAATATCCTTCAGCTCAGGTATGATTTGCATAAACACGTTCCTGAACTTTTTGAGGGCAAATGGCCCAAGTTTAGTGTCACTATCTTCTACTTTATACGAATTCTTATGTTTATGAATATGTGGAGCTTTCAGAAAAAGGTATTGCGAACAAAATCAATAACCAAGTACGAGAAAACTATACAAGATCTGAAAGATACGTTGCAGAGGAAGACTGATGAGTGTTATCAATCTTGGATGTCTTGGTCTGCTGCTAACGAGCAATTAGAGAAAGTTAGGATGGAACTCGACAATAAGACATTCAAAACATATTCACTTGGTAAGGCTTAGAACTGGCGCATTGAGTTTTTTCATTTACTTTGTTAGCTGGAAAAGATTCGAAATAAAAAGATAAAAATATAGTGGGGCCATGCAATAAGGCAAGGTCCCAAGTGCATTTTATTCGATCTTTTGTTCATTTATGTTAGTAAATCTTTAACCATTATTTTGTTGCATATATTGATAAAGATCGAAGGTTATTTTCTTTCTGGTGGTGGTGGTGCAAAAACTCAGGAACACTAGACCACGTCCATTGAACTTTTCCCTTGTGTTGAAGTAACTTCTATTTTCAAATATATGCATGTTAATATGCTTACTACAGTGCGTCTAGCTTACTAGCTGATGAATTTCCGCACAGGATTTATACCTTTCCTTACCATAAGAAGACAGATCATTGGTGATTACCTACCTAGACATGGGTTTTTTGTTTAATATGATTAAAAATTTTATTAATTGATAAAGTTTGGAGGAGCTGGCAGAATGCAAGAGAAATTAGTTCCTAGATTAATATTGGGTATTGGTCTCATACGTAGAATGCAAAAAACGACATTGTGCTGGCATTTGGGATAAGACTACATACAGAAATTTGAAGACAAAAAGCATGTCTCTGTTTCTAGAGTAGATTCCTTTGGTTGCAAAAAAAGTAGATGTAGCTGTAGCTGTATTTATCATAATTCAACTGTTATCATCAGTTTATTTCTAGAGTGTTGTATGTTTTCCAAGTAAAACTGGAAGTGTATTATTTTGTATTTTTCCTAATGGAACTAGAACTTAACGTCATTGGATTTTCTGTAGATCAAACACTAGAGAAACAAGCAGACAAGCTGAAAGACATCTCGAGCAAGTATGAGCACGATCAGAAGTCCTGGAAAGTGGCAATCAATAGTTTAGAGCAGAAAGTAAAGGTGATTAGTCATTTAACTGGCTAATTCAAGGGACAAAAGAAAAGATGTTTACCTTTCATAGAGAGTGCATTTTGCTTGTAAGGTATGAAGCAAGTCCAAATTTTCCTTGTACAGGTGATGAAACGAGAGCATTCTGAGCTTTCTCGTGAAGCACACGAATGTGTTGGCTCTATTCCGGACCTGAATAAAATGGTTTCTGCAGTCCAGTCACTTGGTAAGCTTTAGTCAGATAAAAAGCTAGCTTTGATTTTTTTTTTTTTTTTTAATACTAAGTGTGGGTTCTTTTATGTAATTTCACGGTTGCACCACAGTCGGACAGTGTGAAGATCTTAAACTGAAATTCAATGAGGAGCAAGTAAAGAGGCGGAAGTTATTTAACCAAGTGCAGGAGGCAAAAGGTTATATTTTGTGATTGTTCAAAATGTGTTGTGCCTATGTTATTCTTTCGGTTTTTGTTCTCATTACATTTACATGAACTTTTGAACTATCAGGAAATATTAGGGTATTTTGTCGTTGTCGACCCCTAAGCAAGCCGGAAGTCACAGCCAGGTGTTCATCAGTCGTAGACTTTGATGCTGCCAAGGATGGAGAACTTGGAATTCTTAGCAATGGCTCCACCAGAAAGACTTTCAAGTTTGATCGTGTTTACTCGCCGAAAGATGACCAAGGTGCTTCTTTTACTTTTTTTTACCTGAATTTCACGCATTATGGAAGAAAAATACTGGAACCAGTTGATTTTTTTGCCGATGACCGAGCACTGTGTATATATACTAGTTAATAATTCTTGTTTTATCTCTTTTGAACAGTTGATGTTTTTGCCGATGCTGCTCCTATGGTAATCTCAGTACTGGATGGATATAATGTATGCATATTTGCCTACGGGCAAACAGGGACAGGCAAGACTTTCACGATGGAGGGTACCGAGTCCAACCGTGGGGTCAACTATAGGACCCTTGAAGAATTGTTTAAGATTGCGAACGAGAGGGCTGAAAACTACACGTACAACATCTCAGTTAGTGTGCTTGAGGTTTACAATGAACAAATAAGGGATCTGTTGGCGGTGGAGACCTCCAAGAAGTAAATGGGAAAAAAAAAATCATGTTTTCCATTTTTTTTTTCCTTCATATGAATCTGCAGATCAATTAGGTGACTTACTTTATTTTTTTATGGTTATAGGTTGGAGATAAAGCAGGCCTCTGAAGGATTTCATCACATTCCTGGTATTGTTGAAGCCAAAGTGGAGAACATACGGCAAGTCTGGAATGTCCTACAGGCAGGGAGCAGTGCAAGAGCTGTTGGATCAAATAATGTGAACGAGCACAGCAGTCGATCTCACTGGTAACCACTTTCGCCGTTTGTTAACCTTAATAATTCTACAAAAAAAAGAAAGAAAAGAAAAGAAAGAAAAGAATCTTAAATATTGTTGTCTTATTGCTGTTCTTTCCTTGTGTTTCAGCATCCTCTGTATTACTGTAAGAGCCAATAATTTGATCACTGGGGAGTGCACAAGAAGCAAGCTTTGGCTCGTGGACTTGGCCGGAAGTGAAAGGCTTGCTAAGACTGATGTTCAAGGTGATCGTCTCAAAGAAGCCCAGAATATTAATAGATCGCTTTCGGCTCTTGGAGATGTGATATCTGCTTTAGCTAATAAAAGCAGTCATATACCATACAGGTCACTTTCAATAATATTTACTCATTTTTTTGCTTCCAATCTTATGCTTTTGTATATACATGTAGTCTGATTTTGTATAATGATTTCAAATTTCAGGAACTCAAAGCTGACCCATTTACTCCAGGATTCATTAGGTGATTTACATTGATTGTACACTTAATGGCATAGCTGTGTGAGGTTTCAAGGTTTCTAATTTTACTTTCCTTATAGGCGGTGACTCAAAAACATTGATGTTTGTACAAATTAGCCCCTCTGATCAAGACCTTGGTGAAACATTGAGTTCTCTAAATTTCGCTACCCGGGTTAGAGGGGTCGACTTGGGTCCTGCCAGAAAACAGATAGACACGAGTGAGCTCCAAAAGACGAAAACAATGGTATGTCTGGTTATTTAAAGAATTAGCGGTCAAATTACATGACTTCTACAGAATTGCCTTTTGGGGTGCTCATTCTGGTCTATTTGTCGAATTTCTTTATTTTTTAGCTTGATAAGGCAAGGCTGGAGTCGAGGTTGAAAGACGAATCTTTGAAGAAGCTTGAAGAGACTTTGCATAACCTCGAAAGCAAGGCCAAAGGAAAGGATCAAGTTTACAAGAACCAGCTGGATAAAATAAAGGAGCTCGAGGGCCAGCTTGAACTGAAGACATCACTGTATTGTCAATATGAGAAACAAGTGTCGCATCTTACCGAGAGACTGAAAGGGAAGGAAGACTCTTGTTCCAGACTTCAACAGAAGGTACAATTGGTATTTCTTTATTGAAAATTTTGAAAAAGAAAGATCTACATTACTAAAATAATGTACATTGTCCTGTTGTATTCTGTAGGTGATGGACTTGGAGAACAAGCTCAAACAACAAGACGAGATTCAGTTCACGACATACCAGAAGAAGGTATTTTCTAGAAATTGTTTCTATTTGAAGCAGCTTGTAATAATGGTCTTCATGATTTTTCATGGAAGATGCAGCATTTATTTTCCGACTACATGGGAAGAATTCCAGTAACTCCTACACCATCCTTTGAATGCAGGTTCACGATCTCGAGCGCAAACTGAGAGAGCAAACACAGCAATCTGAGTCTGATACTCTTCTCCTTCAACACAAGGTCCCAAAAACAATTGTCATTACATCAATAATTTAGTACAAGAATGTAAATTTTGACACTAGACAATACTGGCTGTATAAAATTGTCATTACATCATTCTTGTTAGCAAGATGCAGCATGTTGACCCTAAACATAGTTATTTTCGTAATTCAGTTTCATTTTCATTACTAATATCCCTTTGTGTGACATGTTAGTTTCTTATCTTCATATCAGGTTAAAGAGCTTGAAGAAAAATTGAAAGAGACACAGGAAAACCCCGAGCGACTCTCACTTTGTCAAAAGGTGGTAAATTCTATCGGGCTTATAATACATGCACACACTTCTTAACTTTCCAACGGATGTGGCTCAAAGCACTGATATTTGAATTCTCGTCACGTGCCATTGGCCAGATTAAAGAACTCGAAGAAAAACTTAGAGAGCAAGAAAAGCAGATAGCATCAAAAGCAATCTCAGAGCCCGTAGCCAACAAAATAAAATCCTCCACGCCCATGGAAAACAAGCAATCTAACAAAGATGAGATGCCAAACGAGCACGAGCATCGTATTTTGAGAAGCTTAAATACTGTAAACAGACGAGGCAGTCAGGGTTCTTCTGCTTTGCCAAAAGAAAACGAAGCTCCTCCTCACGAGTCCCGGAGGAAGAGACTTTCAAGAAATGGTGAGGTTGAGAACACTAGTATATTTCCAACTCCATTGAGTGACAACAGCAAGGGCCGGCATTCTGACCCACCTAAACACATACCGAGGGTTTCAAGGATGGGGAAGCCCGTTACAGGGGCCCAGAGGCCCGTGGCCCGAAGCAAAACGAGCCGGGATCCTGTGCAGGGGGTCAACGAGAGGGACAGCAAGAAAAGGATGTGGACAAGATAAGCCATTTCTGATGCTCTCTGACGTTGACCTCTACTTAAACAGACCTCCTGTTCATGATTCAGATTTAGTGGTAACTGTGTAACGTAAGCTGAATTTATCTCTCAACTGAAATGCGTGTAAAAATTAGTGTGTTGATTTGTGAAAAATGTGAAATGATGTTACAAGTGCTGTAGCACCATCTGATTGTAATGCTGCGTCTCTTGAAGCTATAAAAAGTTGGGTTTGCCTATATGAATCCTTGGACATCCTGGTTTATGTGTGTAGGTGTGGTTACTTTTATGAGGTCTGTTTCAGTAAGATAAAAAATCTCATGCTGGAGTTTGGGAGTTATGCAAATTCTATCAATTTTTATATTCAAGCACAGTAAGGTAACTAGTATTAGTTAATGAATATATGTGTAAAGTTATCCCTCCCTATAGATTAATTCAAAACGTGTTGAGCCTAGGTGGCAGATTCTCACGCTTCGGATGCTGACATGGCGAAAATCTATGCTTCGTGTTGTTTTTATATTATTTTTGCTCTGAAGTTAGGTTTGGTATTAGACATAAATAACTTTACATATATATTCATTAACTCAACACTCATGTTGTACAGGGGTATTAGTACTAGTTTATGTCTAATACCAAACCTAACTCCAGAACAAAAATAATATAAAAACAACATCACGAAACATAGATTTTCGCCATGTCAGCATCCGAAGCGTGAGAATCTACCACCTAGAGTCAATACGTTTTCAATTAATATATAGGGAGGGATGATAGAGTGAAGGACAATAACATACAGAGAATGAAAGGGCAATAATAACAAACAGAGAATGAAAGGACTACTCGAAGGGTCCTCAGTCTATCTTGCATGCCACAATAGTCGATATTCCCTACTCTGACTCTTAACCATCAATATGTATTCTAAACTCTAATATCTAGTAATTAAATCCTAAAGTCCAGTTAATAAGAGTCAACTAAAACTTCTCAACTAAATAATAAGGATAATTAGGCAATTTCAACCAATAAGCAACTGCTCCAATACGAGCCTCAACCTCAAACAGCCCAAAGAATCGAGGTGTTAATTAGTGTTCAGTTACGGAAAAGCGTCCCCTGTCGAAAAGGACAAAATTTGACAAATACTTCATCTCCTACCGCAAACTCCACGTTCCTTTGATGTTTATTCGTTTCACGGATCATGCGTTGTTGAGCATGTTCCAGGTGGAAACGAAAATGGCACAAGACCTCATTTCTATGCCCCCAAGATCCTCTGCTAATGATTGTGTCCTCACTTTCCCTAGTATAAAACAATGAAGTATAGGAGGTGCACGACCATAAACTACCTCAAATGGAGTACCACCCACACTTGATTGAAAACTCTTATCGTAGCAGCACTCTGCCCAAGCCAACCAATTATTCCACTCCCGTGGTCTTTCGGAAGGAAAAAAAAAATAAAAAATAAAAAATAATAAAAAAAAACGAAATGACCAGAATGTGTGCGAAATGTTGTTTTAGAAATGTCTACATAGCAACCCGTATCTGATGGTAACTGGTCCGGAGATCGAGTTTACTAAACCACTTCGCCCCATGCTACTCATCTAATAATTCCTGGATGCTAGGGATCAGGTACTTATTCAGAACCATATGTATGTTCAACTCGCGATAGTGCACACAAAGCCTCAAACTACCATTCATTTTGCAAACCAAGAGAACAAAACTCGAGTAGGGGCTCCAACTTGGGCGGATCAACACAGATTCCAACATATCCACCATCAGTCATTTCATTTCATCTTCTTGGAAATGATTGTAATGATACGGTCTCACTGAAATGGATTTGGTACCTGGCTGCAGGTTAATATGATGGCCAATGTGTCGCTAAGGAGGTAGCCCCAAAAATGGTGTTAAGATCTCTGAAAATTCCACTAAAATGGACGACAGTTCATCCCCAGTTGGTAAATGAGGATCGACTGACATAGGAAGATGTGATGGAGATTCTGAATGATCCATCGACCATCAAAGCCATGTTTTCTCATTGTCTGAAAAGCTCACGAAATATTGTAGCCTTGCTTGTCGCGTGAACGTGGATCCCCTCACCAAGCATCATACAACCAAAATGAAACTATTTCTATTGTCAAGTTCTTCCAAGTTGCCTTCACATCCCCCAAGGAAGCCAACCAAGAGACCCGTAATATTACATCCACCACATCCATCATAAAAAGAAAACAATCAACCATAAATGTAGTAGACTGTAAATAAAGAGGAAGGGCGTGGCACAAACCCTGTGCAGAAATATGTTAACCATTGTCGAGCATCACAACATACGTCGGTGAAAGCTCCACATATAATCCCAATTGATTCACAACCCTTTTCAAAATAATATAATGACTAGCGCCACTATCAACCACGATCAGGATTTTGAAATTCTCACGTTTTCTTACGAGCTTCATCGTATTGGGATCATATTGTGAAAGTTGTAAGGTTTGGAGAAGTGTGAATTTTAGTTGTCAAGAGAGATTCTCTCACTCATGCAAAAAGGCATACGACTTAAGATTTCTTCACACACGTAAAACATATATCCATGAAAAAATTTACACTTGATATAAATAAAAGCCAATGAGACCTTTTAAATTTGTAGATTCATTATTATTCGATAATGATTTTTTTTGTGGAGTTCACGTAGTAAAATGTAGAGTTGAAAATTCTATATTCAGCACAAAGTCCTTAAAAAAACAAATCCAACGATGCACCGTGACAAGTCTTCAATTTCTCCAAGTTTCTCACAATTTACAGCGCCTGCACGTTAAAAGGGGGTACAAAACATCAATCTAGGCAATGTAAATAACAAACAAGAGCCCAAAAATATGTGGACATATGGTGAAAGCGGAACGGATCTGATTAGTTGGCCCAACTCGTGTGTTGCGTAAATAGTTTTTGGTCTCGTGGCTGTCGGGCTTATACTTCTTTGGGCTGGGGTGGAAAAGTATGTGTATGGCAACAAATAACAAGATTCATGCGACATGAAACATTCATTTGTTATTAGTTGAAATTATCTTACTCACACATTATGTTGCAAAGTATTCAGATTCCAATGCTGAAGAAGTGAACATTCAGCTAACATATGAAGAACATTCAGTTAAATTAAGATGATCAATACTCAATCATAGATGGTGGGTGCATAATGGTAAACAAAACTAACAAAAACAAGGTTTGACGAACGTTTACACAAGAAATCATTCAAAGACACACACACGGCACTGCAAAACACCACACACGCAAACCAGCGATTAACTATCTCGCTTATTTTAATTTAAATTTACTTATATATTTAAATATGGCAATGGTACATTCTCCTGGAGAAATCCCAGGGTGTGTACCAAGCCAAGATAAAGATAACAACATGAAGCCCCTCACTCAGGTTTCATGGTCTTCCCAACATCGATCACAAAACGGTACTTCACATCAGCCTTCTGGAGACGCTCAATGGCCTTGTTAACGTAATCAGCCGAGATAAGCTCAATATCTGCAGTTATGCCGTGCGCGGCAGCAAAGTCGAGCATCTCCTGCGTCTCTTTGACAGGCCCGTTAGCACTCCCCACCACAGTCTTCCTCCCTACACATCATTTTCAACAGACATATTCAGTTATTCGCACATTAAGAATTTCTGAAGTAGGTAAAAAGGAAGGAGAAGACTAAAGAAAAAAAAATTAAACAGCATATGTACTAACCCGCAATGATGGGGAAGGCCGGTAGCTCGAGTGGCTTTTCAGGAGCACCAACCAAGACGAGCTTCCCGTGAGGCTTCAACAGATTAAGAAACGGCACAAGACCGTGATCTGCGGATATTGTATCTAATATACCATCGAGTGTCCCTGCTGCAGCCTACCAAACAAATAAACAATAATTAAATAAATAATAATAATAAAGAAAAAATTGAAAATTTAGTCAAATTTTGCAGTATATTGTGGATAGGCAACACAAAACAGTCAAACAAGTCCCGTTTAATTCATACCTGCATCTGCTCCGGATCCTTGCTAACCACAAAATTATCGACACCAAGTTGCTCAATGGCTTCCTTCTTCTTACTCTCAGATGTGCTTATAACAGTCACCTTGGCACCAAAAGCCTTGGCAAATTTCACGGCCACGTGACCAAGCCCGCCGAGCCCGGCGACCCCAATCGCCAACCCGGGCTTATCGAGCCCAAAGTATTTCATCGGGCTGTAGGTCGTGATGCCGGCACACAGAAGAGGGGCCCCCTTGTCGAGGGGCAGGTTATCAGGCCAGCGGAAGATAAAATGCTCGGTGGCAACCATGGTGGTTGAGTAGCCTCCATGTGTGATGGAGCCATCTATGTCGGGAGTACCATAAGTGAGAACTTGTTTCGGGCAGTAGTTTTCGAGGTCAGCCGAACACTGGTCGCATTCCCTGCAGGATCTGACCAGGCAGCCCACGCCCACTTTGTCCCCAACTTTAACTTTCTGGACCTTGCTGCCAACCTCAGTTACCTCTCCAACAATTTCATGCCTGAAACAAAAAAAAAAAAGAAGCATTAATTTTGGAATCCAAAGAGGAAAAAAAAAAAGTAAATGATGAAAATAAGGGATGGTAACAAAACTTGTTTGATGGTCATATTATTTAGGGAACCAATTGATCAAATATAACCAGGAGTTTCTTCAGATAAAAGGAGTATTGTGACAGAAAAATGGAGCAGAATCATCTCAACATTTCATTAAAATAGACTCAGAAATCATTCAAGCAGAACCAAGACAACGATAAAGCCAAAAAAAAAGAACATTACTAATTATTATTTTCAAAAATTTAGACACCTTAACAAAATTTCCAAGACAGATAACTGACAATATCAAATCAAAATAAAACGACCACTAGATCACTAGCTTCAAAAGGACTCACAAATCCCTCTTAACAGATCCAATACACTAATGAAGCCAAAAGAGAACAAAATAACCCCACGATTAAAATATAGCCTTTGGAATGTGATTATATCAACTAAAGGGTTATCATCTTCCAGAATCATCTTTGAGCTTGGAATTGAAAATTAAAATATTAATCTACCTGGGATGCAGTAGACTCTTGATCTAGAAGTATTAATACTGTAACTAGCACGATTTCTCATTTATTTACGAAAGATTTCTCATGTATTTACGAAAGATTTCTCATGTATTTACGAATAAGAATACGCATAATCCTTGTTTGCGAACTAATTGAACCGATTCAATATCAGCTGAATGTGATTGATTGATTTTCATTTATCATTATCTTTCTGTAATGTTACAATATAGAAAAAATTCCATTGGTGCCTTAGAGAGTGTGCTTGAATACAAATATATTCATTTCAAATGAGTTTTTTTCTAGTTAACCAGAGTTAGATTTGGAAAGAACTGTATAAGTTGTTGTTAGTGAAATTTTGAGTTTGTATTAAATTAAAATAATATTTAAAATAAAATAATTAAAAATGACTCTGATGTAAAAGTAGGAGAGACGCGATGTTAATAAATAAAGAATTGAATTAAAGCTGATTAAAGTTTGATAAGCCAAAATTATGTAAATGAATATTATTTAATTATACTAATAATGTTGAGTACAGTGTGTTGTGTTGATTGAGTATGAAATTGAATATGGATGGAGAAAATTTATAAACAAATACACCATTAAAAAACAATAGATTTCGGGTACGAGAGGCAGAGGCAGAGAGAGAGAGAGAGAGAAAGAGAGTCATAATACTTGTGTGTTGACCAAGGAAATAAATAGCTCGCTAAAGTTTAGCTTTTTTTGACAGCGTGCCGCTATTTGTATTCATGTGCAATTTAGTCGCTAAATCCCGCTAAATCTCCGCTATAGCTACAGTGCCATAAACGGCTATTTAAAACCTTGTTGTTGACCGATTCAATATCAGCTGAAGGTGATTTGTGATGTTAAAACTTAAAATATAGACAACAATCCATTGGTGCCTTAACAACAATAGTTTTCCCCATCAAACAAACACATACGAGAGAGACAGAGACAGAGAGAGAGATAGAGAGAGAGAGATACCCAGGGACAAGAGGATACTGAGAGAAGCCCCACTCGTTCTTGAGCATGTGAATATCTGAATGGCAGATACCACAGTACAAAACCTTGAACTGCACATCATAATCGCCAGTGGCCCTGTATTACCATAAAAGATATCGATTCAGTCAGGAACCAAAAAAAACCCACAGATCTGACTATGACACATGCAGATCGAAAAGAAAAAACTGCAAGGACGGTAAACAAGCACATATAATATATGCGCCACGCAAAAATCACGAGAATCAAAAGAAATTCAAATGTGCACCACGCCGGGAAAACGAAATAAAATAAAACCAAAATAAACCACACAAAAATCGATTCGATTCAATCAGAACCAGAAACCCAAAGATCGATCTCCGATATGGAAAGAAAAAATCGAAAGGGAAGATATTAAGGTTTCACTAAAAAGGAAAAAAAAAATGGAATATATCAGATCCTTAACCTCCTCGAAAACTTGAACGGAGAAAGAACACCGGAAGTGTCTCTGGCAGCCCATCCGAATACCTGCACAGGGTGCTCAGTTTCTGGATTTTTCGCCATTTTTCTGATTTTTTTCTTGTTTCTTTACTTTTTTTTTTTTCTGGGATGAGTATGAATTGGAGTGGATTATTTTAATGGGGCAAAGTGAGTGAGGCCAATATATAGAAGTGATGAGAAGCAATTATTTTTAGGTTAGGTTGGTTTGGTTGGCACCGCGATGACAGGTCAATCAATCAATACACCATTACTTCTAAACAAATTTTTATTCCGACTCCCCCTTTCACTCAAACATTCAAAAGTTTAAAGGTTGCCATTTATTGTAGGAACTTTTCCTTTTTATACGCTCAACTTTTATTTTATGTCTAATTTTGTATTGATAATACTATCATGTCATGTAGATTTGAATATCTCGGTTTTGCTATGAAGCTAACACTTGGCTCTATAGTGGAGCCAACCTTCTATATACTACAAGTAAATATACCATATTCTTTGATTACTTAAATAACACTATTATAATTTTATTAATATGGTAGGTTTATTTGTTATATATACAAGGTTGGCTCCACTATAGAGCCAACTGTTGGTTTCATAGCAAAACCGTTTAACATCTTCTATACATGTTAGGAATTTTAAAATTATAACATATTTAACTTACTTAAATTATAAATATATGTAAAAATTAATAATTTTTGTGTTTGTTATCATTTTTCATATATAATATATCAATTTAATAATTTTTTACATTCTCTATAAATGGAGACCACATTTGATATGCTTTGGAACACAATTGTAAATTTTCTATATGGCAGTGGTAATTGATGTGTGATTTTGTTCGAAGTGTTTATAACTTGTTTTAATTAATTTCAATATTTTATTTTAATTTTTGTCATTTTAGTTATAATTGAGTTGGTAATTTTTTAATTATATGGTAAAATATTTTTTTATTTATTAATTTAGATAATATTTAATAAATAAATACATAATAATAAAATAAATTTTTTATGTTGGGCTGGGTTGGGTAACCATTGCTCCCATCTAGGATTACTTCGATATTTACTAACCATGCAAATAAATATCAGGCCTCATCTATCGCATATACTAAGATATGAATAATTCGCATTTTACATATACTCGTACATACCATGTGCGATGCACGAGACAAAAATATTAAATGATTTACTTTCGTCGACTCTGTCTGTTTAAGTCTAAGAAGCAATATGATTATCATCTATTTTCAACATCTTTTAATCAGCGTTAAGTCTAAAAAACAATAGGATTATAATTTATTTTCCACCTCTGGCTAGTTTGTAAAATAATTAATATATTATCTCACTAACACATTTATACTAATATAAATTTGATTTTAATATATATATATTTATTCCTTGATATAAGAGAAAATAATAATTTTACTTATTCTTATTCAAAATATAATACTTAATTATTATTTTACTATAAATTTTATTGTCATATAATGTCATTATTATTTATAAAAGTTATAAGAGTTGTACGTTTTATTTTTCTTTTTATTTTATGCAATGAAAAATATTTAATGCACGTTATATTATTTATTTATGTAATCAAGTTAAAATATGTAAATAAATTTAAAATTAAATAGTGTATAAAATTAAATAATGTATAAATATTTTACAAAATATACACACATGTTTTTTTACCCTTCAGCTTTCGGGATCTCGTTGGTGTCAAAATATTGGTTCGCTTGACTCAACCATCCGCACGGATTCATCCCGTGGAATGTGGGAAGGGTTAGCTTTGATTTTCAAACGTCCGCCCCTCACGGTAATTTGAGCCTTGTGATCGGTTGTCGATTTCGCCCTCAACATCACAGTGATCCGCCTCCGAGTTGCTTGTGTTCTCCATGGATGAGTTGAATTTTCTCATACGTCGTGCACGCCTCTCGGACATGCCAGGAATCAACTGCTCGAATCGAGCCATGGGTTGGTTCATGAAGTGAAGACGTCTGTCACAACCCTCAAACTTTTGCCCACATACCTCAGATTCTTCTCCACATTATTGAGCCTTTCACGATTCATCACGACGTTGATGATGATGAACACGATCAACCTCTCAATGAAAGAAGCAATGATGAAGATCGTGTAACGAATGCAAATAAGAGTAATGCTATGTGTACATAATATTGTACATAAGAGTGTAAATAACACTCACATTGAGTGGGACCCACCAAAAATTAAAAATCAAATGGACCCCACTCCATGTGAGTGTATGTACAACTCTATGTTGACCTTGGCAGACACGCACAAATTAACCTTGGCAGACACAAAAAAAAAATAAATAAATAAATAAATAAATCTCAGAAACGGCTTTTTTTGTTAGTTTATTGCATAATAATCATAGCCTCCAAATACAAGAGTATTTTAAGCAAGAAATACACAACAAATCTGCTACTATTTTCTAATAATTCAAAAGTAAACTGCCATTAGAATTGCTCAAAGTGTGTTTGTCCCATTTTTGTTGCTATTTTCGTTGATATTTTGTGTGTCGTCTCCCCCGTTTTAGGTCTTTTCTTAGGTATTTCCGGCCTCTTTTGTCGTTTCTTGCGTTTTATCTTTATTCTGGTGTGTTTAGTTATTTCTGTGTTCTTTTTCCTATTTTCGCGGTTTTTTGTTTCTCTTTTCGGTGGTGCGATTTCAGGTTTTAGGTTGATCGGGTTAGCGAGTGTTCGTTCGTAACGAGAAGTGGATGGTCGAGTAGTACTTTGCGGGACCCTAGCATGTGAGAATTAAGTTTTCAGCTCGGGCAGTAACCGAGCGACGTAGCCGAGCACGCGAATTGCGGAAGAAGGAGCAGATTTTTTGACTAACAGGACCTTAGCGCCGCTAAGGCCCTGTGGAAAGCGGCGCTTTGGAGCAATGCCGCGTACAGACATTTGTCGCTTAGATGCCTTAGCGGCGCTAAGACCTTAGCGCCGCTAAGGTCTGCTTTATGACTGGTGCGATTTTCATGGAATTCAAATATGGGAAGGGTGTTAGATCAATGGGGGCGTTATTTTGGGGATTCAGACCTCGTTTTTCTTAATCTTTTCACCCTAGAACATTACTTTTTCTCAATCTTTCATCTTGGATTGGATTTTTGGAGGATTTAAACTCATTTTCTAGCTTTGGATTCGGTTTGCTCGTTGATTCATCGACTTTGGATTTGGTATTAATCGTAAGCTTTTCTTTTCATCTTATACATGAATGTGATGGCTTCTTTTATGGTGAATGCTTGTGTTGATGTTGTGATGAGTGGCTAATTCCATAAGTTAGGGATAGGGGACGATTGTTTCGGTTCGTTTTCAATTACGTGTTTGATAATTGTTCAATCCTTGCGAGTTGTGCATATTCTAGGGTTAGTTGATTGATCACCAATCTAACCTAATCAATTGACGTTTAGAACCGAAAGGGGAGGCGTCGGTCGATTTAGGCTCGTTTGGAATAGACTTGTTCGTTATTGTATTGTCTATGTGTTGTAGGGTTTGATGAGTTGCTCGTGTATGTCCACCTTCTTGTTACGAAAAGTTATTGAAGGTGAACCTCTATACGAATAGGCGATTCAATCCCCTTAACCGAGCAATTGATTGCCCGGTAATTGAGACAAGAACCGAAAACGATTGTCCCCGACTCCCTAACTCCTTTATAATCAAGTTAATCGTTTGCTTTGAAATTCCGTGTCTCTTTGCTTTATTATTCGTAGTTGATAAATCAAATCTCCAACTTGAATTAGAGTGTTTAGGAAATTCTTTTCTTGTGATCGAATATCCATACAAATAATCCGGCTAACCTTCCTCGTGATACGACCCGGTGACGAATCTTTCGATTCTACTCCGGTTAAAAAATATTTACAACAAAGTGCGATGGTTGTCGCGTCGCGAAGCTCCGGGCACCTTTGGTCTCTATCAGCCTGTGGTGGTCCACGTAGCGTTGTGGTTGCGTGAGATGTCTCAACGCGAGACCTGGTTCTACTCGAGCCTCTATTGCCTAATAACGTTGGGCGCGGCGTGAATAGTTCACATTATAGGTATACAATTGGTATATGAATAATTTATTTTATGGTTGTTTACTGTTCAACGATTTTGCTATGGGGCCATCGGATGACTCGGCGTATAGAGTCATCCACAGTTATTTACAAATGATGTATTGACACGTGTTTTGCAATAAATGCACATTGGACATGATGGATGACTCCATAAAGGAGCCATCCGATGGCTCCATAGAAGTTTTGTACTACTCACAATATAGGTATACAATGAGTAGTTTACTTTATGATTATTTTGAAGAAGTAACATACTAATTTTACAGTGTGAACATTTATCTATAAACTACCTTGAAAGTTAAACTTTGTTTGAATATTTAATAAGAGTAAACTTCAGAGATACCAAGCTGCAATCTCATAATTTAATAACAAATCCCACAAATATTGAATCAACTTCACACAAATCCAACTAGAACTCAAAAAAATTATGGCAAAATAAAGCTACTAACATTAACATCCAAACAATAACTACACAAATTTACAAGCCACTTAACCAAATAAAAAAAAAAAAAAAAAAAAAAAAAAAAAAAAAACCAAAAATATCGTATTATATTTCAATCTTAGAAACTATAGTCGATTAAACAAATTTTATTCCAACTCCCCCTTTCACTCAAACATTCAAAAGTTCAAAGGTTGCCATTTATTGTAGGAACTTGATGGAGACGAGGCTGGTTCGGATTCGCGGCCGAATCCTTCTTAACCGGGGGAGGATGATGGAGACGAGGCTGCCTTGGCATATTTGGATAAATTTGATCGGCTTCGGATTTAGTTCTTTATTTATTTTATTTCCCTTTCCTTTTATTTATGCATTTTCCTTATTTCCTATTTTAATTTAGGTAAGAAAATAATGTCCTTGCAGTTGTTTGGCAAGGTAGGACTCTCTTTTCTATTTATTAGCTGATGTGAGATTGAAAAAGACGATTGGAAATTTTATGAAATTATCTGGTGTTCTATTTTCACGAGAGAGTATCTCGTTCTTCCCTGTTTACATATCACGTTCTACATCAGTTGGTATCCAGAGACCAGTAGCGATCCGCGATGCCGCCATTGATGAGCGATTCCAGAGGATGGATGATCGCTTTGACGGTATGGACGAGCGATTCACGGATCTTTCATCCGGGATGGAGGAGTTGCGGGAGGCGATACGAACTATGATGGACGAGATGCGTATGAATCGCGTTGCCGGCGACCGGGGCTCGCGGGGGCCGTGGAGGACGCGGTTTTGGTGGGGCGCCCCGCCACCGTTCACCACAGACCCCGTCCGGCGATGAGAAAACCCTAAGTGTCGACAACCCATTCGCGGATGATCGGCGGCGTCGACCTGCGGGAGGCGGAGGTGGAAGCTACGGTGGGTCTGAAGTCGAATTTGACGAGGAGGAGGACGGCGGACATCGTCGTGCCTGGAGACGAGGTAACGAGATTCCGCAGCATCGTGAGGGTTTTGATGAGGAGTTGGGCGATGAACGGTGGGGTAGGGATCGACGTGACGGCAGGCGTCCGATAGAAGGGGGCGATGTGTCACGTTGGGACCACGGGCTTCGTGTGGATCTTCCGGAGTTTGGGGGCAGTACGGATGGTTCGAAATTCTTCGATTGGTGGGCTGCGGTCGAGGCCTTTCTACGATTCAAGGACGTTCCGGAGGACAAGCGAGTGGATTTGGTGGCTACTCGATTTCGTGGACGTGCGGCGGTGTGGTGGATGCAATTGACTAGCCGACGGCATCGTAAGGGCAAACCAAGTATCACTTCGTGGACGAAGTTTAGGGACTTGGTAGAACGTGAGTTTGTGCCCTTCAATTTCGATACTATCGTGTACCAACAGCTCCAAAATTTGCGTCAGGGAACACGGTCGGTCGACGATTACACGAATGAATTCTATCGTCTCTTAACCCGTGTTGAGTTACGTGAAACTAAAAATCAGTTGGTGTCGCGCTATGTGGGTGGACTTCGTTTGAATATACGTGACACGTTGAACCATTTTTGCCCGGAAACGGTCTCTGATGCTCACCAACGGGTGCTACTTCTTGAGTCCCAGCTGGCACAAAAATCGGGACCTTCGTTTGGTTCTTCTTCGTGGCAGGGCACGGCGTTTGGGGCTGGGGGTCCGGCAGGTGGTAGCAGCTTCGGTCAGGGAGCTGGGGCGGGCCGTTTCTCGCCTTCCGGTGGTTCACAGCCGCGGCAGGGCGGGACCGGGGGTCCGCAGTCGGCGTCACCTGGGGCACGTGCGGTGTCGGGGTTGAGGTGTTTCGGTTGTGGTGAAGCGGGCCATCGACAGGCTGTGTGTCCCCGCAATGCTAATACCCGCGCGTTGTTTTCCGAGGAGGTGATCGAAGATGTTGTGACTGATGGGTATGATGGGCTGCCCGTATACGATACGGAGCCGGTCGAGAGGGAAGAATATGTAGCAGGTGACGTGGGCACGACTCTCGTGATTCGACGTGCTTGCCTCTCACCGAAGGGTTATATGGATTCGGAGCGCAATCATCTTTTCGAGTCAACGTGCACTGTCGGTAACAAAATTTGCCGCTTTATTATCGATTCCGGTTCGTGAGAAAATGTTGTTGCTCTGGAGGCGGTGGACAAGTTGCAGTTACCGTGCGAGCCCCATCCACATCCTTATAAGCTCGCATGGATACAGAAGGGTAACGCGGTTACTGTGGATCGTCGGGCCCTTGTCTCTTTCTCTATTGGCCCCACTTATCGTGATCAAGTTTGGTGCGATGTTGTTCCAATGGACGCGTGTCATTTGCTTTTGGGCCGTCCATGGCAGTATGATCGTGCGACAGTTCATGATGGGCGCCTCAACAGGTACTCGTTTCTTTTTGGCGGGGTTAGGATTATTCTCATGCCCAATACACCGAGCCCGACACCTCAGTCTGATGCGCCGCCCACGGTCCTTCTCCTTTCGCGGGTGCGTTTTTGGTCCGAATTTCAAACTTCTCCAGTTGTGTTGTTGCTCGTTGGCGCGGATAGGGCAGACGAGCGGGACCCACCCGCGGCCATTCAGTCGTTTCTCTTGGAGTTCGCAGACGTTTTTCCAGTTGATATTCCTTCGGGACTCCCGCCGCTGCGGAACATACAACACCATATTGATTTGGTCCCGGGCGCGTCTCTACCCAATAGGCCCCATTACCTCATGAGTCCTACTGAGCATGAGGAATTGAGACGCCATGTCGAGGAGCTTCTCCAACGTGGTGTCGTGCGTAGGAGTTTGAGCCCGTGTGCGGTGCCGGCTCTCCTTATTCCGAAGAAGGATAGTAGCTGGCGTATGTGTGTTGACAGCCGTGCCATCAACAAGATTACTGTACGGACCGATTCCCTGGATGACTTACTGGACCAGTTGCACGGTGCTTCTGTTTTCACCAAACTCGATCTACGTAGCGGTTACCACCAAATTCGGATCAGGCCTGGTGACGAGTGGAAGACAACTTTTAAGATCAGGGAGGGCTTGTTTGAATGGATGGTGATGTCGTTCGGCCTCTCGAATGCACCTAGCACGTTCATGCGTGTTACGAATCAGGCCTTACGTGATTTTATTGGCAAGAGTGTCGTCATTTATTTTGACGATATTCTTATCTACAGCCGGTCCTTGGACGAGCACTTGCAGCATGTTCGAGAGGTCTTGTTGGTTCTACGGGCGAAGTCCTTCTTTGCCGCTTCTCGTAAGTGTGTGTTTTTGGTTGATTCCGTTTTGTTTTGGGGGTTTATCATTTCGGCCGACGGTATTCGAGTGGATGAGAGTAAAGTGGCGGCTATCCGTGACTGGCCGAGCCCTACATCTTTCACAGAGGCGCGTAGCTTCCACGGGCTCGCCTCTTTTTACCGCCGTTTTATATCACACTTTAGTACTATTACGGCGCCGATTACTGATTGCTTGCATGGCAAGACCTTTTTGTGGACACCGCAGGCTGAGGAGGCGTTTACTCTTATTAAGAGTAAGTTGACGAGCGCGCCTGTGCTCGTTTTACCGGATTTTTCGAAGGCGTTCGAGTTGTCTTGTAATGCGTCGAAGGTGGGCATTGGGGCTGTACTTGGCCAGGACGGTCGCCCGGTTTCATTTTTTAGCAAAAAATTGTCCGGGCCTCGGTCGCGTTACAGTACTTATGATGTCGAGTTCTACGCGGTGGTCCAGGCTGTTCGTCATTGGCGGCACTATTTATTTCACCGGGAGTTTATTCTTTACACGGACCATGAGGCATTGCGTCACTTGGCATCTCAAGACAATATTTCTGCCCGACATGCCTCTTGGACTGCATTCCTTCAGCAGTTTACCTTCGTTCTTCGTCACCGCTCGGGGGTGTCGAACAGGGTGGCGGATGCTTTGAGTCGGCGGACACTCTTGTTGACGGATATGCGGGTGTCGATTCTCGGTTTTGATGCCTTACGGGAGCACTATGTGGCCGATGCTCTTTTTGGACCTATCATTCAGCGTCTCGCGCGGGGCCTAGTGGACGACTATTTCCTGCTCGATGGTTTTTTTTTTCGCGGGACCCGCCTATATATTCCGGAGGGCAGCTTGCGGCTCAAGCTTGTGGCGGATTTGCACGGCGCCGGGCATGTGGGCCGGGACCGTTCGGTGGAGCTAGTGAGCCGGCGCTATTATTGGTCGTCTCTTCGTCGCGATGTAAGCCGTTATGTGGAACGGTGTCGGGTTTGTCATGTGGCCAAGGGTGTTGCTTCAAATGTCGGGCTTTATCGCCCCCTACCTATTCCTTCCCGGCCTTGGTATGCGGTATCTATGGATTTTGTGTTGGGGTTGACTCGAACCCAACGCGGCTTTGACTCTATCTTTGTGATCGTTGATCGTTTCTCGAAGATGGTTCACTTTGTGCCGTGTAAACGCACGACGGATGCCGTGCATATTGCTCAACTGTTCTTTCGTGAGGTTTACCGCTTGCATGGACTTCCTTCTTCTATTGTCTCGGATCGTGACACTCGATTTTTGAGTCATTTTTGGCGTAGCCTGTGGCGCATGGCGAACACTCAGTTGAATTTTATTAGCGCGTACCATCCTCAGACGGATGGGCAGACGGAAGTGGTGAACTGTTCGTTGGGCAACTTGTTGCGGTGCTTGGTCGGTGACAACCTTCGTAGTTGGGACCAACGGCTTAGCCAAGCCGAGTTTGCACACAACTCGGCCGTGAGTAGGGCTACGGGCTTGTCCCCTTTTGAGGCGGTTTATGCGGTAAGATCGAGGGGGCCGTCTGACCTCGTGGCGCTTCCTTTGGCGACCGACGATCGGCGGGCTACTGATTTTGTGACGGATTTGCGGGCTACGCATGAGGCCGTTCGGGCTCGATTGGAGTCCACCACCGCGGCATACAAACAGCGCGCGGATATCCGGCGACGTCACGTCGAGTTCGATGTTGGAGACTATGTGTGGGCTGTTCTTACGAAGGATCGCTTCTCGGCTCATGAGTTCAACAAGTTGTTGGCTCAGAAGATTGGCCCGGTGGAGATAGTGGAGAAGATTAATCCGAATGCTTACCGCCTTCGTCTGCCTTCCCATATTCGCACTTCGGACGTTCTTAACGTCAAGCACTTGGTGCCTTTTGCAGGGAATAATTCGGACGGAGACGAGGCTGGTTCGGATTCGCAGCCGAATCCTTCTCAACCGGGGGAGGATGATGGAGACTAGGCTGCCTTGGCATATTTGGATAAATTTGATCGGCTTCGGATTTAGTTCTTTATTTATTTTATTTCCCTTTCCTTTTATTTATGCATTTTTCTTATTTCCTATTTTAATTTAGGTAAGAAAATAATGTCCTTGCAGTTGTTTGGCAAGGTAGGACTCTCTTTTCTATTTATTAGCTGATGTGAGATTGAAAAAGACGATTGGAAATTTTATGAAATTATCTGGTGTTCTATTTTCACGAGAGAGTATCTCGTTCTTCCCTGTTTACATATCACGTTCTACATCAGAACTTTTCCTTTTTATACCACTACAAGAAAATGATAAAATACCAACGGAAATATATTGTTGTTATGTGATTGTTAACAACGATGTAATCTATGATTAAGAAAGTAATTTGGAAGGATTTGAACGTAAAGCATGTCAAATTGCATCAGCAATGGCCCCGGTCCGAGGTGAACCGAGGTGAAGAGCCGTGTAGGGCTTTTACGTGTTATGTGGAAAAGAGTATACAGTTCGGTAATTTTAGAAAACCGAGATCCCTTTACAATTGTCATAGGTCCGCTATTTATAGTAGTTTTTGGGTTGAGGCATCGGGATCCGTGTGCTACTTTTTGGAATAAAGTAGCTTTTCATGGGCGGTTCGAGGCAGAGGGTCCCACGCAAATGATGACAGATCTTGTGGAGTAGGAGGACCTCACGTAGACGCCTTGTCACCTGCTTAAGGAGGTGACGACCTCGGTTCATGTTGTCCTCGGGGGATGTTGACCTCGGTAATCGTCGGTCACTTCGGTTTTTGGTGTTTCAGACCGGTTCTCTGGTGTAGATCGGTGCGGTTATGATTCATGTCGGTTTAATAAGATGTTCAAAACCTCTTAACAGCATCTTGCCGAGTCGGATGATAACAGTAGATCGGTGCGGTTATGATTCATGTCGGTTTAATAAGATGTTCAAAACCTCTTAACAGCGTCTTGCCGAGTCGGATGATAACATATATTTCTAAAGAATTATTCCAACGGCAATTCCAACGGATATTTCAATACTATTATTTCCGTTGGAATTTTTCAATGGATTCCAACGGAAATTCCAACGAAAATATTCCGTTGGAATGAGTTTTCCATTGGAATTTCCGTTGGATTTTGACGATTCCAACGGTGGATTTTCCAACGGGGATGGAAAGAAAAATTCCAACGGAATTTGCATATTCCAACGGAAATTCCTACGGTAAAAAGCCGTTGGAATTATAGCCGTTGGAATGATCAAATTCCATCTAAAATTCCAATGAAAAACACATTCCAATGGAATATTTCCGTTGGAATTTCTGTTGGAACTATTCCAACGGAAGCTATTCCATTGGAATATCCGTTGGAATTTCCATTGGAATATATTACCATAGGATTTTCCGTTGGAATATAACATTTATTTTGTAGTGTACGCTCAACTTTTATTTTATGTCTAATTTTTTTTTGATAATACTATTATGTCATGTAGATTTGAATATCTTCTATACATGTTACGAATTTTAATATTATAAAATATTTAACTTACTTAAATTTTAAATATATATATAAATTTATATTTTTTTTTGTTATCATTTTTTCATATTTAATATATCAAATTAATAATTTTACTTTCTCTATAAATGGAGACCACAACTGATATGTTTTGGAACACAATTGGGTTATACGTCTTCTTTTTCTTTTTATTTATGTAATTAAAAGTATTTTATGCATGTTAGTTTTTATTTATGTAATCAATTTAAAATATGTAAATAAATTTAAAATTAAATAGTGTATAAATATTTTACAAAATATACCCACATGTTTTTTTACCCTTTCAGCCTTCGGGATCTAGTTGGTGTCAGAATATTGGTTTGCTTGACTCAACCATCCGCCCGGATTCATCCCGTAGAACGTGGGAAGGGTTAGCTTCGACTTTCAAAATCACACTGATCCGCCTCCGAGTCGCTTGTGTTCTCCATGGATGAGTTGAATATGCTCATACGCCGTGCACGCCTCTCGGTCATGCCAGGAATCAACTGCTCGAATCAAGTCACAGTTTGGTTCGTGAAATTAAGACGTCTGTCACTACCTTCAAACTTTTGCTCACAGACCTCAGATTCTCCTCCACAGTATTGAGCCTTTCACAATTCATCATGACGTTGATGATGATGATACACGATCATGTCTGCTACTATTAAGACGTTGATGAAGATTGTGTATCGAAGGCAAATAATATGTGTAAGCACGCACAAATTGACCTTGGTCCACACACACAAAAAAAAAAAAATAAAAAAAAAATAAAAAAATCTATGAGTATTTTTTGTTAGTTTAGGATAATAATCATAGCATTAAAATACAAAGGTATTTAAGCAAGAAGTACACAACATGTCTGCTACTATTTTCTAATAATTCAAACGTAAACTGCCACTAGAGCTGCTCAAATTTCTACACCTTGTCTAGGTATATCCAGGTGTCGCGTCGCGAAGCTCCGCGCATCTTTGGTCTCTATCAGCCCGTGGTCGTCCTCGCAGCTCTGCGTTCGCGTGAGATGTCGCGGCGCGAGACCTGGTTCTACTCGAGCCTCTGTTGCCTCATGACGCTGGGCGCGACGTGAATAGTTCACATTATAGGCAGGGGCGAAGCCAGAAATTTTGGTTGCTGGGGTCGGGGTGTCTTACACGGTGTCTTATATAGATCCGCCCCTGCTGCCGGGGTCTTATTATTTTTTTAATGGGGTCTTACACGGTGAAATTTTGTTACGTACAAGTGGTTCAACGCAAAGCGTCGGTGTCGGACGACCCCAGCAACTGGCTGTAGCTTCGCCCCTGATTATAGGTATACAATTGGTATATGAATAGTTTATTTTATAGTTGTTTACTGTTCAACGGTTTTGCTATGGAGCCATTGGATGACTCGACGTAAGTCATCCATAGTTATTCTCAAATGTATTAACACGTGTTCTGCAATAAGTGCACATTGAACATGATGAATGACTCCATAGAATTTTTGTACTACTCACGATATAGGTGTACAATGAGTAGTTTACTTTATGATCATTACTTTGAACAAGTAATATACTAATTTTACAGGGTGAACATTTATCTATAAACTACCTTTAAACTTCGTTGAATACCAAGCTCAATCTCATAATTTTATAACAAACCCCACAAATATTGAATCAACTTCACACAATCCAACTATAACTTAAACAAATTATGGCAAAATAAAGCTACTAACATTAACATCCAAGTACACAATGAACAATAACTACACAAATTCACAAGCCACTTAACCAAATATCAAAAATGAAAAA
>CACSLK010027831.1:16969823-16980395 GCA_902706635.1 Striga hermonthica
TAAAATCTCTAAAACTGTTTTCTACGTTATTATTTTGTGAACTAGATGCTTCATTATTGTTTGTTCTTGGTCGTTTTGGTGATAATGGAGGTGTTATATGCGGTTTTTGATCAGTCATATTAAATGTTGGTTCATCTTCATCCTCACTATCTATTCCGTAGATTATTCCTTGTTTATCTTCATCATCTATTTTTGCCATTCTAGTTTCTTCAATATTACATTTTTCTAATAATTGGGTTAATCTATCTATGTCATCCATTAGAACTTGTTGGTGGTTCTATTTGAATTGGTTTAAATAACTTTTTCCGCGTTTTTTCCTTTTGTATTAAATCTTGTAGTTCTTTTATTGATCCTCTTATTTCTTCTAATTTTTCTAATGTTTCTAACTGAGTTTTATTTATTATTTCTATAAGTGTTCCTATTTGTTCTGAAACTCTTGGTGGTTCACTCATTTTTTTCAATTCAATTCTTTTTAATTATCTTCCTTAATAGTTTTTCTTAAGAAATGGAATCTTCTTTTTGGTTTTGGCTATAGCAAAATATGGTGTGTTCATAGCATTCAAATAGATTAAAAATTGCCACATGTGTTATTTTTATTGGACCTTGCTCAATATGGGTAGTACCCATACGGGCAGCATGAAATGATTCAAAAATTATGCAATATAGAAACTCGTGAATAATGCTCTCCTATTTACGGTGGACACATATGCTCATCGCTCATGTGACATGTAAACATTGATAATTTTTTTTAACATATTAACATCACTAATGTGTGTATGCCACATAAGCGGTGGACATATTAATATGTGTCCACCATGCGTAGGGCAGCATTATTTAAAAACTTGTATGACTAACAATAAATAAAACATGGAATGTTAAATTTAAGTAATCATTGTATAAATAATAATAAAAAAAACATTTGTATATTAGACAATAGTAGTATAAATTATGTGCATCATAAAGTGGGGTAAAAATTTCTCTAAATAATTTGTTTAAGTATCCTTAATTAGGGGTGTGATTAGATATGAATATGATTGATTTTTTAATTATTAATTTTTTTGTTAACCATAATTAATTTTAAAAAAAATTATATTTGTTAGTTGTTAGTGAAAATTAAAGTTTAAATTAAAATAATTTTTATTATAAAATAATTAAAATTAATTTGCGCATGAGAGATGTAAAGTGAAGTGATTTTTAGTTAAAATTATGTGAATGAAATATTAAATTAAAGTTAATGTGATATATAAAATTAATTGATTGATATTATTTAATTATATTGATAATATTGACGATAGTGTCGTTAAGTTAAATTTTAGTTTTGATTAATTTTTTAAGTTGAATTTATATCCAATAAGACACCATGGTCTTAGAAGAACGTATCAAAACATCGTAAATGGAATCTCATACGGATAAACTACATATTTCCATTGACCCATAATCTGACTTTGGCCCCACTCCGTACAGGTTGATACTTAAAAAAAAAGTTATTTAACCATAATCATTGAAAATGATAAGATTAGGTGTACGATATATATCTTATCTTTGAAATTTCTGTAAATCTTAAGAAAATTAAACAAATTCAAATAATAAATAAATTGAATATAATTTTTAATGTCTCAAATGATATCTCAAGACCTTAAAACTTAAAAGTTTCAAAAAGTGAAAATTAATTACAAAAATATTTTTAAAATCTCAAAATATATATTTAAAATTTGGGATAAGTGCAACCCCATATTACAATCTCATATCTTACAAATATGCGCATGAATTTATTTTCGCCTCATTTACTTTGATTTATGTTTATGGGATTACAGAAAATAATGAAGACAAACTTTTACATTAATATTTAGTTCAGTGTTTACTTTGTGGGATGAGATTGTCTGAAATGAGGCCCACAAATATGTAAAGGAAAGGACGGGATAAACTAAAAAATCTTGGAAGGCAAGACTATTTAATCGACCAATATTTGATAAGCAGTGGGGCCCGCAGTCCACATGTGCGCAAAATAGGATCAATCACATCTTAATCCAGGAAAATAAATATTGTACAAGGAGTGTCAATTTTCATTATCTAGTCCTATCCTGCAAAGTAAACGGCGTTCTAGTGAGCGATTAAAGGGGGAGGTTTTCACACTCATGAGAGAGAGAGAGAGAGAGAGAGAGAGAGAGAGAGAATTTCACAAAATTGATCTCATTTTTATGTGAAAATATATCTCAAGAACATCAAAACACGATATAATTCATATTTTATTCATAAGCAACCCATAAAAATAAACTAGAGGGAGTCCTTTATATAAGGCTCATAACCCTAAATATTAACTTGTCCACCAAGCTATTAAATAATAATAATAATAATAATCTTAATCTACACCATTCTCCCCCGGTTTGGAAGGCTTCTCCCTCGAAGCCGATGCACACCTGTGCCAGGCGTATGGTGTCGAACCCATGGTAGTAACTCCCGTCATTTCCATCGGTCGAACACGAAGGTTGAATGCCTCACTCCCACGGTATCACCCCCTTTAAAGTCATGGAAAGACATATATGCACCAGCCACACACATCATTTTGAAGTCACCGTGGAACCAAAACACAACATCTGTTTGCAAGATCGCAACAAATTCACGTAGGAGAAAAGCTCGGGCCTGCACAATAGAATAACTACCAATGGAACACCAAATTCTTCCAACAGCTGAATTTTGATGCCCGAAACATGATTGAATTTCTCCGGGCCCGAAGGCTCCTTATCGAAAATCGGCGGACCGTCGTAGAGACTGTCCACTTCACCGGTAAGACACTCCTTCACCTCCTTGGGTTCTTCATCAAACACCGGTGGACCATCGTACAATGGCCCGTCAACTTGCTCTTCGTCAAATTCTGGGATGTCAACCCGAAACGGGCCCTCCCATTTACCATATTCGCGATTAAGTCCCCAATCGTGTCGGGCACGATATTCACGTAGGAGAAAAGCTCGGGCCTGCGCAATAGAATAACTACCAATCGAACACCAAATTCTTCCAACAGCTGAATTTTGATGCCCGAAACATGATTGAATTCCTCCGGGCCCGAAGGCTCCTTATCGAAAATCGGCGGACCGTCGTAGAGACTGTCCACTTCACCGGTAAGACACTCCTTCACCTCCTTGGGTTCTTCATCAAACACCGGTGGACCATCGTACAATGGCCCGTCAACTTGCTCTTCGTCAAATTCTGGGATGTCAACCCGAAACGGGCCCTCCCATTTACCATATTCGCGATTAAGTCTCCAATCGTGTCGGGGACGATATCCGCCAACGAAGGCTGCCTCCTCGCGCCAGCCCCTATCGCTGCGTTGATCGTCGCCCTCCACGAAGATCGGGCCCCATCGCCACATGTCACGGCCGCCGTATGCAGCGAAGGGGTCAGCCTCGACGTGTGGAGGCTGCCACTCGCCGAAGGGATTCACCTCCGAGATGGTATCCTCGCCGTCTTCGTCGCCGAACGGTGGTTGTGGAGATCTCTGGCGGGCGCCCCGCCTGGACCACGGCCTCCACGTTCTCCGTGAAATCTCCCGCGAATGCCCCGGTTGCCGGCGTCACGGTTCGTTTGCAAATAATCATCCACGTTGTTGATCGTAAGACGCACTTCTTCGATCCCCGTCAAAAGATCCTCAACCCGACGATCCAATTGATTGATCTGGCAGCCGAAGCCCGTGACTTGTCGACCCGGATACTCAATGGTGTAGATTAGGATTATTATTATTATTATTATTATTATTATTATTATTATTATTATTATTATTATTATTATTATTATTATTATTATTACTATTATTATTATTATTATTATTATTATTATTATTATTATTATTATTTAATAGATTGGTGGACAAGTTAATATTTAGGGTTATGAGCCTTATATAAAGGACTCCCTCTAGTTTATTTTTCTGGGTTGTTTATGAATAAAATATGAATTATATCGTGTTTTGATGTTCTTGAGATTGAGATCTCATTAATATTGTCCAACTCGTACGCTTTCCTACATCAGTTGGTATCAGAGCCAGCCCATGTGCCAGCGGGGACCGCTGGGCCCACAAGGGGAGGGGGGGAGGGGGGTGGATGATGCAGCGCATCCCACATCGGGTTTGAAAGGAAACGAAGCAGGCCTTATGAGGATGTGGATATGGATACCTTCACTAGTAAGACGCGTTTTGGTGGATGTGTATTGAAGCCCAGCCAAGAACAAAGCCGTGCGGGTGACGGAAGTAGCCCAAAGCGGACAATATATTTTCAAATTCAAGGAATTATTGCATACCAATTAATAAAACATGCGCACACGTATTTTCTTCGGACGGTAACTTTGAATCTGGTCGGGTCAACGAACATTAATAAAACGAAAATCAAACGAGAGCGACATCAAAATAATAATAATAATAATAATAATAATAATAATAATAATAATAATAATAATAATAAAAAAGTATAATAACATCTTTTAACTAATTTACTATATAATATTACTAGTAACACTAACTGATTATAATTTCACATTAAATAATATGTAAAAGTTATATACTTATAAAAAATTGTATTGCAATTTTTGTAAATACTTTTTCTAAAATAATTGTTTTTTGTCCTTTTAAGCGAATTTTATCTAATATTAGTTAATTGGCATGAGTGTCATAATTAGAAACCTTAAAATTATTTAGACAATTGCTATAACAATGATAAAAATAATTATAATATTTTTCTAACTAATTAAATGTATGGTCCCTCTAAATTACTAAATTATATTGTCCATTAAAACTTATGGCATCAATATAAATATTCATACGTAAGTTAAATAATTTATATTTACATTACACATTTGATATAGTCAAAATTTAAAATGTAATACATCAATTATCTAATATAAAATTTATATATTGTATACATATATATAATATATATATATATTTTTTTTTTTTTGCGTGTGCACAAGATGAATACTAGTTATTAATAATAATGGGTAATGGGTAATGATATTGACATTAAACAATATATAAAGGTCATTCACACTATATAAAGCCAAAATGTAGTGTAGTGCATATATGGCAGGTTTCACAATCAATTTCAGCTGGTGGAACTGCAATAATTCTAGCAACTGGTCCATGAACGAGTCTTTTTTTTTTTTCCAAAACGACAGAAAATTTTATAAATCAAAATGCACAAATGTGCGAATACACAACAGCCAACGGCTGAATACACAGCAGCCAACAGCTGAAAAAGTGGGAGGACAGGTCTGAAGACCGCCTAGAATCCCGACTAGCAACGCTAGAATAAGGCTCGCAACAAACTAACCAACTAAGAAACTAAAACAACTAACAACAACTAAAAGAGACCCCAACAGGGTAATACCCGAGTGTCGGATCCCATAGGGATAATAAGATGACACTTGGGTTCACATGGGCTAACGCCCAAACCAAAAACACCAACCTAAAAGAAACAAATACTAAAAAACAGAGAAACCAAACTAAACTAAGCCGCAAGGCACAACCTCCCCCACCGAAAACATCCAGATGCGCAGCAAACAAACCAACTCCAAAGCCAGCTCACAGGCACGGAAACGACCGCCCGCCACTGCATAAAGCCTAGCAAGACGGATAACCGAAGCCCCTAAGCCCACCTAAGAGGCGGCCCGCACTCCACTCACGTGCCTAGACCGACACGGCTTGGCGTCACTGGAACAGCCTGCCTGGAACAGCGACCAATTAACCGAGCCCCAAATGGCTGAGCACAACCAGCAGCCGAGCTATAACCGAAAGCACCTTGACCCCAGCCACAACTACAGCCCCCAATCGAGAACAACCAACTCCAGCTCGCCAAGGAAGAACCGAGATCCCTCCGGGTCGCAGACAAAATAAAATACCGAGACAAAAGCCGCAAAGACAAGGGAAAACCTCCAATTGACGAAAGAGGCCCCTGCCCATCGCAGCTTCGCCGGCGAAAAGGCGCAATCTTGACCTGTGGAGAGAGGAGGAAGCAAGGTGAAGAAGAAGCGTCCCAAACTCGAGCCAAAAGCAGTGAACCCAGCCTCATCCATGGAGTAGCACCGCCCGCGTCCACCGCCTACAGCACCAGAACGCCGGCGACTAACCATGGAGGAGAAATTCCATCGATGGTCGACGCGCAGAACAGTCGGGCTTCAGCGAATGAACCAAGGGCGGGCCCACCAAGGACGAGCGACAGAGGCTGTCCACTGACGAACCGGGACGGACGGCGAGGGAGCTTCAATCGACGGAATGAAAAAGGCTAGGGTTACGGTTTGGGGATTTTCTTTTTTTCGCAGAGAGAGCTTCGTGGTCCATGAACGAGTCACATTCGCAATTGGATATATAATTCGTTTAAATAAAAGTTTTTTTTTTCTTTTTTAAAAAAAGTGACATTGATTTGAGAAATGAGAATATCAATAAATATTAAATATAAATATAATTATGAAATTAACTTAATATAAAATAATAAAATATTGATTGATAAGATTAGTAGTTAAAATTATATAGTTTATGAATAATATATTTTTTTTTAGAAATTATATAGTATCAGTCTTGTGATACTATAACATTTTCTAACATTCTTTTTTGTCAATGAGCCAAATCATTTTATATCTTCTTCACTCTATAATTTCTCTCTTAATCATGATCCTTCTCCTTAATTAATTAATCTTTTAATTATCTTTCTATCATAGTTTCTAATTCTAGTTGAAGTTTTTATTGTTACAACCAAATACTGATTTTTTATTGTTAAAATTCTACTAAATTGGATGATTAATATACGAACTATTTAATAAATTTAGGTAGTAGATATGTTTATACCTTCTCTAACCGAATCCCAAAACGCAAAAAATGCAGTAAAAAGTGTCCAATCCAACCACAAACTCAAACTCAAAATGAGTTTTTACCCATTTTCTCTCTCCTCAAAACCCATATATGCGTTTGACTGTAGCAAAACGCATTTCTTCTTTTCATCTATCATTTTAGTCCTTTATTTTACCAAAATTTATCTTTTGTATTAAATTTATATTCTCCTCTTATATATATATATATATATATATGTATATATATATAATATAATATGTATTATAATCTTAAAAAGTTAATATAAATAATCTAATTACAATAAAAATTATGAAATTACTAAGATAATTGATACTTATTTCAAAATACTATAAATTGAAATTATATATTTTCCTGAAATATGTTTACACAAAATAAGAAAGGTAAAGTTGTATAATATGTACAATTGTAAAAAATAAAATAAAAATAAAAATAAAATATTATAAAAAATAAAAAAAATTAATAACTACGTAAAAACGTATCCAAATATTTTAATAATATGAAAAAAAAAATTGAGAAACATTATTAGTCTTAATTAATAAAATAAATTTTCTCTAGTTTGAAATTATTAAATAGTAAATATATTAACAAAACAAGTATCGAGTGAGTTAATAATATGAAAGCATTTGAAAAATAATATTTCTTGATCAATAATATAATTGGTTTCGTTTTTCTAAATATTAAATGTATTAATATTAATACTTAGTTTATATATACATAGCTTGTATGTATACTTTTAATATTAAATTAAATATATTAATATTATAGCTGAGTTGATAATAGATAGAATCTACTTTTAAAATATTCATTAATAGATTTAATCTACTAATTATTATGAAAATATTTTTTAAATTGTACACATTGTTTAGAAAACGAAAATATTTAAAAAAAAGTAATCAATTCAAACATGACCATCTTTCTAAAATATTTCATGAATAAGAAAATAAACTTCACATGCTTAATATTATAAAAGAAATAAGTCATTTATAATATGAAATTATCAAATCACATAAAATTTGTGAATTTGCCAATATTGTTTATATGTACGAAATATCAAATTACACTAAATTTGTTATATATTATTCAAATAAAATATAAAACAATGGGTCTAATTTGTGAAGTTGTATAATATGTGGGTAGTTTTGAAAAGTTGTAAAAGTTCATATAAAAGAGAATATTCTTTTGGGTTTGAGAATGCGTTTTTCGGTTGGAGATGAATTATTGCAAAAGATGACAATTACTGCAAAATGAGTTTTTCGGTTGGAGATGGCCTTAGCTATGAAAAGAAATTACATGATTATTATTTTGTTGCAACTTGCAACATCACATGTAGATAATGTCATTCGTTATGTAGCCTCGTTCATTCCTCGTATATAGATTACAACATGCATTTGTTAAAATTGTGACACATGTTCTTTTATTTTATTAGAACTAAAAATAAATTTTATTATTAAAAATATTTTATTACGATAAATATAATGTATTAAAAATTTGTCATACTCGTACCCTTGGAATTCTCTATACTGCACAACACGACCACTAAAAAACGCATCGAGTTCAACAGTTTGGATAGCAGCAGTTCCAGCTTCATCCTCCAGTCCCGGAGGCTCCTCACAATGGCACGTCAACTCGCTCACTGTCAAAATTCAGGGCTGTTAACGCGAAATGGACCCTCCCATTGACCATATTCGCGATCAAGTCCCCAATCTCATCGAACACGATATACACCGGCGAAGGCAGCCTTCCCGCGCCTTCCTTCTTCGACGAGTTGATCCTCGCTGACCACGAAGATTGGGCCCTGTCGCTGCATGTCACGACCGACGTATGCAGTGAAGGGCGCCCCGCCTCGACGACGGCCTCCACGTCCTTCGCGAACTCCCCCTTGCACGTAACTGTTGCGGGCATCACGATTCGTCGGTAAATCCTCAACCATATTGTTGATCGTAAGACGCACTTCTTCAATCCCTGTCGAAAGATCTTCAACTCGACGTTCCAATTAATTGATCTGGCGGTCAAAGTCCGTGGCTCGTCGACCAGGAAACTCAATGGTGGCGTCACGGCCATCGATGTCGTCCTTCTGCGGTGGAATCTTGAATCGTGTTGACTTCTGATACCAACTGATGTATGGAAGCGTACAAGTGAGACGATATTAATGAGATCACAATATCAAGAATATCTAAACATGATCAATTCATCTTTCAATAATTCACCCCCTAAAATAATAGATGGAGAGTTCTTTAATAAGGCTTGCATAAACCTTACTCTTTAACGTGACCACCAAGTAGAGATGTTAAACGGGCTAGCCCTAGCGGTTACGGGCTAGCCCTAGCGGGCTTCGGGCTAAATGGTCCGGGCCTAAAAAGCCCGAATTTAAACGGGCTACCAATAAAAGGACCTAACCCTAACCCTAGCAGGCTTCGGGCTAAACGGGCTAAGCGGGCTTTAATAATAATATTAATAATAGTAGTAATAATAACAATAATAATGTATCAAAAAATATCAAAAATAAAAAGAAAAAAATATAAAAAATTACAACGACTAATTAACGATTGTTTTCAACGGTATTTAGTATTTGCCGCTCTATATACAAAACTACACATCATATATGAACACATACTACAAATTCTCAAATAATATTTTTTTTTTCAAAAGAAAAAGATATTCGAATTATTACATACAATTACCATTTCACTACTTATTTTGTACGCTTTGGAAATTTTTACGATATTATATCACTATAAATTCTATCACTATGTTTCATGTGTTAGGTCTTTGTCTCATTTGTTTCCTATTAGTCGTTCTGATTGAGTTAAATATTTTGGTTTGGAGTAAAATAAGAATATTGTTAATAATTATCTTTCAAAATCAATATAATCCGTTACAACTCATACTTATATGTAAAGTGTAATAGCAAAATTGTAATATACAATGAATCTAAGAGCATATTACTTACTTGCTGCAAAGATTTACAACGCCCAACTCAAGTTAAACGGGCCAGCCCTAGCGGGTTTCGGGCTAGCCCTAACGGGCTTCGGTTTAAACGGTCCGGGCCTAAAAAGCCCTGATTTAAACGGGCTACCAATAAAAAGCCCTAACCCTGTTTTTTTTCGGGCTAAACGGGCCGGCCCATCGGGCCAAGAACCATTTAACATCTCTACCACCAAGTCAAGATAAATAAAAAATAAAATATATAATAATAATAATAATTCTAGTTTACACCATGGAGCTTGCAAGGCCTCCTCTGCTGTCTGATAATCAAAATTAATTTTGAAAAAGTTGATTGTTTAAAGGTTTAGTGAGTTTGAATTTGTATTAAAATAATCTCTGAAATATAATGATCAAAATTAATTTGATGTAAAAATATGAGAAAAGTGATTAAAAGTAATGAGTAATTAAAATTATATAAGTGAGTGAATTGAAGGTATTATGTGTTTGTTATGTTTTTGTGCTTATTTTTATGTGTTTATGTGTGTTATCGAGTCGATTTTAGGTTCGTTTTGGTGTCGACTGGTCCATTTTGTCGCATTTCGTGTGCTTTTTTGTTTTCTCTTTTATTTTGTATTTTGGCGTATTTCTCCGTGCTTTGTTGTGAAATTTCAGATTATTCGGAGGATGGAAAGAAGAGTCGAACCGCGAATCCCGAGAAGTTTTGAGTCACTCGCACGAACCATTTCTAACCGAGAGTTTCGAGCCTTAGTCGACGCGGACGCACGTTAGGCAGGCCCCCG
>CACSLK010027831.1:17005907-17016539 GCA_902706635.1 Striga hermonthica
TTTTTTTTTTTTTAGGCACAAAATTGTAGTCTATAGGCAAATTACTGCTGACAGACTTATTAGTTTCAGTAGTAATATTTTGTTATAATTATTGTTGGACAATAAAGGAAGTATACATTAGAGAAAAGCGGTTATTAATTAATGGGCCACAATAAAATAAATTCAAGAAAATAGTTTTTTCCCATATAACAAATATAAAAAAAAAACTTAACGTAAATTTGAAAAAAAAAATAAAATAAAATAATCTCACTCAAAAGCGGCAACCGCAAAAACCATCTTTTTGATGACATTATTTACATAATATGGAATGAAAAACCATATTTGATGACATAAGTTACATAATATCTCCAGTATATAATTCTCGAATGTGCTGAGTTTAATTGGCAGCTTTGCACATTTCAGGATCTTATATAATAAATTTTCATGCTTCGTAATTTGACTTTGATAGATTTTAGATTACTTTCAATCCAAATATAAGTAGGTCTGAAATAACTATAAATATAGTGGATGGATATTTATGATCTTTTTTAGAAACAATAATTATGTTTTGATATCATTTCTTATTCTAGAAATGGTTTATAAGGCACAAAATTTTTACTCAATTTTTCCGGTTTCCTTGGTTCTTTATTTCTATAATTAGAAAAAAAAAATACTAACTTAAACTATAAATTTATCTTAAAAGTTATTATTTTTGAATTTATAATAAATTTGTTAATTATAATATATCAAATTAATTATCTCTTGATAAACTTTTATTTATCACCTATATAGTACGTACAAAAAATAAATAATTATATTTATCTTTATAATAAAAATTAAATTGCCTAATAATATGATTTGAAAAAACATTAGAACTATTTAAATTAATTTAACTAAAATATAGTTATATGATATAAATTAAAAAAATATTATAATAGAAGATAAACAAGTCGTATAAGTGACTGATGTCATTTTAAATATAAATAATAATATATTTTTTCGAAATATTTAAAATTCAAAAAAAAGTACATTACTAATTTTCAATTTTATTTTAAATTTTTTAACGATCAACTGTGTAATACATGAGTACGGTAAAACTCGAATATCATTTAGATCCTGTCATAGTTTTTCGAACCACCTCATTAGTCAATAATATAATAATCTCGAATGGAAACTATAGTTAAAAAGCTCATACCGAATCCTAAAATTCAACAACTTTGGGGCAAATCCACTTGCTAGTATGTTTGTCACCGAAACCAAAATTCGTACCTCAATTTGCAAGTATTAGAATTAATTTGTCAAACAGAAAAAAATATACTTAAATTACAACTTTACTAGTTGTAACCCGTGCATTTGCACGGAAAACTATATGATTAAGAAAAAAAAACTAAGCAATAGTAAAAACCATAACATAACTATTGAAAAAAAAACGTTTTAAGAAAGAAAATCTAAATATTATTAAACACTCTTTATATGCAACGTTTGTAGATTTTTTGTCGTTAGAATCTCCATCACCACAAATCATTATCTTTCATACCACTCCGACTTGTAACTATGAAAAGTGCCATGTACAATTATCCATGGCTAAATTCATGGCTCTTAAGTGGTAAGTCGATGTGCGGCAAAGACTGCCCTTGACTCTTATTGATTGTCATAGTATAAGAAATCATGTGAGGGAACAACATGCGCTGAAACTTCAAATGTACCCTCAAATCGGATGGGATGATTGTGAGCCTAGGAATAAGAATAAGAACCTTATTACCAGCTCTGGCACCAGTTAAAATTTTACATTCGAGGACATGCCTTCAATCGAATTTGTATACGAATCAAAGAAAATATAAATGATAGATAGAATTTTGATCAACACCGTTACACAACCCCATGGAGCGATCCATGTTTCTCAGCAACATCACTTGAATGACGACCTTCAAGTACAATTTATGATTCGGAAGCCCCTAGCACTTAATCCCGTTGAGAAATTCAGGAGTATGAAGATCGTGAAGATAGTCAAATCCAGCATCTGACTTGCAAGTGGTGTCTTAACTCAAATGAGACGTTACCTTGGAGGAGTTCAGTGAGTTCATGTACTCGTTAACGGACTTAACGACATCAAGTGACGGAGTGAGTATGGCTCTTTCCTTGAAATAGCTAAGATCGTCTCCGAACTCCTGAACATGGGGTGCGTACTCTCAATAATAGCAATAATAGGATCCCTTTCTGATTTGAAAAGAATATCGGGGAATATCAATATCCGCACATCCATCATTCGATCCACTGATTATACCATCGTCAATGCTTGCAAGACACTCGAGAAGCACCTCGACTCATCGTACTCGTCACCCCCACCAAGGCTTTGAAATCTCATATTCCAAGTAAGCATCAAAACTATACAATCCCGCCACAAATTGGCAATTGATGGTGGCATTCATGATGTCATTCCGAGTGCTTTTTTGGACAACGGGAAGTATCTGTCTGAAATCGCCACCAAATACAATAGACTTGCCACCAAATTGGAGATATTTTTCTCGATGGATTCACTATTTCCGTTAAAGCTCGCAAGGTAGTCTTGACCGCATAGAAGCAATACCTAATTATCATCAGTGCTTCATCCCAAATGATCAACCGAAATCGTAAATCAGTTTCACCAACGGACTTTGCTTGCTAGTATCACATGAAGAACGATTTGTTGGGTTTAGGGTGATTCTAAATTGAGAGTGCGCAGTCATCCGCCATGAAGCAAATGTGAAGCGATACCACTGGATGCAACATTCAACACATTACTCTGATCATGCATCTCTTTCAAACCGCGAACTATATCCTCATCAAGAATATTTTGGTCTACACATTTTCTGGAAAAAATAACGAAGAATATAATTAAATTAATAAATTAAGTTCTCAACAAAATATAAAAAAATAAAAAAAATAAACTTCGTACAGAAGATTAAATGATAAAATTAAATATACCTCACAAAAGAGAATATGTTTGCAACTTCATTCTCTGTGTCGTAGATGTACAATTGATAGAATTTGGGAGAAGAGCCATAGATTGGTAGCAAACTATTAAATGGTAGTTCTTACCATGCAGACGGAACACGGATAGTTTGTTGCCCTTGTTTATATCCGTGTAAATTTTTCAATTTGTAGACGTAAAATAGAACATGTAATATGAACGAATGCTCTATTGAAAGTGCCTGCATCGGGGACTCGTCCCAAATATTAGCTCAGGTAGAAAGTCAGGAAGGATACAAAGTTTTTTGAGTTGAATTTTTCAAGACTGCAACAACCAGAATACTTTGAGACCCTAGAATTGATATGCTACGAAAACAATTTTATAGGCCAATCACACATTTTTTTCTGCTGCCCAATTTTATTTTAGCATTTAGCCCAATTCAAAACAATTTAGCCCAACAATTGTTTTTTTTTTTCTAATTTAAGATGGACAAATTTTTAAAAGTTGAAATTAAAACGGTCCAGAATATATAAATGGACTGAAAGAGTTTTAAATTTAGCCCAATAAAAATTAAAACAAAACTAACACAACTTGTATTATAGACCCAAATAAAACGGCCAGAAATGCAACTTGGCCTTATTTTTTATTTTTTTTATTACTTGATAAAGTGTAGATTGTTGTGGAAGGGTCAAGAAGTTGGGGCAAGTATTTAAGGTGCAAACCCTACATCCTACGTCACTTCCACCTTATCTCAATGACACTTTTTCTTCTCAGATCCGATTTTATTTTACCAATTTAAAACAAATAGGAAATCGATGCAATCGGTCGAAACATCTCAAATTAGATGTTGAATTTTTTATTTTTTTTTTATATGTTACATATTTTTTGTCATCGAATTATTGGCATATTTGATTTATAATTTTTTTATTTTGCTTTTATATTTTTTATTTACATGAAACACGAATCTGTTCATTAAAGTGTACATATTGGTCTATAGAATTTTGTTTTCAAAGTATTAGGTTGGTTTTCTGGATAAACTCCCGTGAATATAAACAAATACAAAATTTAAGTTTGATTTTTAATTTTAATGAAATCGAAAACAAATTACTTTTTCTTTCATTTTATCAACAGTTCATAACAGATCTGGTGTTCAGTTTTTTTGTTTTTGAAGATTTATTGATTTTGACATTTAAAAACTCAAATTAGAGAAATTAATCATTATTGTAGTCTTAGAAATCATGTTATTTTTAATGTTGTAATATTGTTAAATTATTTAGTTGTTGAAAATTTTGGTAATAATATTGTGAAATCTCTAATATTAATGTCGTCTTTTATAGGATTTCACAATGAGAATGAAGATTTATTGTTATTTGGAAGATTTTCTGATTATTGAGAATGAAGAATTATTCTTATTTGGAAAATATACTGATTTATTGAGTTTTTGTATTATGATATGTAAGGTTTATTTTATTTGCTGTTAAGTTTATTATTTGTTTTTTGAATATATGAAAAAAAAATGATATACATAATTATTTAGGTTGCAAGTATATGATATTGATAAATTAATAGTTCAAAATAAAGTTAAAACAATTGTCTTTGTAATTAAACATAGTATATGTCTCAATTATTTATTTGAGAATAGTATAAACTGTTAACATATAAATAAAGAAAAAACGTCTAAGAACACCATCCTTAATTAAACAAAAAGAAAGGAAAGTGTAACGGTTGAGTAGTATTATAAAGACTCTTTAATGGCTGAAAATTTAGGCGGGAAAATCACCTAGGTTTTATTAATTATTTTATTAAATGCAATAGCCAGCAATTATATATATATAGATTTTATACTTTTTTAAAAAATATTGTGATTTGGTTTTCAATGTTGTTTAAATTAGTTTCAATCTTGAAGAAGGGTGTGATTTGGATAAATATCTTAACTAGAAAAATTTAATCAAAACTCAAATATAATTGACTTCAACTATCAATATACCTAAATCTATCATCCTCATTTATCACATCAACTTTAATTCATGATTTATCTATTCACGTATTTTTAGCCACACATCAATTCCAATCACTCTTCTATTACTATTACATCAAATCAACTTTAATCATTTTAATATAAATATTATTTTAATACAAAATCAAAATTCCACTAAAAGCTAACACAACCGAAATTTCCAAAATTAACTATGGTCAATAAGAAAAACCAATCAAGATTTAGACATTCTCCAACCGTACTGCAAATACAAATCGCAAAAATTGCAGTACGGGTGTTTATTGTGTTTTTGTGCATATTTTTATGTGTTTTTGTGTGCTTTCGAGTCGATTCTAGGTTTATTTTAGTGTCGGCCGGTCCATTTTGTCGTTTATCGTGTGTTTTTATGTTTTTCTTGTTTATTTTATATTTTGGCGTACTTTTTCGTGCTTTTGGCATACTTTTAGGTTTATTCCGAGGATAGAGAGTCGAGCCATATTCCGAGAGAGTCGAGCCACATTCCGAGAGACGAGCATTTTCCGAAGAAGTCGAGTTTCCGAGTAGTTTCAAGCCATTCCGTGCGAGTTGTTAATTGGACCGAGAAGTTGGAGCCTTAGTTGATTCCGTACCGAGATGTCGCCCAACCGTGCCCACAAGCCCGCCGAACCGCGAGATCGAGAGCCCCGTTGACCTTGCCCAGCACACGCCGCGATCCCGCCGGAGGAGCCGCGAGGTAGAGAGTCCTTACATGCCGTCACCATACACACTCGCGAGCTCGCCGGAGGGGCCGCGAGGTCGAGAGTTCGTCCTACCATCGCCATCACATGCTCGCGAGCTCGCCACCGGAGCCGCGAGGTCGAGAGTCCACCCTGCTGTCGCCATGGCATGCCCGCGAGCTCGCCGAAAACCTCGCAGATCGAGAGTGTCGCATCCGTGCATTTTCTTTCCTCGTGCTTGCGAGTTTCGCCGCGGGATCGAGAGTGTCCCATTTAATCTGCGTTTCTAGTGTGTGTTTTGATGGAGTATAAATACTTTTTAGCCTTTGCATTTGAGGATTATCTAGCTCATTATGAAATGTTTCTCTTTTTGGTTCTTAGCTTAAGTCCTTCATTTCCTTTCTAGTGTAAGTGTGAATGTTATTTACTCTTTCCGGCAACTTTTTTCGGTGACCTCTCGTTTATGCAAGTTTTAATCTTTTTCTTCTGATTTCGATCAAGCATACGTTAGGGATGTGAGTACTTACTTTTAAGCCTTATAATCTCGATTTTCGTACTTACTTGTTATCTCGTGCGTAGTAATTAGGGGTTGCTCGTTTATTGGATTTTTAGTAGCTATTTTAGTTGTTTTCGTTCCCTTTACTTTTGTAAGCTCGTTTATTATGCTTGGAGTTGGTTGAAGTGTTGATTGCTACTTGAAAAATCGTGACTTGATGTTTAGCTCGGTTATTTCGTAGTAGGATTTTGGTTTTGGCTCTTAAGCATGCTAAATGGAGTTCGTTTCTCTTACTTTCGTTTTTGTTGCTCTCGACTTTGTTCACCGGTTTGGTTGCTAGGATTTCATAGTTCGTTTACTTGCCTTATTGCTCGTTTACTCGCTTTCTTTAGTTGTTACTAGTTCAAAATCATCTCAACCCAAATTGATTAGAATGTTTAGGCTTTATTTTCCCTTTTTTGTGATTTGAGCAATCGAATAGTAAGTAAAGCTCCGAATAGCATTCCCTTGAGATCGACCCGAGTCGGGTAACTCGGTTATCCCTTACCCACACCAAAATTTTACTAAACAAATGGCGCCGTTGCCGGGGAAGGCGAGTAGGACGCCAAGTTTGCTATCTAGTTGTCGTTTGTTTTCGTGTTTCTCTTGCGTTTTGTAGATTTTGCTTGTTTTTGCATGTTTCTCTTAATTATTTGCTTATTTTCCATTTCTCTTGCTTTTGCTATGTGTGTTCGTGTAAATATCGTGTCGTGTTAGTTGTGTTTTCGTGTTTTCTTCTCTTTTGCCTCGTGTGTCTTTGGGTTGTTTTGTTTTTCTTGTGCGAGGTACTTCGCTTGAAGAGCTTCGATGGATCCATACGACTATTCGTATGTCAGTAGCTCATCTCGTGGATACCCCGACAACTACCATGAGAAGATATACTCGTATGGGAGGCCGCCCTATCCATATCCAAGCCCTTCTTACCCGCCATCTCAAGTTGATTTCAGTTATTACTCTCCGGGTCACGACGAGACGCCTCACTACTATCCACCGCCTCCGGTTTATGAAGAGACACCTCCATCCGAGCCAACTCGAGAAGCTTCTCGAGTCAATCTAGCCGAGATTATGGAGCATTTAGAAGAGTGCAATCGATCTCTTCGTGCTTCAATGGCTCCCATATCCGAAAAGGAAGAAACCGAGTCCTACGCTCCATCCTCTTCATCATTTGAGCACCTATAGGTGGGCCAACCTTGTACATTGGGTTCTGAAGCTTCATTTCCAACAACGGTTGAGCCTACCGAGCATCACCGAGAGGTTTTGACGAGCACTCAAGGGGCACTTGCGAGCCTCATGTCGATCATTGAGGAGTTTCATAGTTGGAAGTGCATTCCCATTCCATCCGTTCTTCAACTCACACTCACAAATTTCGACTCTACCGTGGTCTCTTTCCTTAATTTGGACGCATCTCAGATTCTGCTCGGTAGATATTGTTCTCTATCGGCGAGAGTCATTTGAGAGAGCACCTGGTTAGAAGGCGAGTTTTGAGCTATGGTGGATAGGTTTGCCTCCTTGAAAGAGGTGAGCCTCACTCTCGTTTATGATGGAATAACACAATCTCTCGACATGAGTGAGGACATTGACGATTCGATTGTTAAAGAAATTCCCTCTTTTAACGATTCGACCGTGCATTCTACATTAGGTACGTCAAATTTCTCTTCCGGTGATAGTGTTTTGATCTTTGATTCTATTGTTGAGAGTGAGTGTATGGATCCGGGTGTTGATATGGTGTATGGGATGGGAGAGAATTCATTTGAGGATTCGATTGTGCCGAACGATGTTGATAGTGCTCGGGAGGATGATATTGAGGAGGAGGATATGGAAGTTGATGATTTTGTGGATGTTGTTGAGGAATCCGAGCTATTATGTGAAGTCGTTGACCCAAGTGTGCGTTGATTGATGAGTCGACTTGTGATGTTGAGTATGACGTGATTCCCATGTCTTTTGGGGCGTCGTTTCTTATTATAGAGGATCGTGACCATTTGGAGGAGTTTAGTGTGCCTACGCCCATAATCCCGATGCTTGAGCATGATGAGTACACGTTTGAGATAATGCAAATGATGCCCGGGATTGATTCGACGTGCTCCACGGATATTTTCATATTTTCGGAGGTCGAGTATGGGGCCTCGGTTCGTAAGAATTTATCTCTTCTCTTGGTGGTTGTTGATATCCGTACTCGGTTTCACAAGAATTCGGCCACAAGAGTTTATTTGGTATTGTGAGTTCCGCTGCCGGCCCGCACGACCTTACCTGCAAATTTTGCTGGCGAAATTCATGCCTTAGCTCCCGAGTTCCACTGAGCTTTCGAATGTGTTTTTTTAGTGGGTGTGTTTAGTGTGTGTTTTTGCTACTTAGTATAAATACATTTAGCCCCTTGTGTTGGGAGCACCTGACATTCATTTTCTACTTTTCCTCATTTGTATATTGTCTTTTATTTTTCTTTTCTCTCTACCTTATGTTTTGGAGACTTAAACTAATGATTTAAACTTTCCGACGACTCGTTTATTATTCAAGTTTTAATTTTTCTCCGCCGTCTTCGCTCGAGCATGCATTAAGGACGTAAGTACTTAGTCTTAAGGCTTGCTATCTTGATTTGTGCACTACTTTACTTACTAGGTTGTAGAAGTGACTTAGGGCTCATTCGATTTATGGCGTATTTTGCTCGTTTTAGTTTATTTTTACTTTCTTATCTTTTGTGTGCTCGTCTATTATGCTTTGGTAGGTTAAAATTCGAATATTTGCAAGAAAAGTCGAGCTGTGGTGTTGAGCTCGGTAATTTCATAGTAAATCTTTTGACTTTAGTTCTTAGGTGCACTAGTTGTAGCTCGTTTCTCTTGGTTCCGTCTTTTTATTTGATTTTAAGTACTCCAGTTTAGTAAGCTAGGACCTTTAATTATATTTGCATGCTTAGCCAATTGTTTGTTTATTGCCGTAGTTAAATTAGCATAAAATCCCTCAAACTCATTGATTAGAATAATGTTTAGGCCTTTGTTTGCTCGTTTTGTGATCTTGGACAACTACGTAGTGAGCGAAGCTCCGAATAACTTTCCTTGAGAGACGACCCAATGTTCAAATTACTCAGTAAACGTAGAATTATTTTAAATAACATAATAACAGTGAGTTCCTTATATAATCTATTAAAATCGAGAAATAGTATTTTTTAAAATTTATTTTATGGAATAATTAATTTTCTCATTTTATCCAGAATCTGTGAAAAAAATTAAATTAATTATTTTATGGTGTATTGGTGAATAAGATTCTTATTATTTTTGTAAAATAATATATATTGATATTTTTTAAATTGACTTTATAATAAATTAGTTTTATTTATAGGGATAGATGAAATTATTTTTTATTTTATACATGCAATAGGAATGTCAGATCGAATATCATAAAAATATGATTATTTTGATATATCATACTCCCTCCTTTTTTAAATAAATGTCGTTTTGACTTTTTTGATTCATTCATTTTGCTATGTATCTAGACATTAATATGTCTAGATACATAGCAAAATGGATGAATCAAAAAAGTCAAAACGACATTTATTTAAAAAAGGAGGTAGTATATAAAAAAAAATACAAATAATAAATTTATAAATACATATTTATAACAAGTAATATATGAATTAAAAAAAAAAAGATAAAAATAGTAATATATTGTAACTTAAGAAGAACTGAAAGGTAAAATAGTTTATGATAATTTTCAAGTCTAATAGTAAAAACAAGACCCGTACATTTGTCAATACAATGCACAAATTTATGTCAAATAAACTTAAGTATACAAGCCTATCACATAAGCTCAGCGCATTTGTTAATTATATATAAGAACCGCGTTGGTCAAAAGACATTGATCGACGAGTTCTGATGTGCATGCTAATGTGGGAGATCACACTTAGATCATGTAATCTTGCGTCCATTGTTTGTAAAATCCATCGAACAAATAATTCACCCACCAAACAGTTTTCTTGTCGGGAATTAATAAGTGGCCGCCGCCAGTAAATAAGCACTACTACGTACCCAAAGATAATAACCGAATCACCCGTTGCCAACGAATTGACCAAATGGTAATTTATAAGAGTTATTAGCCACAAATTATCCATTATCAGACCAAATTAAGGGGCTACATTAGCTATCAGCTTTGATCACCACACAATTATCAGCTCATTAATGAAGCATGCACGTAATAATTATGTGCACTAATTTCCTATCATACGTTGTCAATTGTCATAGGTCAAAAAATATATGCATGTTGATATATATATATATTTGTATCATGGGACTATACCGTAGGGATGGCCGTAGAGGGCGGTGGATCGATCGGATCCACCCTCCATGCACCTTACGCAAATGCATTTGTCCCAACTTGTTGGGCAAGGCAATTAGAATCTCTCTTGATCATAAATAAAATGTTTCTGAATTTTATACAATATAAAAATAGCACAACATCTACATAAACTCCTTTTTTTTTTTTTTTTTTT
>CACSLK010027831.1:17022885-17037471 GCA_902706635.1 Striga hermonthica
GTTGACCTCTCTATTCCCTCCGGATGACCATTATTGGACACACGGTGGTGACGACCTTCGTGTCGAGTACGCATTTTCTTTTCCTAGTGCAGCGTCCGCCAACTCGAGCCCACGAAATGTCGTTCTCCCAGCTCGCAAGTTCGCACGTCTCACAGCAACCAACCAACCCACCCCATGCCCGCGAACAGGGACTCACCCAGCCTGTGATTTCTCCTGTGCCTACACCCGTGAATTCGCGCCCGCGAGTCCTATCTCGCCCGCGTTGCGAATTCCACGCCTCCAGCACCTATGCACACAAAAACACTCGCGACCTGAGCAAATTCTCATGTTTTGCTCGCAAAATTCATTTTACTCGCGAGTGTCTTATTAAATTTGTGTGTTTGTGTGTGTTTTAGGTGTAGTATAAATACATGTATTCATTTGTATTTTGGGAGCTAACTCTCATTTTATTTTATTTCCCTCTTGTGAAAAGCTCTTTTTATATTTTCTCTCCATATTTTGTGTTGTGAGTTCTATGACTCTTATTTTCCGGTGAGATTCCAGCTAGTTTGTTTTATTGCAAGATTCGAGTTTTTCACTCCAGTTTTCTTCACACATGCATTGAGAGAGTGGGTACTTATCTTTAAGCCTTATTACTCCGTATTTGTTCCATATTTTGCTTATGAAGTATTTCAAGATGAATTTGGTATTTGCTTGTTCAATGAGGTAAAGTTCGAAGCTTTTTATTTTCATTGCGTACCTAAGTGATTGTAGGAGTTAAATACTTGTTTATCTTGTATTAAAATTTGAAACTTTGGTTAAAACTCAATCTTTTAAGTTATGAAAACTTGTGTTAATTACCTACGAACTTAGGTAGCATATTTTTCTTTGTTTATTTGCATTTTCTTGAGTGATAAAGACTCCCATCAACCATAATTCCTACTTTTTCCCTTAAAGCTCTCGCCTTTATTTCATTTTTCTCGATTCTTAGCTTTAATTAGTCGTATTTCAACCCTCAATCATCTTGATAGAATGTTTAGGATTGCATTTTTCATTTTTTGTGCTTTGGGCAATTAACTAGTGAACGATGCTCCGAATCACCTTTATCGAGAGACACAACCCAATATCGGGATTTACTCAATACTCGGCTAAAATCAACTTAGCAGTCGCGCCTGCTCATCCCCCGTCTGCTCGTTGGTGGGTCGCCCATTACAACGCGTTGTCTTGCGCGCTCTCTCGCGGCCTCTTGCGTTCGCCCGCGGTCTATACCCTCGACCTGCTTGTAGCCTACTACTGTCGCTTGGGTCTCGGTCCCTTGTACGCGTCTCGCATTCGCGCCCTCGTGCTCGCTGGCTTACGTCGCCTCGACTCTTGACCACTCTCGTCCTTGGAGTCCCAAAGCCCCATTCTCATCAGCTAGTTGTGATGCCAACGCGTGATGCCTGTCGCGTGCACGACTCGTGGCTCGACAGCTGGTCGAACAACATTTTTCTACCCAATAAAATAAAAAATTAGACGAAAAATACACAAAATACACAAACAACACGAAAACATGTAAATGCGTAAAATCAACCTAATGGACCGTAAGATATATCAAACGAGCTCAGATGAGATCGAATGAATACTATAAAATAAACACAAAAAAATAATAACAAAAGCATACAAACCATTCATATTTAAGTTATAAAATATATATTTATATTGCTTACTTTTCTTTTTTTTTTCGGAGCGATAGAATTTTTATATAAAAAACGCACAAATATGCAAGGTACAACCAAAAGCTGAATATAAGCATCCAATAGCCGAATACACGCAGCCAACAGCGGAATAAACTGGGAGGACAGGGCCGAAGTCCGCCTAGAACCGACCCCAACAGGGCAATACTCTAGAAACACAAGAAAACACTACAACACTAAAAAACTCCTAAGGGGAGAATAAAAAATTACGGTCCCAACAGGATAATAAAGTCACACTCGGGCTAACTGAGGCCAACTACCGAAACCTAAAACACAGACAACACAAACCAAAGCAAGATAACGCAAAACACAAAAACGAAAACTACAAACTAAATAACCTACAGCCTCCCTCAGCAATAAACATTCGGAAAGACAGCTGACAAAGCCAGATCCTAGGAGAGATCCGAAGCTCCGATACTATGTCTACCACTGCAGAAGGCCTAGCAAGGCGAAGACCCAAGCCTTAGAACAAACCAGAAAAAACCGACCCGCACACCGACCGCAAGAAATCATAATCGCCCCCCAATCGGCTAACACCACTAGCTAATCCGAAACCGTCCTAAAATTGCCTAACACCACTAGCCAACTCCGGAACAGACGGCCTCCCACAAACTCGGAAACCGAGAAAGAGGAGGAAGGGAACAACGGACATCAGAGCTCAGCCGCACTGCCCCAGCCCGAAGGACCAAACCCAGCCCGAAGCAACCACCTATCCACCCACCTCGAAAGGATGAAACCCGACCCAACACCCCAGCTAAACCGAGGAATCAGAGACCAGACTCCGGCCAAAACCGAAGACCCGCAATTGGGAATACCTTTCAGCCAGGCAATAAGAGCCGGTTCGACCCAAGCTCGAACCCGACCTCCCCACCCATTCATCGGGGACGGACCACAACCCACCCGCTGCCACACCAAAACGCCAACGACCAGAGCCGGCGTGTGAACCAGCAAATCCGCAGCCATCAGAGCTAAGCCCTTCAACAGAGATTGGGAAAGGGGAAATCTGAACAGGAACTTTACGGACAATGAGCCGCTTCCGGCCACTGGGACACACTCCTCCTAGCCTCTCCACCCTGGAGCTTCGGCGGTCTTCAAAGACGGAGAGACGAAATCCGCCGAAGAACGCCATCGTCACCCCGCAGCCAGAGAGAGAAAGGAGGAAACGCCGCTGATGGCGGCGTGGAAGCTCGAGCCCGCCGGCACTCCGAATGGACGCCGAGAGAGGCGATTGAAGCCGACAATTGAGAACTAGGGTCTATTTGTTAAAATTTTAAAATGTGATATGCTTATTCTCTAACTAATAAATTAAAATATTATACACATAGATATATTAATGTTATATATATATATATATATATATATATATATATATATATATATATTTTTAATGTGCGCATGTACTAATTAGTATACTAACATGGAACAATGATATAAACAATGAAATCAATTTTTTATAACTGTAATGAATACATTCTTTTAATTCTGCACAATATTTCACTATCAAATTAGTATCCAGATATTATTGAACAATTATGGACAAATTATTAATTTCTAACTGATGATTAAACCAAACAGAAAACAATTAAATTTATCGTTAATTCATTGGCCAATAAATCATACCCAATTGTATATATACCAAATATAGTAGAGAACAAAAAGAAAAATAATAATAATCATCCCTATATATTATTCTCGAATGCGCTGAGCCTACGTGGTTGTTTCTGTTACTTCAGAATCCTACTTGACAAAGAATCATATTTTTCGTAATTAGGTTTGGACAAATAATATTGATATATTAATAATTAATAATTTAGGTTTGGACATTCCATAAATATTATTTAGCTAACTTGGTATTTTAATATCACTTGTACTAATATAACCCTTTATTTCTTTGTAATTTTACATAATGAGGCACTAAATGACTAATATATCCCTGACTTTTGATTTGTTTCCTTCAATTAGCTATTGAATTATAAATGTATTTTAAAAGTCCATAACTTCTGTATTTCGTATTGGTTTTACATATATAATATATCAAATTAATCATCTTTTGATGATCTTCGATTTGACATCCATATTGTATATATGAAATAAATAAATTATATTTATATTTATAATAATAAAAAATAATAATATTTATTAAAATTCATTAGAAAAATAAAATTATTTCTCAATTGATGTATTTATGCTTAATGTAGTTATATGTTGTAAGTTAAAAAAAATATTATAATATAACACGTGTAAGTTGCACAAATAAAAAGTGTCATACTAAATATATAATAACGTATATTTTTATAAAAGCTATTTAAATTTTTAACTCATTTTTTTCATTAATTTTAGATTTTAAGAAAAAATTAGCAAGCACTGTGTAATACACGAGCGTTGTACAAGTAAAATATAAAATAAATAAATTACAAACAACGCGCATCAATTTCCCCTAAATCTGTGTATAATTTTCCAAAGAAGATATAGCATGTATGAGAATAATAGCAAAGAACAAAAAAGAATAAATGTGCTCACGACGCAGGTCCCTCTAGGCGGATATAATCGTACATGACTTCCTTAAAAGGCCCATCTCCATTTGCCTGAGTCAAAAACAACGAGTTGTTCCCAGAAACGAGTTGGCTACCTCGTATACTTATGCTGTACAAATGGTACAATCCTCGTATCCCATGCCTTGCTACTGCATTGTCCTTTCCTATCAACCCGGTCGAGAAATGTGGGGCCGATTTCGGATCGTTTATACGAACCTTGAAATGCAAAACACATAGACGGTGAAGCAATCAGCCTTTCTTTCATTACCAAACAGAAAAATAAAATAAAATAAAAGTTAGGAGGAAGATATTCGTACTTGTAATTCAGCATTTTGCGCGGATGCAAGCGCCAGATGGAGAGTGTAATCCAAGCCTTCATTTACGTCTTTAAGGTCGAATGTGATTTGCCACGTTGTTGCCACATACTGACCATTTCCCACATTCCTGTGACAGATAACTTATGTTGCAGTTCATGATGTCTTAAAAGGTGCAATATGCAATACGAGGACAGAGAAAGGTACGGCAAATCCGATCCTATTGGCGAGGCATTGAATTTACTAGGTTTTTTTTAACCGTTAGATAACACACATTCTAACACAAACCCACATGGGTATGTGTAGATCCAACGATAAAACACGTGTTGTCAACCAATAGGATCAAATTTTTCGAAATGTACCGCGTAACATGGGCATAAAACCAGTCTAATGTGTAATTGCTTGTGCCAATTGTGAAAGTCAAGTCCTTTTCTGGGTATAGATCACTGTAACGGGTCCACAGCCCATATTGTCGGAACCTGATAATAAAGAAACAGAACAAACTTTTGAATATCTGCACTGTAAATTAGCTCAAAATAATCACAAGAATGAGCTTATCAGGAAAACAAACTTTTGAATGGGTGCCCTGTAGTGATGGATCTTGAATTTAGGGTCAGGATCGGGTACAAAAAATTCGGCAGCCGAGCGGTCAGGGATTCCGATCTCCCACAGTGTGGGGCCCACTCTAGGAGGTCTAAATATAACGTCTTTCATTACGACATTCGATCCGGGGGTGATGATGATGACGTCAGAGTCATGCTTGTAATCACCGAGAAATCCAGGTACCCATGCAAACAGGCCGTAAGTTCCTGGTATCACGTTCTTGATCACAAATTTACCTCTGTCATCTGCATGTGTCCAGAATTGGTAGCCCTGAAACCGAACGTTCATTTCAAAGTCGATTAGATAGCCGTCAAGTAAAAGGAGCTTAAATTATACCTTTGATTAAATGGAGCATTCATTCATTTAATGAAGTGCATGGTAAAATAAGGATGTAATATACGACTTAAATAAACAAACCTTGTTTCCGTATTGCCACGAGCCGGCTGATCCTGGTGGAGCTAACCCCACGTAGGCTGAGGTACCTGGGATATCATCCTCGTTCAGGAACCTAAAGTACACGAACCAAATGCTCAAACTAAATATAGGGATAAATTGTGTGTACCGCCAAAATGTGATAACTGATAACTAAGTTTACGATAAAATACTTTACCCATCTTGCACGAGCAATCGACCACTTAACGACCCTCTTTGGCTGGATTTCATGAATTCTTTCGAAAGTGGGAAATCATAAGGCCAGTTATTCACCTCTTTCTCCATCTGATCAGAACAAAGATTTAGATCTCTAAGCAGTCACTTCTGAAATTCATGCATTACTTTAGTCCGATTCAAGTAAAACAATGCAATTGTATATTTGTATCCAAAATACATCATTGCAGATAACCGATAGTTACAACGAAAGCACAGTACCCTTTGTTTGGCTTTGTCCCATAGTACAGAAGGATCGGCACTTGCAGAGTCATGAGAGTTGAGATGTATATAAAATGGGCCAATGACTTTTTTCCAGTGCTCTTCACTTTCGAACTTGATAGCTAAATCCTCCCCGGCATAATGTCTGCTGCTAAATTTCTTGCACAAACAAGAATATAATCACTAATGGCCATATTTCATGCTCTGGTTAGATCAAGAAGCTTATAGCCTATAGGAGGCCATTGGATGACTTATATAGCACAGTAAATAATTCTTACAGCTAGCGTGAATGGTCCTACGTGAGACGTAAGATCTTGTCCGATGGGTCCACCCGTGCGAAACTCGTTGCTCGGTGTTATTAACCAAAAGCCCACCGGAGGATCATCATTGCTTACCCATCCGTGGACCTTGTTGTCTTCGTTGTTGCACGTGTAAAAATATTTATCATCCACCTATTATAAGCAAACAACATTAATTAACTTACATCAATTTACCTCATAGTACACATTATTAATAAATGCAGAAAATATTACCTCTCCTTTGAATTCAGGATTAATTGGGTTTGTTAAGAGAACGGCTTCCTTGTAATCGAGCACTTGCCCTGTCACCCGATCCTCAGGCATCGGCATAAACCTTTGCCTCTCATCAGACATGGCCATGTAGTGAAACCTGAATAGGTAATTCAATAAATACTCATTTACATAAAAATATTTTTTAATTAAACAAACTTAAAAAATGTTTTCCAAGTACTTGTTTTTCTGGAGTTGGAAAACAATTCGCCCTTCCAAGATGTCAAAAGCCGGCCATCCTTGTAAACGTTCGAGCACAGCATATGAATAGTAGCCAGGGGAATCACGCAGCACTACATATCTTCTTAGCCGGCCATTTGTAATAGATCAATAAATAATCAGAGTGTATTGTACAATTTATATACTGTACACTTGGGAGCTGCAGAGATTTATTTTCAAACTTATTTCTTTTACCTTTTGTCGACGTTTAAGGGAACATCTGAGCTGCCATCTCCCCATGTTTTGGTGAATGAAATCTCTGTTTGAGACTCGTTTTGCACAATTACACTAAAATTTGTTCCTTCTAACCTGCATCAAAACAAGTTACAATTTTTACGGAATATTGTCAAATTTTGATATGAAATAAGATGTAGATGCTTACTTGTCAAAGGTAGTGGCCTTCCCTTCCTGCTTGTTCCAAACAATATTCCAGTGCCTGTCAAGATTCAGTTCAACACGCAATCGATTGACAAAGTATGTAGGCAACAAATTCATTTCGTGATCTTTCGCAGCAATTTTTTATCCAAACTTACCCGATTTAGAAAACGTGACTACTAAAAGTCTTTAACTATCTTTAAGAGTTCCAATTGAATACGCGCTTATAAATGTCTAATTTTACATGATAAACCAAAATATTGAAGGATGACTATACTTGACAATTATAACTCCAAAAAATCTCGAGTTAGACCATTGTAAAATAAATTGTGTGTAGTGTTACCCGTTGTCCTCGTCTTTATCCTCAGTCTGAAGCAAATTTTCACTGTCTTTGTATGTTATACTGGTGATAGCGCCACCTGGTACAGTCAATGTGAGGCTAATAATGCCGTTATTCATTACAACCTGCGACACACGAAAGTATATTAAAATTCGAGTGTAAATATTTGAATAATAAAAAAAAAAACGTTATGGTTTCGGATTATTGAAATATTTTAACATGATCTGGCTGCAGAATCAACTGCACGCCATATGGTGATAAATCAGCAGGATCCGTGATATCGCTACTGCCATTCGCTAGCGTTTTTCTGCAACTGATGAACGCTTGTGAGCTCATGATCAACAAAAAGGTGCACAAACAAAAATTATGGCGGGAAAATATGTATATATAGTAGTCCATCAAATGAACACTTATAACTTGGAACTGTATACTTTTACCAAAAAAAAAATAAAAAAAATAATAATAATAAATAAATAAATAAAAGCTAGTTTGTGGAACAAGTACAGCGAGTTTGGTTTGGTGGAAAAATGGACACATCGATTAAAACGTAAATATGTTGTATTTGAATGCTTATGTGCCAAGGAAATCATAATTTAAGATGAAGCAATCCCCTGAGTACAGAAAAACTATATACAAATTCTTATATATATAAAAAAAATTCCATACTTAATTGTGAAATGTATTTATGTTAATTTTTTTATCATGTAACATTTGAGTTTGAAAGTATGTATGATTGTCTGACGATTAAATCTGTCTACCACAAATATTACTTTTAACGACAAAACTTGGCAAAACACGACTCCGACCTCATAAGGAAGATCGGAATCGTCCGGAAAAAATATGTAAATGTATAACGTAAACAATTTATCCAAAACCAAATTGCACCCACGAGACAAAATAGATCAGTTGAGCTCCATTTTTCGGTTCCTCTATTGGCACTTAGGAAAGGTGCTATGCGAAAATATGACAACAAATAAAATTTGGTCCTATAAGTTAGTCATGGTCCTTGTCCACAAACTCACTCTATTGACTACTTTCAATTTCAGGTCTTATAATTTGTCAATTTTATCAATTTTGGTCTTTTTTTATCCGCAACCTAAATAAAAATGTGACGCCTGACATGGCATAATTATAGCTTATGTTGCGAGATTATGAAATATTGACATTAAAATTAAATCATCCACATGCTTTAGTTGCAATTAATTAAAACTTTTACGTTTTATAAGAAAATCACGGCAAAAATCCAATTTTGATCCTCTAAGTTGGTCATTGTCCAATTTTGGTACACCAACTTTTCCTCATCAAAAATAGTCAACTATGTTACAATTTTCGTCAAATTTAGTACATTAATCCTGAGAAGCCGGATTACGTGATGATGTGGAAAATACGTGTGAGGATGATTGAATATAAAATTTTTTGGTTTTGTTTGGATTTTTTGATTTGGTTTGGTTAATTTTTAAAAAAGTTTTATGGTTAGTTGTTAGTGGGTATATTAAAATGATATTTAGAATAAAATAATTAAAATTGATTTGATGTAAAAAGTAAGAGAGAGAAGTTAAAGTGATGGTTACTTAAAATTATGTAAGAGGGTGAATAGTGAATTAAAGATGATGTGTTGTGTAAGAATGATTGATTGATATTGTTTAATTGTAGTAAAATATTGATGATAGTGGGGTTAAGTTAAAGTTGAGTTAAAAATGATTGGATTATTTTAAGATTGTTTTGTATCCAATCATCCTTCCACGTCAAAGTTCTATCCATCCACGTCGTTTCAATCACTATAAAAAAAAATGATGAAATTCTAACAAAAATCTATATCTATATCAAAAGAATTACTATTTACTAAAAATAGTAATCCAAAAATTTAGAAAAACATTTATTACATACTATTTTAAGATTTTATTAAAAAAATTATTTAGGAATTAATTTGAAATCTTATCCAAATTATTTAGGAAAGAAATGCATTCCATACATGAAACCCAATAAATTAGATATCTTTAATAAGTGAAGGGAAAAAATCATTAGTAAATCTATTTTTTTGGATTTGTTATAAATCTTTTAAAGAATTATAATAATGGAATGAACATATCTATATATCTATACTTATATTAAAAGTAAACCTATTTACTAAATCCAGTAGGTAGAAAAGTCAAATATAATTAATGAGTTTCTAATCTTAACAAGTACATTAATTACGTGTGTTATGTTTTCTATTTTATCTCATTCAAACATTTTGGTAAAAAAATCTCATAAGATCAATAAATACAACGTGTATGGAAAGAGCTGCTCACAAATCTGATTTTTATTTTTCAAGTTGTACGTGTAATTTTTTTTTAATCTCATAAGAACATTTTTGGTAAAAACATTCCCATAAAACGTGGGAAATAAAATGTGTATGGCAAGAGTTGATCCAAATCTGTTCATATCTTTTTACATTTTGAAAATTCACGCGTCCCTCATTTAAATCATGCGTCTCTTTCCCAAATATAAAAACGGATTTGTTACTAAGATATATGACGCGTCTCTTAGTATTATGCAAGGAATAATTTATAATTATATCTATACTTATATAAAAAGGCATTCTATTTACTAGAATTAGTAGTAAGAAAAGTCAAAGGTAATTAATGCATTCTATTTCCATCAAGTATTTTATTTAATTATTTTAGTTAATTATTTTATCTCATAACACCTTTTCAATACAACTTACCATGATTTTTCTATTGTGATTAAAAACCAAATTTTACGTTTAAAATCTTGTGAAATTATTATTATTATTTTATAAAGAACATATTATTTGTTCAAAAATTATATATATATATATATATATATATATATATATATAAAATACACATCACAGTACCATAGTAGATAATTTAAATTTCAACCGACTAAAATGCCAATGATTTAAATTTGAACATATCTATGCGTTTGATCAAATGTCTGGATGATTTAAAATTGAGTCCATAAAAATTATTTAAATTTGAACACACCAGAAATTTTATGTACTTTTTATTTATAAATATATTGAAAGTGGTATTTAATGGCTGTTATATAAACTATTTTAATTTATTTGCAATGAATAAAAGTTTGAATGAATAATTTGTAATGTTATTCATAATGTTTGTGACTTATGAGACACGAACACATAACTCCATACATATTTGCCAGAGGGCCGCTTAATAATTTTTTAGACTTAACTTTGATTAAAAGAGGTAGAAAATAGATAATAACATTATTACTTTTTTAGCTTAAACGGACAAGGCTATAAAAATAACCAATTTAATATCTTTGTCCCGTGCATCGCACGGGGTACGTACTAGTATATATATAAAGAATTACTATTTACTAAAAATAATAATCCAAAAATTTATGAAAGCATTTATTACATACTATTTTAAGATTTTTTTTTAAAATTATTTATGAATTAATTTGAAGTCTTATACAAATCTATTATTATATAAAGAAGGAACCTAAACAATTCTAAGCAAAAAAATAAGAGGAATTTCCGCCTAAAAAATAATAAACATATCAAAAATTTTTGAAAATTTTCAACATATCCTGTAGATCATTTGAATTTTTCCATAGGTTGTTTGAAATTAAATTTGAATTTTAGTCTTATCCAAATTCTTATCATGTAGAGATGTGGAGTTTTATTTAAACACAACTCTTATCCCAAAACATTTTAAACGTGTTCATAATTTTCTAACTACGTAATTAACTAAAACCATGCTCTTATTTTTTATCGTGATTTGGTTATTTATCCAACCAAAATCATACCAAATTTTTGGAGATAAACATGCAGACCGGTGGACATCAATCAAAATTTAGTTTATCAAAAATTTCAAAACTCAATAACATACAAATTTATATCAATTAATCTAATAATAAAAATCATAATGATAATAATTATTGGATTTGATATGGTTTATTAGTATATAATATTTTAAAATCGCATTACTGTCTATCATAGTATCATGTAGACATTGTTAATTTAAAACCATAATTTGCCAACTAACAATTAGTAGTAAGAAAAGGCATTCTATAATTTACCATAATACTGTCTATATCTATACTTATATAAAAAGGCATTCTATTTACTAGAATTAGTAGTAAGAAAAGTCAAAGGTAATTAATGCATTCTATTTCCATCAAGTATTTTATTTAATTATTTTAGTTAATTGTTTTATCTCATAACACCTTTTTCAATACAACTTACCATGATTTTTCTATTGTGATTAAAAACCAAATTTTACGTTTAAAATATTGTGAAATTATTATTATTATTTTTATAAAGCACATATTATTTGTAAAAAAATTTGTATATATATATAATACACATCACAGTACCATGGTAGATGATTTAAATTTCACCCGACCAAAATGCCAATGATTTAAATTTGAACACACCTATGCGTTTGACCAAATGTCTGGATGATTTAAAATTGAGCCCATAAAAAATTATTTAAATTTGAACATACTAGAAATTTTATGTACTTTTTATTTATAAATATATTGAAAGTGGTATTTAATGGCTGTTATATAAACTATTTTAATATATTTGCAATGAATAAAAGTTTGAATGAATTATTTGTAATGTTATTCATAATGTTTGTGACTTATGAGACACGAACACATAACTCCATAGTCCATGCATATTTGCAGAGGGCGGCTTAATAATTTTTTAGACTTAACGTTGATTAAAAGAGGTAGAAAATAGATAATAACATTATTACTTTTTAGACTTAAACGGACAATGATATGAAAATAACTCATTTAATATCTTTGTCCCGTGCATCACACGGGGTACGTACTAGTCTATTTCAAAAGAATTATTCCAATGGCAATTCCAACGGATATTTCAATACTATTATTTCCGTTAGAATTTTTCAATAGATTCCAACGGAAATTCCAACAGTTCCGTTGGAATGGGTTTCCATTGGAATTTTCGTTGGATTTTGCCGATTTCAACAGTGAATTTTCCAACGGGGTGGAAATAAAAATTCCAACGAAAATTCTTACGGTAAAAAGTCGTTGGAATCATCAAATTCTATCTAAAATTCCAATGAAAAGCACATTTTCCGTTGGAATTTTCGTTGGAACCATTCCAACGGAAGCTATACCATTGGAATATCCGTTGGAATTTTCATCGGAATATATTACCATAGGATTTTTCGTTGGAATATAACAATTATTTTTTAGTGAATTCTTGTCCACGTCATCACGTAATCCGGCCCCTCGAGATTATTGTACTAAAATTGGCGATATTATAACAAAATGAACTATTTTTTATGAGGGAAAAATGAGTGTACCAAAATTGGACAATAGTCAACGACCAAAATTGAAATTTTGCCCTAATAAAAAACTCTGAAAGTCGCCTTCTTCACGTCGCTCTCTTCCAGTCTCTTTAATCTCTGAAATAGTTCGCCGCTTTCCCCGGTAGGGCACGTCGAGAGCTCGACGGTGGTTCTTCTGGGCCCCGCAGCTCGCAACGGTGAGATGCGCTGCTGGAAGGGACTTTTTCGTCGGGGAGTAGCTGGTGTCGTCCTCCGGTTACTAGCCTCTGGTACCGGGTTTGAGTGGCGGATGTTTGGCTCTCCTCCGGTATCTCCGCTGTGGCGGCTTCCGGTGCTCTCTCGATGTGAGCTGCGACCCCAATTTTCCGATTTAGGGTTTGGGGTGGGGTTAGGATTCTGGCCATTTGGCTCTCCCGGTTCTGGTGCAGAGTTGGTGGTTAGCGATTGCAAGGTGGATGCGGATTCTTTGCCTTATGGTCGCCGATCGGGTGAATGTGGGGCTTTGGAGTCGCGGTCTCCGGAGTTCGTTTGGCGGAGCTTCTGTGCTGGCTGGGCTGGCTTGGGTTTGACTGGGCTGGGCTGGGCCAGGCTTCTTTGGGCTGGTTTGGGTTGGTCTAAGTTGCTATGGACTGGGCCGAGCTGGGTCGGGCTGGGCTGGGCTGTTGGCCTGGTGTCTTGTTCTCCGGGTGCGGGTGGAATTTTTCGTCTGGATGAAGGTTAGGTCCACCGGCTCTTTATTCAGTTAGGCGTTCTCTTGCAGTTTCTGGGTCTGGATCTTGGGCCGAATCTTTGCCTCCGTTGTGCTCGACGTGGTTTCTGATGTGGGAAGGGTTCCTGTTTTATTTAGTTTGTTTTTGTTGTTACTTGAGTCTGTTTAGTAAAGCGTTTTTGGTCTGGGCTCTTTGCCTGAGTGTTTTTGTATTGTCTCTTTGGTCTGGGCCGTTGGCCTCTGTGCTGATTACCCCATGGGTGACGATCATATTCTCCCGTGGAGAGCAATCCTAGTTGTGTTGGTGTCTTTTAGTTGTGTGTAGTGTGTTTTCTATTCTATCGTGGCTAGCGAGGCTCTAGGTGGTCTTTCGATCCGTCCTCCCAGTTTCTAGTTCCTGGTTGTAATATTCAGCCTTGGCAGTGTCGACTCCTGGGGGAGGCACCTTAGACCCATGCCTAGGGCCTCCCATTATAGGGGCCTCAATTTTTTTTAAATGTTTTATGTATTTATGTTTGGTTTTGTTTATTTACACAAATAAAAAGACTAATAACTAAATATAAGTTTGGTCCATTACACAAATGAAGAGGCTAATTAATGAATGAGCAATAGCAAAACATATACTTTGTTTAGAAGTTTGAAACCCCAAATATTTCATTTGTTTTCTTATGATGTTCGGTTAGAACAGTTGTGTGAGAATAAATATTCTTTGTTGTAATAAGATTTATATTTTCTCTTCTTTGTTCTCTTCGTGACTGATTAAATGAATTTATAATTTATTAAAGGTAGTTTTTCAATGTCTAGAAAAACAAGAAAAACTATTTTTTTATTATTTATTTATTTAATAGTCTTGTTTAATTAGATTTTTTCTTGTATGATTCTATCTACAAATAATCCTACCACACAAGTTCAATTCGGAAAGTTCGAAAAGGTAAAATTTGCATGGGGCCTCCAAATTTCTGGAGGCGGCTTTGAGCCTTGGGCTGCTTTTTTTGTACAGTTGTGCGTTTTGATATATAATACCTCTATTGTTTCGAAAAAAAAAAA
>CACSLK010027831.1:17037688-17049969 GCA_902706635.1 Striga hermonthica
AAAAAAAAAATGATTAAAGACAAATAAAATAAACGTAAATTCAAGAATCACAAAACAAGTATGAAATGTAATATATGTTTATTTATTGAAACTCACTAACCTGTGCAACTTTTGTGCATCGGAAAATGAAATCAACAGCTGAAAAACCACCGTCAGCCACCAACTGATCGGCCAACTCCGCCGGCCAGCTTTTCCCGCCACCATGAATGTTTCCACGATTTTAATAATCTTTTTCTGCATATATATATATATATATATATATTTGTTGACGAAACAGAGATATATAAATTGTTTTTTCTGATGCAATATTTTGTAGTAAATTAATTAATGGGGTGGTATATCGAAAGATTTATTATTACTCCACCAACGAAGATTATAAAAATCACAATGAAAAGGAAAATGAATGGTAATTTAGGTGGATTTATTAGTGAAGGATTTATAATAATAATATATGGACCCGATTCTGTTTCTTTGTTAATTTCTGATGTACAAAGTTAATTATCTTGACCAGATTTATATTAAAATTATCCTTTTTTTAAACATTTTCGGGACCAGATTCCAAATACAATTTTCCTTCCAAATTTCGGGCAAAATGAAATGAGATTTAGCAAAATTATATTTTAAAAACAAAATTATCTTAAAATGTGCATATGCATCTTATTAATTTGTACTATAAGCTATTTCTATATATCCCTCCGTATTATATTATATTGGTACTCTTTTACCCGTGCACATCGACGGACGGATGAGTCAATCTATATATATGTGTGTGTTTATATGTTTGATTATTTTTAAAATAGTAACCACTTCCCTAAAAACAAATCTATTTCCTATATCTGGAAATTAATTAATCAATTTATGTATAAAGTTGTAAAATTAATAAATTCGATTTTGGTATAAAGTAGGAGATTTTATGGTATAAAGTGGGATTTTATTTTAGATATGTGATGAAAATTTTTAGTTTGTGTTGTCATAAATAAATCAAATTTTGGTATAAGGTGGGTGATTTTATGGTAAAACATTTGATTTCAATTAATCATATTTACTAGACATAACTTGAATTGTATCTGATATAATGTGTTATTATAAGTAGCTATTTTGATGGAGATTTTACTGAACTTGAGATATATGATGCGATTTGAATTAAGTATATATAAAGTGAACCATTTTAATAAATAATGTTATTTTAAATTTTAGTTCAATAACTAGTTAAGTAACAACTTGATAATTTAGGAAAAAATGTATTAGTTAAATGATTAATTAAGTAACAACCAAATACAATTTAGGAAAAGTCAAATATTTTTTTAGGATTAGTTAAATGACTAATTAAATAACAACCAGATATATTCTAGGAAAAGATGGATATTTATCAGGATTTGATTAAATAAGTTGTGGATGTTAGTTAAACGCATAATTAATTAACAATCAGATATCTATATCTATATATATATATTAAAAGTCAACCTATTTACCAAAAATAGTAACAAGAAAAGTCAACACACATTTAATGCATACTTTATTTGGAAATTTTTTACTATATGCATTAAATGCTTGCATATTTACATTTTCTATCCAAATATGATCTTAAAGATTTTTTCTTTAAATAATTTATGCAATGATTTTACTTATATCCATTATAATTAATACTAGTATAGATCCCGTGCGATGCACGGGGTGCACAAAATTAAGGTCATTTATCAATTCTTATAATATATAAACGAATAAAGAAAAATGTACGGGATATATATAGTACGTGACCTGTAATAGGCCAAAATGTGAACACAGGTGATGCACGGGGTGCACAATTTTAAGGTCATTTATTAGTACAGAGTCTGTGCGATGCACGGGGTGCACAATTTTCTAGTATGTGTAATACAAATACATACCGTATGCACGGGACAGAAGCACTAAATGAGTTATTTCCACAGAGCTTACCCGTTAAATAGCTCCTGAACACGGGTGCACATTTTGTAGTACGTACCATAAAATCAGAACAGATTTTCATACAATTAGATAATAAATTAGATAGTAAATAAAGCCTTTTTTATTTTAGTAAATATTTTACGTATTTTTTTTACTTATCGGATGTTATGGGATTTTTTTTGTTAAACCGATTTTATGGGATATAATACAAATACAATTAAAGGATTGAACAAAATCAGAACAGATTTCATACAATTAGATAATAAGAATGAATTAGATAAGAAAAAGAAGAAATTAGATAAAAAAATTTGAATCTATCTTTTTTTAGTATAGATAGACTTTACGTAACTATTTTGACTTCAACGATTTTATGAGATTTATTTTGACAAAATCAAAGACAAACACTGAAGATTGTTTCTATTAACATTTACAATGTGTATTTAATGTTTTTTTGGCAAACTATTCTTTTTAAGTATGATATATAAATATTAAAAATACTTAAAAATATTTTATAACATCTATAAAAGCATCTAAAATATTCTATATTATTCACAAATAATGTTTGAAGCTATCTAAATTTTTCTAAACTACCCGTAAGGAAAATATGTCTAAAAATTCTTCATTTAACCTTCATATATGTATATATATATATATATATAGAGAGAGAGAGAGAGAGAGAGAGCAAATGTGTAAAAAATTTTATACAAATAATATTTAAAAGTATCTAAAATATTAGTAATTAGACAGGTGAAATTTAGATTTTTAAAAAATCTATATAGATAATGGATTTATAGTAGTAATTAAACTTTTATTTATTTACCTTTAAAGTTGTTACGATAGATGAGGGATGTGATTTTTTTGACTCGTGGAGATGAAATTTTATAAGTTGGGTTATGAAATTTTCTTAAACTCGTCCATATCTATGCGATGAGTTTTTTAAGCTGGGTATGTAGATTTAAAATTGTAAAAAAAAAAAGACTTTCATAAATCATTTGATTTGGTATTTTTGGAGAGCTTCATTAATTTAAAAGTGTAAAATAAATATATAAATAAAGTACAACTGAAAAAGGTACAACCAATTGTATGGAGAATTAAACTAAATCTAATTTTGTAAGATACATTAAATATTGATTAGATTTTATATGTAAAATAAAATAAAAAATAACTGGAATAGTTTTACGTGTTGCAATATTTTATATTTAAAAAAATTAAAAAATCTTCTTTTACGTATTGCATAAATTAATATTGCATACCCAATATTTTAGGAACTAATTAAAATGCTAATTTGATTTGCATACCAAAAATATTAGATGCATTAATTAAATGCTTGATAAAAATAGCAAATCATTAATTAGGGTTGATTATCCTACATACTACATTTAGTAAATAGTATAGCTTTTAATATAAGTATAGATTTGTCGAGTAATATTTTTTAACTTTTATTTAATTATATAACACTAATATTTTTTAAAAAAATTAATATTATTTATTATTTAAAAGATAATGATCACATTATTAAATAATTTTATTGATGGTTAGATAATAAAATTATAGTTATTTTCGACATGTTGTCAACTATGATAGTGTTTTTATTATTATTATTATTATTTTTTTTTTTTGTTATGTTTCAAAAATGAACTTATTGTAAACTATTTTTCTATTGCATAGTACGTTAAATAAACTATAAAACCTTAGGATGAAATTAGAAAAAATCTCTTGATTATGTAAGGGATTTATTTTTTGGCAATTACTAAATCATTTTTTTTTTAAAAAAAAATATTATGAGAAAATTGAATTCTAAAAAACTTGTGTGTGTATTTTGTAAACATTTATACTCAAAATTTTATTTTGAATTTCATTACATAAAGAAGACTACTTCTATGACTTTTATAAATAATAATAATTATATTATATGACTATAAATTTTATAATAAAATAATAATTGAGTATTATATGGTGAACAATAATTAATAAAATTTTTATTTTTTCCTATATCAATGAATAAATATGTATTCTAAAATCAAATAAATATTAGTATGATGTGTTAGCGAAATTATATATTAATTAACATGTTAATTTTTTTGCTTAAATAAACGCCACTTATTAAAAGATGTGAAATATGGATGATCCAAGACTATTGTTTTTTTGTCTAGACGTACAAGTCCTATAGAAATAATTTATTTATTATATGTATCACGTGCATCGTACGGGGTATGCACTAATAAATAATTTTTTGTGTGGAATGCACTGCTCAATTTTTTTAGCATAACAATGAGTGTCTAATTTTTTTTTTTTTTTTTTTTTTTGTTATAAAAAATCTGAACAACAATATGATCGATTATATCAAACTAAATGAGCAGTGGATTATATATGAATATTTTTTGGTGTAAGCTTTGGATTATATATTTCTGGTATGATATATATGAAGAATTATATGACCGATATTTTTGGTATAAATGATTCGAGTGAAAGTAAAAATTTCATTGAGATTTTATAAAAATGACATTGCATATTGTATTAATCATCATTTAATTAAAAAAATTTCACAATCTCCTTTCACAGTTGCCAAATTGATGAAACAAGAAAAAAACAAATATGCGAGATCTACATATAAAAAATTCGATATTGTCAATTTGATTCAATATAACCGATATAATTGAATGATTAAATGATTAGCAACTAACCAAAATATAAATACCAAAAAAAAAAAAAATCAAAATCAAATACTACATAACTACATTGCAAAGCACCAATTGATTAATTTGCAATATATAAATAAATAAGCACGAAAAGTATAATATCATCATATTAACCAAAAAAAAATGTGGGAATTACATAGAGTAAATTTTTGTCATTACAAATTAGAATAAGTGTTATTTGTACACATTTAAAAATTGATGTGAATCTTAAAGATTGGAACCTCAATCATGTTGTTGTGGAACATTGACCATTCTATAGGTTGTGCAATGGTACGAGATTGGTTGTCACAAAGGTCTCCACTCATATGCTTGAATGTAAGGTATTGATTGGTTGTCACAAAGGTCTTCTCGATAATGGAACAGTGATCTTGCAAGGTCATGTGTTCTTCCACCACTCTTCCAAGATCGTTTTTTAAGCCCATCACTTCATCATTATTTTCACTTAATCCATTTTGCAATGCAAACATCTCGATAACGTAAGGATTCAATCACAAAATCGTTTTCGTCACTTACATGTTTAGTCAGTTTGTCAAAGTGTTCCAATAGTGCAAACTTTGCCAAGCAATCGTTGAGATCACGTTCTTGTTTGTTTATAAGTTTTTCATTCAACTCAACATTTTCCATTCGGATCTTCTAAAGTTCACTTCTTAGGTATGTGATTTCTTTCTTGTACTCCTCAAATTGATGTTCCAAGATCTTCAATCTCGATTTGAGTCTCGTACTTCTTGGTAACTTTGCTAGCTTTAGTGAACTTCTCGATGGTATATTTGTGCATGGAAATATCGTCCTCAGGGGGGTCAGAGAATTTTTCAGGTTCTGAGTCGCCGGCAGCATAAGTATAAGAACCACTATTGAAATCCACATCAGTGAGACATACAGAGTAGGCAAAGCATGGAAAATTGTTGAGAGTGTATATGGAAAAATTGTTAGAGTACTCAGACCCTTCTTTTTGTTTTGTTTCCTCGTCATCCTCGTCGTCCCATGTGGCTTGAAAAGTTTTGTCCTTTATCTTGAAATTTGGACAATCGGCCTGAAAGTGACCAAATCCTTTGCACTCTCGACATTGGTCTTTTTTCACACTTTGGTTTTGATTTTGGTTCTTCGGAGTTGGCATGTTCAAACGTCACTCAGTAGATTTCTACAAGGTGCTCTTGTTAGAATTGAACAACTTCTTCCCTTGGAACTTTTTCTTCTTATTCTTCAGTCGGGAGAAGTTGTGTAAGAACATTCAGCCCTCAACATCGAGACCCTCTTCTTCATAGTCTTCATTTTCTGCAGTCGATGTTTGAACATTGGCTTTCAAGGCAATGCCTTTGTTCTTCGCATTATCAAAGTCATAGTTGATCTCAGAAGTGCTCAAATCTCTAAGTAGATAATCTATCCCTAGAGGTTGAATTCACATGAAACTTTCCAATGGAGTGATTTTTTTCTCATAACCTTTTATGAAGAATTCACATGAGTTTTTCACTTATCTTGCCTCCGAGACCTCTTCACCAAGCATAGCGCTTTGGTTTACAAAATCACAGAAATGAGCATAATACATTCTATCATCTCATCTTCCTTCATCTTAATTTCATCAAGTTCTGTGGTGATTCTTTGTAGCTTCAAGGACTTCATGGCAATGATCCCTTCAAACTGTCTCTCGAGAAGTTTTTAAGCATCAAGTGCGGTGGAACACTGAATGATCGTCTTGTGGAGGGTAGGATCAATAGCCGACATTATCTCATATAGAGCACAAAGTTGGCTTCTTCTCCTTGCTTTTCATTATCAGTCCACATGTCTCTTGCTTTTCAAACAGCTTAAGAGTGGTTGCATCAGTTGAGGAGGATTCATTTTTTTTTTTTTGGAGGAGATTTCTCGTCATAGGTAAGGTTCAACCGGTTTCGATAATTTGTCAGGTGCCTTTTCCTAAAGATCATATAAAGATCATCATCATGGACTTTCAATCAACTAATTTGATTCATCTAGATAGGACGCGAAATCGATAAGTTTTCGTGGTTCATGGTGCCCGTCACACAGGACATTTGATCTTTTTTTCCATGATTGGAACAGGAACACTGCTCTGTTGCCAATTGAAATTGATATTGGGAGTATAATAGAGTACGGAATACTTTTTTTGAACAACAAAAATAAATGTGGAAGCAATTAACTTTAAAATCTCTTGAGGGAGCGTCCTACTACTCTACATAGCTCTTTTATTAATAGTTCCTTTGCGCAACACAAAGTACATTTTGGACTTGCAATACTCGAACTCCTTTCTAGTCTAGCCAACACTATGTTCGAACCTATTAACTAATCCTCTGTCTACAACCTGGTGGATTTCAAAGTAGCTAAGAATCCCACCATCTATCCAAGTACTTAATCCTTAAGCACCAAAAGTATTTGTAAAAATAAGTAAACAAAACACATTTATTCAGTGGTGTAAGAACACTGAAAAACTATTTACAAAGGAACTCAAAAGCAACACTCTCAAACACTCAGATAGTCTTCAGAAGTATGATAAGCTCCGATATGTGCAGCAAAATTCAACTGAGTATTTGAGATGACATTTATACAAACTCCTCAAGATAAGAAGTCTTCAAGCTTTCTTCCTTTTGGAGTGGATGTTCTTCCTTCTTTAAATTTCCAACTAATGGTGAGATCTTCATATATGGAAGTCGAGATCTTGATGTCCATAGTGTCATGATCAGTTTCCTCTTCCTTTTGGATGCAAGATCTCCTACAAAATAATACAAGCATTAAGAGGCAGCACTTATATAACTACAGAGGCGGAGCCACCCCAAAGGCTGGGGTGGGCTCCAGCCCAGGCTAGTTTTGTAAGAGCCACAAATATTTATATATAGAAAGCCCATATTTTGTTCACTCAGCCCAGTTTTGGTTATAATTCAGCCCAATAAAAGACAACTTTTTCTTTCAAAACTTTTTGTCCTTTAGCAGATTTAATGACTCTATTCTAGAGTTAGTTCTATGTATAAAAGAGTAGAGAGACACGAAAAGAAAAATTCATTAATTGGAGTATTGAACATATTTTTTATTCCACTCCTCACGTGTCCTTTTTATTTTCTGTTCTTTTGGAAAGACTATATTGTTCATCAAATAAAATGTTATTTCTTGCTTATATTTCTTTATATACATATTTAATTTTTTGTGGTACAAATATTAATATTTATTTTAATTGCCTTAAAGAAATATTACTTATAATTTATGACTTACACTTGTTTCACTATTTAATTTATTTGCACCAATATTTAAGGTTTATCAAAAGTTTGTTTAATAAATATTTAAGCATATTTGCTTGGATATAAATTTTTTTGGTTTTGTTTAAAGTTTTTCGATTTGATATGAATTTAAAAAAAAAAACGGTATGGTTAGCTGTTAGTGAAATTTATTAAAATAATGAAAGTTGATTGGATAAAAATGTAAGAAAAATATGATGTGACATTATAGTTAGCTAAAATCATGTGAGTGAACGAATAATAAATTAAAGTTGATATAATGTGTAAGAATGCTTGAGTAGTGTTATTTAATTGTATTGATTTTAAGTACATTGATAATATTGAGGATATATCCAAGCATCCTTTTAGCATCCGATTTTGTTCGTACATTCAGTTATAATATAAAAAAATGAGAAGAGAGTTATAATGAAAATGATGCGCTTTGTTTATTCATTTTAGCTTTTATCATCATGCATACCTTATAAGATATTAGACAAAATTATATTAATTAATATGTTCAAGTAAAAGTATTATGAAAATCTAATGCATACGGAACCTATTGTGTTAATATTAATAGGATGGTTATTATGTTTGTTATAATGTATAATTGATACAAAAAAACTCGGATTATTTTTACCATTTTAAAAATTAAATTCAAATTTTTTTAAAAGAAATTATATGCGACTAGACAGTGTAGTCAATCTGAACGTGACTAACTTCGCAACTGCTTAGCCCATTAGGCGCCACCTAATCCATCTATATGTTGTTTAATCTTTTAAGTGCATATAATGGTCGTCTTGGAAAAAATCGTGACACCCAAATTGGCGCAAAAGGTGTGTAGACACATTTGTATAACTCTTTAAATATTTTTAATGAACATGAAGCAATTATATCTCAATGAAATTCTAATATTTTTTTCATTTTTACTATTGAATTATGTAAGTTATATTTTTTGTGAAAACTCAGCCCAGGGTAGTTTTTTTTTCTGGCTACGCCCCTATATAACTAATCGTTCCAAGACAAATAAAATACAATCTAATAAAAGAGAGATTGTGAATCTTCCCTTTATTATTTTCCTTGCTTGACTAGAACATAATGGGGGTGGTGTATTCATATAGGATTTTGAGTAACATTTAAAGACTTTTTGAGATTTGAGATTTTTTTTTAAGATTTTTGGATTTTGGAGGAGTCATGTGAAATATCTTACGTTTGTAGGTGGAATTTAGAGTGAAATTTTGTACACAGATTTTTTTTTTTTTTTTTTTATAAATCTCATAAAATCTCTGAATAAATACTAGTGTCAAATAAGTTAAATACTTCAGGATTTTGTAAAAATTTTTAAAATCTCAAATAAATATATCAAGACTTTTAAAAGTTTTGAGAAATTTAAATTAAATACAACAAAAATTCTAAAATCTTTAAAAGTCTTTAGAAATCATAATTGAATTCGATTTCATTTTCAAAATTTCTTGCCAAATTAAGCATCTTTCAAAAAAAAAAAAGTTAAAGATGATACCTGTACATTGTTGTACATGATACCTGTACATGATACAGGTATTTGGTGGTAACATTGTTGTACATGATACCTGTACTGCCTGCTCCCTTTGATACGCCCATCCCATCCAATGAATCTTGTTACACCAACTTTGCTTGCATTCACCCATATATAATTTTTTAAACAAATATATTGCGTAATAAATTCTAATAATATGGTGAGTATTTATTTATTTATTTGTTGCCATGTCCCATTGTCTCTCCCCCAATTGCGCTGAATATTCCAACCCCTTTCAACTTGCATGTTTTTATAAAGCTAAAAGACAAAACCTTTTCACCAATAATAATCCACTTCTTCATCATCTATTTTGTCTTCTCCGTGTAATCACAATCAATGTTTAAGAAGATGTTGAGTAACAGGAACTAAATGAGGCATATGCATGATAGCGAGATATTAATAATTTTTTTTTTTTATATTTATCATATATATAACTCGCAAGATAAGTTATATATAAGATATAATATATTAATTTAAAACTTGTGCGTGACATTTGCCAAGAGATCAAAGAAATATCATTATCGTTGACTTTCAATATCAATAGTTCGTACCATCCAAGTAAGGGGGTCGAGCAATCGAGCTGGATTTGTGGTTCATTGTGTCCAATTCCTCATTCCACTGTCTTTAACTTGTGATTAGAACATGTACCAGCTCCAGTGCCAATTGAAGTGTATGGAGAACGTACGAGTGCAAACTTATATGTAGCTACACAAAATATAAAGCGTAAGTGATTCAAATGAAATTGTCTTCAAGAAGCATCCGCTTTGCTCAAAACTCTTTCACTAGTAAGAATACGAATTGCAAGCTCGACTAAATATATGAAATCCAATGAAATATGCACTCTCAAAACTCTCAGAATTCTCATAACTCTCTCTCTCTCTCTCTCAAAATGCTAGAATACAATGATGAAGTCTTCTGAATATATATATATATATATATATATATATATATGCGTCCTCTTTTAGTAGTAACTATTCAGAATCTTCATTGTTGATAAGTTTCCTTCAATGATGACTTTTCAAGATCTCCATAATCGCCTTTAACTTGGAAGGTTCAAAGTCATGTCAGAACACGACTTATCTTAATTACGGGGCTGCGTCCAGACCTTTTTCATGCGTGTTCCGACCGTAAATAAAGAAACAAATCTTAGATTAAATGTAACTCAATATTCAAATCAAAACACAAGAAAACATATATATAATAAATAAGTCCTATCTTCCTTTTATTCTATTTTGCTTCCTTTCTAAATGACTTACAGAAAATACAATTAAGTAAACAAAGAAAGTATTCAATGTTGAGGCAGAGACAATTCCCACACATGTTTGTGCATTTGTAGTCAAAAGACAAATGAAGTAAATAAATTCCACTGCCTAACGCCTACGACCAGACAAAGTTTCCAAATCATTTAACCAAAATGTTTGGATGAGATGACTTGGGTCTCTTTCAGTTTAATCAGTGGTCTCGTGTTTGAGCCTTGGGAATGCAGCAGCGTTAAAAACTCTTGAGGGAGAGCTTTGCCGTCCTTGTGGTCCTACCCGGCTCGATTCCAAATTAGTCGGTGCCCCTGTGGATCCGGAAACCGGAAGGTCCCTACTCCCTATACCAAAAAAAAAAAAAAAAAAGTTTCCAAATAATTTTCCTCGCATTTTCCATCCTCTCCAACTACTGGTCTGCTCCAAAATAAATCATTGCCCCTGTCTCTCTCTCTCTAAAAAAAACCCATATTTGCTCTTCTTTTTCTCACACCTTTACATACAACCTGCCTTCTTCAACATTTTTATTTTTCTTGAAAAAAGCAAACCATTAAAACACAGGCACAAACACATACACACACACACACACACACGAGCTCCTATTCTGCTGCTATGAACTACGACAAAATCGGCAGGAACAGATCATTATGGTGCGGAGGTGGAACGAAGGGCGGCGGCGGCGTTCGCCTCCATCCCAGGAGATTTTCTGTGTCCAGACTTCGGAAAAATTTCATCTTTCTTTTCGGGGTCTTGAGGAGATGGAGAAATTCTTACAAGAAGGCCCTCAGACAGCTTAGGGGAGAACTTGCCAGAACAAGTCGAGCCAGCCCGAGGAAAAATGTTAATTCTAGAGTTGGATTTGGGTATTCAAGCGGTTCGAATTATTATTCGGGTCGGGCTGTGAGGACGATGGCCCATTCGAACTCCTTCTGCTCGGAAGCCATAGCCGACTGCTTGGAGTTCATCAAGAGGAACTCTGTTTCTGCAGATGATGAGACAACCCCTATTCTGCTCAACCAAAGATAGTATATCATTTTTTTTTCTTTTTTTTTTTATTAGAAAAAAAAAAACATATGAAGGAAAATAATTTTGTGGTGTAAATTATTATGTATGTAGAGATATGTGTATCGGTGAGATTCTATGGTCCTATTACGGCATTCTGTCGGGATTTGTCATCGTTGTGAAGAATATCTAATGGGCATGAATTGGAATGGTGGATTTACCTTGTTTTAGTGTGATTTTGTGTGTTCCTTCCTTGGACAGAGTTATGTTGTGCCTGTGTTTTTTGTCTCCACTTATTGACATGATGCGCACAAGAAAAATATGGCAATTCTCTAATGGAATTAATTTTAATTTAGTTTATAGATAAATAAAATAAGTGGAAATGGAAATACTGTTATTTTATTTTCTATGTCGGATGGTATTACCGCCCAAACATTATTCTTTATTTTTGTGGATTGCTATTTACCGCCCCCTTTTACTAGTCACCGCCCCCCTCCAATTACGTTTTTGCCCTTTACTATCTCTCTCTACTCTCTCTCTCTACTTTTTTTCCTTACGTTTTTCTACGGCTCTTTTGACCGTCAAAAAATTTTTAAAAAAATACCAAAAAAATACTGTGACATCGGCAAGACATTAA
>CACSLK010027831.1:17054287-17068656 GCA_902706635.1 Striga hermonthica
TTTTTTTTTTTTTCTTTTTTTTTTCTCGCTATAAAACCGCCATTAATGGCGGTTGAGCTTGACTGGCGATTTTCCGATGTAGCAAGGTGGAGTAGGATCGACTTTTTCGACGGCGGCCGGTGTGTGAAGTAACTTCGAGGCAGAGGACGACGTCGGACATAGTGAGTTGGACGGCGGCGAATCGGGACTCATGTTTTCCGGCAGCGAGGTATCACATGGAAGACGTGCTGCTGCGGCATCTGTCAGGCTAAACGCCGGCGGGATCCTGGGCAGCGGCGGCACCACCGTGAAAGTCCGGCCGACATAATTTATTTATGTGATTGTGTGTGTGACTGTGTGTGTGTGACGGCGTGCGTGAGGTGCTTTTGGGTGTGTGTGTTAGAGAGAGAGTGAGAGAGATAAAGACAGAGAGATGGAATGTTAGAGAGAGGAGTGTGAGCTGTCATGTGGGGGCACGCATGTGACGTGGTTGACTGTTATAATTACAACATTGTCCTTAATGAAGGTGTAATTTGAGTTTTTTTGTAGCCATTAGATCTTTCAATCTAATGGTTATAATTTATTCTTATTTCTTTCCTAGAGCACCATTCTCACCGGAGCGCGACCCTATATATATATATAGATTTGTGAGAAACTTTTCACTTTTCAGGTTTGTTTTGCTAGTATAGTATTTTTATTTTTTTTTCGAAATGACAGATCCATTCACTAAAACATATAATTACGACCGACTAATTAGCTGGAATAGAAGGACTACCCAAACAGTCTGTATATCACGACACACACTACAACGATGCGAACAAGAAAAATAATAAATAAAAAGTTTCCCACAGGAGAATAATACAAATTCTCTAAAGGAGAATCACACGCTCCTCCAAAGAGAGAAAAACAAAACAGAAACAAAACACCCACAGGTTAGAAAAAAAAAACACAAACAAACCTAAACAAACACTACTAAACGAAAAGCCCTCCTCTATGGCTGAAGAGCAACACCACAAGCCGCCACGCCACCAATCACCCAGGGTCGTCACCCAACAGAAAGAGACTCGATTCGGAGCACTGAGCCTGAATATGTAGCAAAGGCGTAACAAGACCCAACCCTCCAAAGTCGCGGTCCCAAGAGACTGACCACCCACAGGCCAGCACACAAAAATTAGCCCCAAATCCACCCCACTCCTACTGACAACCGAAGCCCAACAACCTCCGGAGCCACAACCAACACCATTGACGGAGCCTTTGCCCAACTCCAGGATCGACGAAGAACAAGAGGGGGCAGAGCACCAACGGCTCCATGCCCGAGACCCTGTAACAACCACCCGCGAAACTAGGCGGCGACCACCGTAACTAAAACAACCACCACCCGTAGAGACCACCCCCAAGATCAAGGAGACGAGAAAACAGGGAAAATAGAGGAGCTAACCTTGACACCGAACGCCGACCAATGCTCAACCGAAGAAGAACCCGCTCAGCCCAACCATCACCTTGATGACCCCACCACAGTCCGTGCGGTAACCATGAGCAAACGGCGAGAACCCAACAGCCGGGAAGTCCCTGAAACGACGAAAGACAAAGAGAGATCACTAGACGTGGCCACGGGTCACCCGACCTAGTTAAACCTGTTGGCCATGGGTCCGAGCCCGGCTCGAATTTCAGACGGGTCGGTCCCGGGTCTTGTTTTTGTCGACCCTGGCCTGGCACGGGAAAACACATTGTTTTTAATTTTATTTATCTGGGCGAGCCCAGACCCGGATCGGGCCCGAACCGGCCCGGCTCCCCGGCCCAGGGTCCATGAAATCCAACCCGGTGGCCCGGCGGGCCGGGCCGGTGTTCGCCTATATTTTTAAAGCTCGACCGCAAGTGTACGGCTTCGCTCGTAGTATGTGGCAAGCAAGGTCGTATCCCAAGAGACCAAATAATTAATATATCAAGTACAAGATTATGATAGTGTCAACTTTATTTAGACGACCGAATATGAGATTGATTAACTAAACTAAAAAAATAAATGAAAGGAAATAAAGCAAAAATAAAGAACTAGCTAGATCAACACGTGATAAAATGTATGAGAACGGTAGATTCTAAGACGTTGGGTTCAATTAATAGTTAGGATTCCTTCAAAGATATCACAACTAACTATTTTCTTTATCTACCCTATAAGACGATCACAAATTTAGCTTATCGTCCCTCTCGAGATTAATAAAACCGTAGATTAAATCACATATATTAGCGTCTCCACTCAACACATGCAATTCAACTCCAAAAAGATTAAAAGATCTAAAATCCTCACAATTACCTACTAATCTCTCGATTCAAGCAAGTAAATTGTGTCAAATATTAAAAGACCTAATATTGAACTCATCTCTCGAATTATGAACAATATTGTCAAACATGTAAAAGAATCGATCAAGTTCTAAACATGGAATAAGAACAAAATACTTGAATAGGGTTCAAAAGAAAAACAATCAATTATAAATAAATCATCCAAAATCCCAACATATTAATCTACTACCAAGTCTTAGAATCAATAAATCTAGCTACTCATGTTCGAATTCAAACACATAGACATATTAGAAATCGACATGATCAATAAAAGTTCAAGAGAAAATAAGAAATAAAAACTAGGAATCTCGTCGATCTTTCAATCTTCTTGATCCCTTCGTAGCTGATCTTCCTTTTGCTCCTCAATTGCTTCCCTTGTGTGTTCTAAGCCCTTCTCCTTGTATTCTCTATGTTCCTCTCCGAGAATAGGGTTAATATGCTATTTTTAATGTCCAAAACTCCTCTCCTTATCCAAAAAGGCAAGAGATTAAAAACTGCCCGCGCGCGCGACACGACCTGACACGCCCGTGTCACGGGTCGTGTCACAGGTCGTGTCAGGTATCTGGGCCTCGAATTCTTTCTGTTGAGGTGACATGGGTCGTGACACGACCTGGGAGCCCGTGTCACGGGTCGTGTCACACCACAACATGCACGTTTTTGTCCGTTTTGCTCGTTTCTTCCATTTTTCTCATCCGTGCATCAATCCTTCATCGGGTCCTAGGTACTCCACGTGCACCTCCAATAGCCACAAGCTCTACAAATATGTGAAAATATCTACAAAACAAGCACGCGTAATACCTTTCCAACAAATAGAGAATTAAAGCACAAATATGCAATTTATACACCAATAATGCGACAAATAAGCTCTAGATACTATACAAATATGGTGTAAAATCACACATGAATAGCCGGGCCGTGACCCAGCCCGAGTTTTGGCCATGTCTAGAGATCACCGGCCGGCGTTAGCGGCTGCGCGGCGGCGCGATGTACCCCGATAAAGAGGAGGCAGATTGACAAATTGGGGATCTATGTTAGGTTTGAGATTTTAGAGAGAGAGATACAATTTTTTAGAGATGGCAATTTACAGATTGCTAGTTGATGTGGTAGTTAGTAATGGTTCGTGTAGAACCGGTTGTGATCCGGTCATCGCTGTCATATGAAGGGGACCGACTAGGCATCAAGACAGTCGGGTAGCTGGGTGGGTTTGGTGCCTCCGCGTGCCCAGCGCCCTTGAATACTCGACGTTAGAGATTGCTCGGCAGCCCCGGGTGTTGGGCGTTAAAGAGTGCTCGGCGGCCCCGGGTGCTCGGCATTAGAGAGTGCTCGACATTTAGGCAGCCCGGCCCGAGGGCGCCGTCAAAGGGGCTGGAACTTGATATTGGCGTTGAGATCAAGTTACGAGGAGGTTGACAGCAATAAGGACTCTAGAGAAAATAGAGATAAACATCAAGAAGACTTCTTGTCTCGGGAGGACTCTCCAAGTTTCTCCTATAAAAGGAGCAGATTCATTCATTTTTACACAACACACATACACGAGTTATCTCGTTACTCTGTCGTTTTCTCTCTAGACCATCACTGACTTGAGCGTCGAGTGTTCGCACCGGGACCACCCCGGGCGTGCTTTGCAGGTACCGACGATCAAGGAGACGCAACCCGTTCCAGAGGAGCGGTCCAGCGATTCAAGTGTTTGTGGTATAACACTAGTATAGTAATTGAGGAGTAATCTTGTGGAGATTTATTGCAGAAAATATGCTATGTTGTGACTGTTCTCGTCTTCTCCTTAGCCAGCCAAGACTTTTAATTACCCAGCAGCTTAACAACTACTTTTTTTTTAAGAAACACCCCCATAATGGTGGGAGATTAAGGCCTAGTTGTTAACCTGTATATAATCAAAATCCTAACTGCCCGAAAAATTACAGGTCTGTACATATCCAAACAAAAATAAAAGAAGAAAAAAAAAAAAACAACCAAAATGAAAAGTCTGAATCCTGGCTAACAGGAGCTCAGACGAACAGTCTACACCACAAAGTGTGCCAAAGTATAACAAACACAAAACAACTATTAAAATCTGAACGAGTGGTAGCCAAATTGGTTCATCCGCACTAAAGTACATAAGCGAAGGGGGCGTTGTCAGGGTGGAAAATGAGCATTTGGGGAATGGGTTGTCCAAGAAGTCAGCGGGTCGATTCTCCTCGCGGAAGATGTGTGAGATCTGGCAGCAAACCGACTGAAGGCTGGATCTGATGCGCATGAGCGGGTTTGGAATCTGCCACGAGCCCTGGTGGCCCAAGATCGAGAGGGTGGCGACAGGGCAACATCCAGTTCAATGCAAATGTGAGAAAAGATAGAGGTTGTTATCTGAAGACTGATCTGGAGAGTCTGAACCTCCACGTCATAGCTCAAGGAGGCCTGAAGAGGGGTGTGGAAGGCGGCTATGAGAGTTCCATTGTGATCCCTAATCAGGCCCCGCCTTCGGCAGCTCCGGTTGAGTCAGCAAAAGATATGTTTGGCGTGAATAACAAAATAGACTTTTAAAAATCTTTAAATTAACTTCTCAATTTGAATATTCAATAACTATATATCTGAAATTATTTTTGCATAATTTTGATTTTGATAGTCATAAATTATGCGATTCTAGAATATATGAACATGTTATGCGTAATCTTTAACAATATGGTGTTATAGATTCCAATATGCAAGTTGAAAATTATGCAAAAATATTTTGCACAATCCTAAAATATACGATGTTTGATTTGGATATGAGATAAATTAATATGCGAAAATTTATTGCATATGGTAAATTATGCATTGTATTTAAATATGCGATTAAATAATGAGAGCAAGAGTTTCGCATACTTGTTAACTGTGCAATGTATGTTGATGTGCGAGTCGAAAAATATGCGAAAAAATGTTGCATAATGATAAATATGTGACTATTAGTTTGGGTATGCCATTATTATATATGCGAAGCATATTAGGAATTATGCGGTGGGTTTGGATATATGATTAACGAAGATACGAATGTTTTTTGCATAATTATTAACTATACGTCCGATTTGGATATGTGAGTAATGCTATAAAGCCCACTTGGGTTACAACTTGGGTTACAGCTCAAGTGTAAATGTATTATTTTTTAATTTCTTGATAATGCATTTACACTTGAGTTGTAACCCAAGTTGTCATCTAAGTTGGCTAAGTAGCATTATTCTCTCTCTCTCTCTCTCTCTCTCTCTCTCTATATATATATATATATATGACAAAATCCTGCATAGTTGTTAATTATGCGGTTCCTTTAGATATGCGATTATTATATCACATATAATTTTGTGAGTCGTAGAGTGAAAAAAAAGTTTTTTATGGGACAGTGTGTAAAAAAATGCATATATATTAAGGCAGAAAATTTATGGTGCCCATTAGGTGTAAAAGAAATTCACCTAAATTTATTTATTTACTTTGAGATTTGAAAGGAACAATTTTCATTGTTCGAAGTGTACTTTAGTAGTCATTAGTCATTAATTAGTGGATATATATTGGGTTAAAAATAACATTCCAAAATTATGATTTTTGTTTGGGCGAGAATTTTTGCATTTAGTTATAGTTATCAATCCATCCTCCTCTTTATATATCTATCTATATCTATATCTATATATATATTAAAAGCCAACTTATTTACCAAAAATAGTAGCAAGAAAAGTCAACACACATTTAATGCAAACCTTATTTGAAAATTTTTTACTATATGCATTAAATGCTTGCATATTTATTTAATATCCAGATATGATCTAAAGATTTTTTCCTTAAATAATTTATGCAATGATTTAACTGATATTCATTATAATTAATATTTGTCGAGTAATATTTTTTAACCTTTATTTAATTATATAAAACTAATATTTTTTAGAACAAATTAATATTATTTATCATTTAAAAGATAATGATCACATCATTAAATGATTTTATTGATGGGTAGATAACAAAATTATATTAGTTATTGTTTAAAATTTCGACATGTTATTTATTTGTATATTATTGTCAACTATGATAGTGTTTTTATCACTTTTTTTTGTTATGTTTCAAAAATGAACTTATTGTAAAATATTTTCTATTGCATAGTATGTTAAATAAACTATAAAGCCTTAGGTAGACATGACCACGGGTCAATCGGCCCGTCGACCCGGCCCGGACCCGGCACGGACCCGGCCCGGTCAAACCCGTTGACCACGGGTCCGGGCCCGGCTTGGATTTCATAAGGGCCAATCCCGGGTCGGGATTTTTTCGACCCCGACCCGCCGGGCCGGGCCTGATCAGGGCCGGGTCAGGGCCGACACAACAAAAATGTATAGTTTTTGAATTTTTCTTTTTTTTTTCTTTTTTTTATTAGGACGGGTCAAGACCCGGGCCGGGCCGGGCCCGGCTCGTCGGGTCATGGACCCGGCACAGACCTAAGCCGTGCCGGTTCAGGGTCCGCCATACCCAACCCTTCAACCCGGCGGGCCGGGCCGGGTCGTGACCCGGCCCGGATTTTGGCCATGTCTAGCCTTAGGATGAAAATTAGAAAAAATTTCTTGATTATGTAAGGGATTTATTTTTTTGGCAATTGCTAAATCATTTTTTTTTTTAAAAAAAAGAATTATTTAAAATTGAATTCTAAAAAACATGAGTGTGTATTTTGTAAACATTTATACTCAAAATTTTATTTTGAATTTCATTACATAAAGAAGACTACTTATACAACTTTTATAAATAATAATAATGACATTATATGACTATAAATTTTATAATAAAATAATAATTGAGTATTATATGGTGAACGGGAATAAATAAAATTTTTATTTTTTCTTATATCAATGAATAAATATGTATTCAAAAATCAAATAAATATTAGAATGACGTGTTAGCGGAATTAAATATTAATTAATATATTATTTTTTTGGCTTAAATAAACGCCACTTATTAAAAGATGTGAAATATGGATGATCCAAGCCTATTGTTTTTTTGTCTAGACGTACAAGTCCTATAGAAATAGTTGATTTATTATATGTATCACGTGCATCGCACGGGGAATGCACTAGTTAAGATTATGGGTATTCGAAATTTAAATTCTTGGCATTAATTTTGAGTTATATATTGATTTATTACTATGATTTGAAAATCGTATATGCTCACGTCAATGAAAAATTGTGCCTCATTTTTACTTCCTCAGGTATTTCAACGCAAGTCTTTTAAATGTTAAACACTACAAACTCCTCTGACTATTAAACAATTATATATTTCGTATAGATTAGAATGGCATATTTAAAAAAATATATATAAAATAAAATTATATGATCTTATATTATAAATATACAGTTTATAATATAAGAAAAAAATATATTATTGTCGACCTTTGAACCATTACTTGACAAGATTATATTTTTCTCCTCCAACGTATAAATACTAGGGGTATATACTAAATATATCTGCATTACTAAAGTATTTCCAGCATCTAACAAGTCAAAAAAGTTGTACCCTGAAATGTTTTTCAGGCAGGTCCTTCAAAACGTATATAATCATACATGACTCCCCTGAAAGGCCCTTGGCTTCTTGCCTGCTTCAAAAAGATGGTATTCTTCCCGGCCACCAGCCGGTCACCTGAAATGCCGATGCTGTATAAACGGTACAACCCATGAATACCGTGCCTTGCTATCGCGTTGTCCCTGCCTATCAACCCAGTCGTGAATTGTGGGGCCGAATTCGGGTCGTTAACAAGTACCTTGCAATGTACAAGTTGAAAAACAAGAACAAATGTTCATTACATTACTATTAGGATTCAATATGTATTTTTCATCATATATAGCTACGAAACTATTATATATGTAAAAAACGCGCATTTTAGGATCATGCGTACTTGCACTTCAGCTTCAGTGGCAGATGCAAGAGCCAACTGAATCGTGTAAATTCCTGCGCCGATCACATATTTCAGGTCGAACTCTATTTGCCACGTCGTCGCTGCAAACTGTTTATCCACTAATTTCCTGATGACCGAAAAAAGAATATACACGCACACGCTCTTGATCAACCTTTGTAACTAATAACATTAGCAGAACGAATGAGGTTAAGAGATGCAAAAATCGTACCTATTGACATGCTCGAAAAACCATTCTTTATGATAATCACTTTTTCCCACGGTGTACACCAAGTCGCCCACGGGATACAAGTCATTGTACCGTGCCCACAATCCATATTGTCTGAACCTGCATAACAAAAAATAATTATTTTATATTCATATGAGAAAAATACTAATGGTGTTTCTAATTTTGAAACAATACTGACTTGGCAACGGGTTTGGAGTAATGGTGGGCAAAGATTCGTGAGCTGGGGTTGGGTATAAAAAACTCAGCAGCCGTCCGGTCAGGAATACCGATCTCCCATAAAGTGGGGCCTTTTCGTGGAGCTTCGAAAACGACACTTGTAGCAACAACATTGGATCCAGAGGCGACCAAGATGTCTGAACTATGTTTGTAGTCCCCAATGTATCCTGGGACATAAGCAAACAGGCTGTAGGTTCCTGGTATCACATTCTTGATCAAGAAATTCCCAGAGTTGTCGGTTTGTGTCCAAAATTGGTAGCCCTGAGACGAACAGGTTAATATTAGAGAGAGAGAGAGAGAGAGAGAGAGAGAGAGAGAGAGAGAGAGAGAGAGAGAGAGAGAGAGAGAGAGAGATTTTAGTAACCTTGTTTTCTAATTGCCATGACCCGGCGGGTCCAGGTGGTGCCAGTCCCACATATGCTGAGGCTGCAGGCACAGCATTCTTGCTCTTGTACCTTGACAAAGAAAGAAGATGACAATCATGCAGTTGTATGCCATTATGATCACGTGTGATCGGTAATTTTCGTTGTCTGTGATGTCGGTGTGGCGGTACCACATGTTCGTGTTATCTTCCTAAGAAGGAATAGAATGTCAGGCTTTCTTTATTATTTGTTTATCAATAAATATGACAGTAAGTGTAATTTTAACTAAAAATTTAAAATTTCTTGCACTCTGAAGTGATCGTGTTGTCTCATCGAGTAAATGGTTGATTCGTGACAAGCATTGTTATCTTTTGTTCATTCGTTTGTTTTTCCATCAGGGAAGAAGTTAGATTTACCAATCATGAACAAGTAATTGGCCGCTTACTGCTCCCCTTTGGTTGGCTTTGATAAAATCCCCTGAACCTGGGAAATTATATGGCCAACTTGCTTTCTCCTTCACCATCTGATCATATAGACAAACAGCTAGCAAATGAATGATGACCTCGAAAATAAATATTCTATTTATGCAAATAACATAAATAAATCAGGACTAATCAAAACTAGAAACTAGTAAGAGTACCCTTTGTTTCGCGTCATTCCAAAGAACACTAGGATTGGTTCTAGCCAAGAAATTCGAGTTTAAATAGACATAAACCGGACCAAGAACCTTTTTCCAGTATTCCCCGGTCTCAAACTTGAGAGCTATATCTTCCCCAGCATAATGTGTGCTAATAAACATCTGTCACAAGAAAATATATCCAATTTAGTTGGTATACGGTTGATTAACTAATAGCTCCAAGATCGTATATATGTATGCGAATAATATATACTCACGGAAAGTACAACTGGGCCGACATGAGAAGTAAGATCTTGTTTAAACGGGCCGCCTGTCTTGAACTCATTGCTTGGCGTGATCATCCAAAGGCCCACCGGTTCGTAATCGTTGCTTACCCAACCATGGACCTTGTTGTCTTTGTTGTCGCACGAGTACAAGTACTTGTCATCAACCTATTTAATATTTACATAACACTCCCCAAATTAATCAATAATCACAACGAGTTATAGTTACAAAACACAATCATTACCTCTCCTTTGAACTCGACATTAGATGGATTGGTTAGGAGAACGGCTTCTTTGTAGTCAAGTGTTTGCCCTGTCTCCCGATCCTTAGGCGTCGGCATAAACCTCTGCCTCTCGTCAGACATAGCCATGTAGTGAAACCTATATATGCGTATCAGTGTATTACATTATATTCATAAATGATTAAAGGAAAAACGAAGAATTAGAAGAAGGCGATTTTTACTTGTTATCCTTAAGCTTCAACACGAATCTGCCTTCTTGGATGTCGAAAGCCGGCCACTCTTTTAAACGTTCGACCACAGCATACGTGTAAAATCCGGGGGACTCTCTCAGCATTACAAACCTTTTATCGATGTTTAAGGGAGGTGTTGAGGCACCACCAGTCCACATACTGCTGAATGAGAGCTCAGTTTGATCCTTGGTTTGAGCTATGACTTTAAAACTTGTTCCTGGCATTCTGCAAAACAATTATTTATTTTATATATTTTTAATAATCAAATTGGCTTAGATAAAGTTATTTACTGTGCCTTGAAATTAAATTACGGTCGATGAAATTAATTACCTGTACATAGTACCAGCAACCCCTGGTATGTTCCACACGACATCCCAATAACTGTGGAAAAAAATTACGTACAATTTAAAATAAATTAGTTGAAAAATTTAATAAATGTGAATGATATTTATATAACATCTTAATTAATGATTGGATTAATTTGTAATTAATTGCTCTAATTAAATTATGCAAAATTAATTGACCCTCTATCATATTCAGCATTCTTGGGTTCCAGCAGATTGTCACTGCCCTTGTACGTTATACTAGTCACCATGCCACCTGGCACGTTCAAAGTCACGTTGACTATCCCATTGCTCATTATAACCTGCGACGTACGAACAAAATGTTTTAAATACATAAATAAATAGTTTCAGATATTTTTTTTTTTTTAGATTAAACAATTTAATAATTCGTTTAATAATGCAATTTTTTGATTAACTTGAAAAATTCGGTTAAATTTTTTATTGGAAAAAAAATGGGGTAAAGTAAATTAATTTACACTTCGTTTTTGTATGAACAAAAGCAATTCAGAAGGTGGCGAAACATCTCCATCCACGTGGCTGCTTTCGTGCGGCGACGTTTGTCTGAAAATCAGGGAAATTAAATTAATTGAGCACATTTAATAAATTAATAAATACTACTGTATTTGAGTTTTAATACTGGTTTGTCATACAGTCACATTAATAGGAGTGGGCGCGGTCTGGGACGATTCGGGATGTGACATTAATTTCAACGACTTTTTTTTTTTGTTACAGGGACCTTCCGGTTTTCGGATCCACATGGGAACCGACTAATCCGGAATCGAGCCGGGTAGGACAGTGTTAAGTTCAGACAAATTATTATTTATTAATTCATTAAATGTCCTAGCTCTAATACTTTGTTATAGTAGTATATTGGACAAATTCTTGTACAAAGTTGTAATAATCATGTCCATATTTTTTTTTTTTTTTTTTGTTCTCAATCAAAACGTGATTTTTCTAAATAAAACTTACCCTTCGAAATTCTGAGAGTGTGTAAGCTGAATAAGAAGCTGCGCCACCGCACCAAGCCACCAGACGATCAACGGCCGTGATTTTCCCATGCTATCGTCGTCTGCACATTTAGTAATTAGAAATTTACGTATAATACAATCAACATTAATTAATTTTGTTTAGCTTAAGCATGCATGAAAAATCTGCAGAAAATGCAATATAGTTTCTCAATTATTTTGCTAACGAAAGACTGATATAATACGACTTTAAGCATTCATATTTTGAAAAAGCTGATAAATTTTAGTTCAAAAAAAAAATTAAAAAAAATACAAATTGAACCAAACTTAGAACATAAAACTGACCTGATGTAATTAGCTTATGGCTTATGCTCAGCTTTAATATATATATATTAAATTAAAAGGTGAAAATCACATTAACCCTCGGTATTATTAATGGCAATGCTTTAGAGATTGCAATAATTAAGAATGTTGGGTTCTGATACGGTGCCCTTAGAAAAAGAAAATTGGAGAAGAAAAATGGAAATAAAATAATCTTGTTTCTTTTTTATTTTAGTTATTATGGCGTATTTTTTTTTATTTATTTTTTTTATTTATTATTATTTTTATTTTTATTTTTTTGTTAACGAATGATACATAGTAAATGTATCGCGGGTAGATCTTGTGTTCATAATTTTCCTAGTGCACATGCATGAGAAGGATCTTCTGAAATTCATCGCGGTTGCACATTTGGATTTTATTACTATAGAGGAGTATGTTTTGATTTAATTATATTGTGCTATATATATTAATAATATTTTCATAAGATTATATTCTCAACATATATATATATATATATATATATATATATATATATATATATATATATATATATACATATATCTATTCTAAGGAAAAAGCTTTTTTTATAAATAAACCTATGGATTTTTTTTCCATTTTTTTATTTATTTTTATCGTATTTTATTTCTAATAAAAAAGATAATATAAATAATATAATGTAGTAAATATGAAATAACTTTTTTAACAAGTATAATATTTATATACTATATTCAAATCTTCTGTGTTTACTCATTTTCTAGGTCCACATGTTGACGTTTCCACGATTGACTTAATATTTGTGTTTTTAGTAATTTTTTGTCAAATATATAAATATATAGTTAATAACTAGATTGGACCCGACTGTGCACGCACAGTCGGCCTTAATCCAGTCTATAATTATATCTAATATTTGTAAAAATTTTAAAACACACTTGCCCACATTTTATGGAGCAACCAAAATGCCACATATTTTTTTGTTTGTTCAAAATGTTTTTCACAAATATTTTTTTTTTCAACAATTTTTTTACCACTCTTTTGACTCATTTGTATGTAACAGTCAAACTTTCTCAAAATAATTTATACTCTAAACCATTTTCATTCTTCAGTTTATTTTGTAGGTGTACCATAAAATTGCCAATTTTTATACCCTATGTTTTATTAGGTTCTGATAAAAAGTGGCCCAATTTGTTTTGGCGGTTCATTTTGGCCCAATATGTATACATATATTTGTACTTGTCTGAAAAGAGAAAATGCCCTAACGTGTTCTGCTTTGTCAAAGTGCGTCGTTCTCCTCGTATTCTCCGTTTCGCTGTTCATCACTTGTCCCGAAAATCATGTGCAATTTTTAAAAATCTGCGACGATTTTACCATCTGTTTTTTTGTTGGCAATTTTTGAATAAAAAAGAGTCGACGATTTGAGATAAAGCGGCTGCCGTCGCTTTTTTTTTTTGTTGTTCGCCAATGAATTTCCGTTATTTTTCGATTTTGTTCGCAATTTAAGCTCTGTATATTTTGTCAGAGTTATTAAGTAAATCGAGTTCATAATTCATAATACGATCAGAAGTAAAACAAAAAAATCAGTTTGTATACATATATTGAACAACGAAATTAGAGACTTCGAATCACAGACATTTCTCTTCACTATGTGACATTATTCAAACTACTTCCACCAAAAGCAAAAAAAAAAAAAAAAAAAAAAAAAAAAAAAAAAAAAAAAAAAAAAAGAACTATCAAATGTAAGAAATAAGAAAATGCACGTGTCCAGGCTCCTCGAGCTACCGGCTTGCAATTTTCTCAGCAGTTAAACCCTCGTGCACAAAATGGATAGCGTTATGGTAAAACAATTCCACTGAAATCAAACTTCAACTTTAAGAGAAAATCTCGTTGTCAGTTGCTAAAGGCAGATGTGAGCAGGCAGATCGTAAATTACAATTAATACGACAAGCTAACCAGAAAGCACCTTCTTCATCCACCAATACCTCAAACAAAATCAATAGAAGAGAAGTAATAATGACAAGAGATATATAAAAAGTACAAAAAATCCCAGATGAGAAAGGGATCACACTCCACAAAATAATTGGTATCCCAGAAGATGGTCCAATATCCAATAATAAGTATGCTAATCCATAAAGGGACAACAACTAAATAGGCAAGACTCAAATTAATGTCAAATCAAAATACACTGTGGACATGAAATACACAAAAAGTCTAAGTTTTAACAATACATTGCTCAAGCAAAATCGTATGGATCCATTATCCAAAGTGAAACACACAATAGGCTCTTCCAGAAAAGTATAAAGACACCAATTATTGATTATCAAACTTCAAACTCCACAAAAAAAATG
>CACSLK010027831.1:17068667-17078744 GCA_902706635.1 Striga hermonthica
AAAAAAAAAAAAAACCTACAAATGTGAAACAATCGGACTTGTGAGATTGATATTTCTCTTTTGATAGAAAGAATAGCAATCTCAACATGGGTATATATATATATATATATATATATATATATATATATATATTTTCAATAGCACATTCTTAAGTTACTGCAAAACTAATGCATTCAAGTAATGTCTTAAGAAAAAAGTTGAACCTTCTCTTTTTGTAATCTGATCATAGGACGATCTCATACGATTTATTACATGTGTGGTGTCTATCTCTTTAACCACATGCTTGGTCTAATGTGTGCTCAATTAAGTTAAAATCTTAGCTCCACCTACAAGATTTCTAAAATAAAATAAAAACATAAGTTTGTAAGAGGGAATAGAAAAGAATGCCTTTTTTTTTTTCTCCTCTGAGCAGCACTTTCATTTAAGGGTGTAAACGAACTCACTGATACTTCCCCTCGATGGTACGTCCCTCACTATATCATAGTTGTACGATTGTACGTGAAAATAATACAACACCCACATTCGACCAAATCATAACTCCTTTGCCCTTTTCAATTACGGGAATAATCAATTGGGGCTAGCAAGGCATGCATTTTTCGGGCTCAGCAGCTTACAGTGCGCACGATGAGAACATATGGAAAGATATTGTATGTTTACGGCCTATAAGAATCTAAACCGAGTGCAAAAAATAAAATTTAACAAAATACTTACCTAATGATAGTAGATTTTTGCCAATTCAAAGAATTTTCTAGATACTTGAGTTCTCTTTTCTATTTAGGGCTTCAAAACGGCACATAATTTGTCAACATGAGGCCTAGTTGCATCAGCTACCCGATCAATAGACGGGTTACTAATTTTCCTCAAATCTGACACGGTATGTGACAAAATACTTTTATTAAGTAGAAATAGTTGATAAGTAACAAACTAAAATACCTGGATATAGTAATATGTAACCCACCTGAAAATATGGATCAATAGGTTTTAAAACTGGAATGATATGTGGAGACAATGCATTCTTAGACGATTTATATATCTCGATGGATTTTGTTGTAAGTGTTTGCACGCGCGGTTGAACATTATTGGCAATAAATGTCCACTTTTCCTTGACAATTGGGGCCCATTTCTACAAACATCACAAGGATTAAAAGAAACGTTAAATTTCAAATTTGTAAGTAGTATAATGCAAAATGTTTGATCAACCAAAAACACTCGTATCTATCAAGCAAATTAAAGTGACCTTATGTAATCCCAACAATGGCTAATGGCTATTCAGTAAGAACTATCGTATGAATCGGCTAATACGTAGAAAATTAAGGAAGTTTATTCCAACAATGTCGTGTATTGACATCATCTCCTCAAGCAATTAAAAACCTTTCAAAGATACAAATTTAGGCAAATACCCAGATACCTTATGCAAAGCTTACTTGCAGCTTTCATGACTTTCACATGTGGCGCATAAGCAAAAAGGTGAATGTTAATTGATATATTTGAAAGACTTAAACAATAATGTAGACGTGAATATAATTATATTTTGACTAATGTGCAAAGTAAAATTGGCAACCTTTTGCATGAACAGGTCGATAGTAGGCTTCCCATGAATGTTCCAATTCGCCATTAAATGTGCCAGGGAATATAGAATAATCAACAAATTCTAAACATTGCTCCAAAAGAGAAGGGGAGAAAATGTGCATGAAAAGTTAAATAAATACCTGATAACGAATTAAATAAGCAGCAAGGCACGGAGGAAACCAAGCAGCACCATGAACCTGAATATATTACAAATATAAGAAAAATAACTAATGTACATACCAAAATAGAACTTATCAACAGAAACAGAAACAGAAAAATAGAAAAATGAACAATATATATTGCAAGCATCTGATTGAATTTCATCTCCATCAACTCCTTCATTTTGGATGCCACCTCAAAACTTTGTGTTCATCGTTTCTTCTTGAATATGATTTCATATAAGCAACAGGAGAAAAAAAATCATACCAATGACCTTACAAAAGCATCTAGTAGAGGGCAAAAGTTTTAATAACATACCTCAGTAATTTGAAGAGCTTGTTCAGTTTTCTGTAACTTGGACTTGTGGTTGTCAATTATCTTTTGAAGCTGTTAAGTGAAAAAAAAAAAAAAAAATTCAACAATTATCATGCCCATACACAGGTTCACTATATTGTGCATCATTACACAAAGATTGTGAACAAGATATTAAATATTTATTGCAAATTAAGATTACATATTTCAGATATCAAAAAATACAAAAAATACAAGATCTACATCATTTTACCAAACCATGCACACATGACAAGAACTTACGCTATTAACTTTGGTATTCAATTCAAAAGCCTTTTTCTCATCTTCGGTTAGTCGGGCTTCCAGTTGCTCCTTTTTCTTGATTTTCACCTCGAGATCCATTGTGAGTTCTCCATCTGCATTTTTAATTCACCGATCCTTGAATATGACTTTCCCAACTGCACAACAACATATGAATTTCCATTTTCTTATCTGAATTCGACTATAAAAAAACTGGGGGTCGAATTTTGATGAGAGATCTAAAAATATACAAAACTTTTTCACTGTGAAAAGGGGAAAATCAGTCTTCGATTACCTGCGAGCTTATGTTGTCGACACTTTGCTCTGTATTAGTTTCGAGAATCTGATGAGTAAGAAAAAGGGTATCGTCTTAATCTACAATTACATAAATAAGAAATTTCATCAGTCACGAAGAGCATATGCATCAATCATCTCTGAGATTCAAAATCTTTTTTATTTTCTCTTTCACTTTGCTTAGATGATGAATCAAGTTACCTTTAAATATTTACAGAAATCACAAAATCGTAGAGGTGAAGAATTTTCCAGACGCTAGCATTAAGATATTCATGGCGAAATTTTGTTTCTGAAATATGCTTTCGATCTTCTTAACAAGGAAGTTGATCTAAAACTCTCCCATGAACACACACCTGCAAATCGAGACAAATTTTAAATTAACCTACAAAAAGTTTGGCTGACCATTATAGATGACACACACGGATACAGATGCAGATATGAACTTTTTAGATTTTCGAAAAAACTCTAACCAAACTTCAATAGTTGAATATCTCCTGCACAAATGTGACCTGCAAATCAGTACAAAAAATTAGAGACACAATCGTTAGAAAAAAATACCAAAGGGTGGGGCTAAGGCTAAGGTTGTAGAAACCATGACAAACCAAATACTGTAAGAAAAAACCAGGACAAACCAGACAACAAAATAATTTAGAAAGCTTAACCAAAAGAGCAGCAACAAGAAATTGCAGGGAGAATGTAAAACAATAAACTTTTCTGGTTTGATTCACGCCGACGACAACCTCGTTCGAAGAACCAAAAAAAATCACAAATTGAAGAAGTAAATACCCAAAAATTAAACTATACTAACAAAGCATAGGCATATCCCTAAACATACCAGAATTTAGATCTCCAAACCACATAATAGCAACCCCAACCAAAAACAGGGACCAAACCAAAATGCAGAATATCATCGGCCAAGAATCTTAACTGAGGCAGCACACAAATACAGACCCATGAGAGGCCCCGCAAGCAAGCAACATTTGAGTAACAGGGTCAGTGGATGAGGTTAGTATAGCGGCTTCTATAACCTACCCAACCACCACATATCTCCAAATAGACTACATTTGGTATGATGAGACCAAGGAGCTGTACAACTGGAACCTGAAGAAGCACAAACACAAGTGCATATTTTTAGAATAATGAAACTAAATACACGTTCTATCAAACAATTAAGTACTATTGAGGCTTGAGTCCTATTTAGTGATAAAATAATAAGAGCAGTTATGATGAAATCTGCTCTTGATAGCAGGCTATTCGACAAAATTAAGAAGTCTACAAATGAAGATGTAATCTTTTTTTTTTTTTTTTTTTGCTATTTATACACAAGATACAATACTGAGGGACAAACCTTATTAGTTCATTTGAAGACCCAACACCTGGAAACTGAGTACTGGCTAACCCCCTCAATATCATTAGAAATCTCCTTGCTTTCAACCTACCCGTCGAGATCAAGTTTATCCCTATCGTAAAAAGTGCCATTAGTGTTCTCCATTACAAAATTTGTGTCTGGATATGGAACCCTGCAAGAAAAATTAAGGTAAAGGTGACACCTACATATACATTTGGTTCTAATTGCATAAAACGTGAATGGTTTTGGTTTATGTTTAGTACATGTGGGTAGGATTTTCTTGCTTTGTAGTTTACCTTTATATATATAGTAAATAAAAAGACAAGAATCAAAAGATATCAACATGAATCCACATTCCACTGATGGAATAATGCATACTTATAAAATTGGTCATTTTCTGAAATTCACGGAGAACAATAATGCTCATATGATCCTTAGTGAAAACAATAGCAAAGTTGCACTCAAATGATACAAACAGCTGCAGGCAAAGTTGCACTCATATGATCCGGGTGACTTGTTGAAAACAATAGCAAAATCCACGCCGATGGCAACTTATATTAAAGATTGAGATTACCTACAAAAATTGGTAAGGGAATATAAGTCCTATTTACAGAAAATCTTTGTTCAATTGTGTGGGTTCAGCTACATAGATAAGTAGTATGTACATAGCAGATTCATTCAGTTCCCAACAACCCGACAAAAGCTACCAACCTTACACAGCCAAGCAAGGAATGAATAACGCTGTCCGAGCTGCCTGTCCAGTCTCGACAATGTTTCAGAGTGGGCATAACTGACATTAAGCTCTTTTTCCGTATTATCATCCCCGAAAGATGAGATAAGAACACAGAGAAAAAATTTATACGCATAAGAAAAACAAATTGTACATACCCAACAAGAACTCCATCGGAGCTACTGTTGTCGTCGTCCAAGGACGTACCTTCATCACCCCAACCATCGTCGCTTGTGAACTACCCGGGCTCAGCCTACCGCTCGTCAACATCTACCGGGGCTGAGCTTCTGCACTCGGATCTGTCTAAAGATATCGCATTTACACAAAATTTACAAAAATATAAAAATAAAAAAATAAACAAAAAGATAAATTTTGAGGCGGGTTTCACCGAATCTCAGGGATTTGTGTTGTAGTCTGTAACAACGAATATCTTGTGCTGGAATTCTAGCTGCGGCGAGAGCTCTGCTCGTCTAGAGTTTCCGACGCTGTTGTGAATCGGCGAAATTCGCAGGGAAATGAGCAACGAGGGTTTGGTCGCTTCTATTTTTTTTCCCTTTCTTTGTTGTCCAGCGGCGAGCGATGAGAAAGGAAGGGGAGAGTTGGCCGATATGTTAATTGATAACCGCTGCAGCGGCGGGGACTGAGTCGGAGTCGGCAACCTTGCGGCTATGGCAGTGAGTGGGAAGCGAAGGTTAGGGATTGGTTTGTGAAGCCCGATGGCGACAAAAGCGGACTCTTGGAGCGCTGCTCTCCATCGCCGAACCACCGCGAGTCTGGCCACCACTTTTGCCCCCGAGAGAATTGTCCTGAGAAATTATGCGTGTTATGTGAAAAAAAAAGATTGATCGGAGAGAAAATGAGACTTGGGCATCTGTTTCTTAAAACAATGAGATACAACAAACAATAATTACCCATTTGCAAAGTCGGCCCCAATTTACGGGAAAACAATTTACTGTACAAAGGATTGAAAGCACACATCACGCACGTCCCCGCAGATTTTCAGGTCCAGAAATCCCGGAAGAGCACGCCATAGAAAATCCCGTAGGAGCACCTCTGATCGTGAACAGTGCTAAAAAAATTGCTTCTATGGATTTTCCTTCGCTCTCGATCTTTCACTTGATATGAGAAAGAGGATTTATGAGAGAGAAATGGGAGATTTCTCAAATCTTATCGGTCCAATCAGAAGATCGATATAGCGCACGTCGCCACTGGATTTTTTGGGAGGAAATCCCGCAAAAGCAATGCATGTAGATAGCAAAAATAGTGGCAAGAATGTAATAAAACCAGGACACTTGTCAACTTTTTACAAATTTTAACAATAAATAAATAAAGTTAATGGCAAAGTTGTAATTAAAAGATAAAAAGAAGGGTATTTTTGTCCAAAAAGGACACGTGTCGCGTCCACAATATGCCCTCATTGTTTGCTTATATGTATTGTAAAGATAAAATGTACTTATCAAAACCCACAGTTTCTCCTCTCTTGCATAAATCTTAAAATTATTTTCAAAATATAATTTTTGTTTCATGAAAAACTAAAAAAGTATAAAATTTTTATACTCTTACTGATTTGATCTATATTAAATATTAAGTTTTTAAACAAAAACAAGTAATATTAAGATTTTCATCACATTATTCAGACAAACTATATATTGTTAATGAGAAGAAATCCGATGACTCTACATCATTGTATTATTAAATAAAAAGTCTATTAATCAGCCGAATTACATTGTTTCATATTTTGTATTACTAAACAAGTAAATATTATGATCATATATATAACTCAATACTTATTGGTCATTTTATAATTTTTTTACATATAAAAGAATAAATTAATTATTTATCAACTGAATAAATATTTTGGTCATACATATAACTCAATACTTATTTTGTGTTTTTATGTGTTTTATTTGTTCCCGTTTTAGCTTTTGTAGGGTTTTCCAGGTCCATTGGGGTGTTTTTTATCGTTCTTGTGTATTCGCATCGTTTTGGTGTCTTTTTCTTTTTAGTTCCTCTTTTTATATTTTATTTTGTAGGAAAATTGCATTTTGGACAGTTGCCCGAGAAAAACCCGTCATTTTCCAATGAGAGACGAACCGTTGCCGAAGACCTAGCTTTCGTTGCCTGCGTTGCCGAGAATACCTAGGTCTCATTGCCCGCACAAGACCCCAGCTCGCTTGCCAATCAGCTTTCGCTTAGGTCACGAGTGCGGCCTAGGTCGCGAGTTTTCAGCTCGCCCGAGAGTATCGTAATATTTCGCCTAGGTTGCGAATGTGGCCTATAATGCCCCTTGACACTTGGGGGTCCATTGAAACTTGTGATATAAAATTTAAAAGTGCTCCAAATTTTTTATACCGTGCTTATTACATAAGAATTTACCTTGTGCAAGAAAATTTTTCATTCACATTCTTCTTCTCTCATTTTTGGAGTTGTTTCGGTCGTGCTTGTTTATCAAATTTCTAGAAAAAATTTAAGAAAAAAAAATTATATCTCAATTTTAAATCTAACTCGACTTTAACTCAACCCCATCATCTTCAATATTATCAATATAACTAAATAATATCATTCAATTATTCTTACACATTACATGAATTCACTATTCATCCACGTTTAACTATCTATATAATTTATATCCTACGTTTACATCAAACCAATTTTAATTATTCTTTTTAAATATTATTTTAATAGATTTTTAAATTTTCACACACAACTAATCATATTAACTGTTTTCAAAAGCTCTAGTTAACACAAAAAAAAAAAAGAAGATTTTTTCTAGTTCTTATAAACTAGCACGGTCTTACTTCCCGTGACCAAATCCATAGCATTGAAAATATCTTGATCATCTTTTTATAATTCTACTCATAACATTAGTTAGTGTAAAATTTGTCTCATTACAAGAAGACAAAATATGAAATGAAAGGGTTGTATTTGCACAAGTAACAAATAACATTGTCCTCTTTGATCAGCAATAGTCTCATCCTCGATTATCATTTCAATAAATTAATTATAGAAGAGAACATGGAGATAATGTTCGACTTTGTGTCATATAGACTATTAAAAAAAGGTTAAAATTATTTTTATTATGTCTCGCAAGTTCTCCAACTTTGCCTTTTCTTCTTAAATATTTATTTAGAAATTATAAATAACATATATTAGCAGCAAAAATTCAGCCTGGGCAGTTGCCCAGGCTGGACCAAGTGTAAATCCGCCCCTGCATCGATCTAGTCCCCAAAATGGCATGGTTGCGGCCATTGACGCAAAATAGTCCGCTGCAAAGTTTACTTCATGATGAACATTTCAAACCTCTTAATTTGTATGTTTGGAGAGATATATGATCTAGTCTAAATGAAATTACATGTGCGTTTGTTAGCTAGAATTGGTGGTCCTTCTAAGTTCTATTAATGTTAATAGATTAAATCATATGATCTTATCTAAGACTGTCTATTGATTTAAGAAATAATTAGAGATCGTATCATGATTATCGAATAAGCAATGAAGGATAGGTTGTGAGGTCGTACCAATAACCATAATCAAGAGAGTATGAGATTAATTATTTTTTGCATCCATGATCGAATCGTTGAAGCATTTCAATAACATTTTTCCTTGGTTGGATATTTTCTCCATTTTGAATCACTTTCGTTTTCGTCTCTAGTTAGATTTTATTTTATTTTAGTTTTCATACTTAGATAAAATTATCAAAACCCCAGTCACTTTTATTTTGTATTTCTTTCACGAATAGTTGCATCGATACACTGTCTAACCAATTTTTGTGGATACGACCATGCTTACTACTACATTAATTATTTTACAAGCAGGAATTTATTATTGTTGCCTTGTTCGATTCAACACCTAATAGCCTGGGTCTTCGTCCGTGTGCGTAGTTGACTGTAGGTGTAGGCGTTATTTTGTTCGGTTTTGATTTGTTGTTGTAGGAAGGACTTTAAATTTAAATATTTTTGTGTTTTTGTTGTTGTGTTTGTATTGTGCCCGTAAATATGCGTTTATGTTTATTTCTCCACTTTAGGAGTGTCAGATTATCTCGTTGGAGGGTGTGTATTTTCTTGTTAGGGGTAGGCTTTCCCTCTCTCATGCTTATCTCCTGCACTGCATGCACTACACTTGTTCCCTATCGTAAATCGCGCCCACTTCCCGAGCCTATCTTCTTCTTCTTAAAGATTTGTTTCCACTTCCCGAGCCTATCTTCTTCTTCATAAAGATAGACTTAAGGCTACGAAAAAACATGACTCCCTCCTTTCAAACTCACCCATCTTTCTTGACGCAATTCCCCCACCAAAACGAAAAAGCCCTTTAGCTCAAACATGAAAGATTCCCATTTCATTTCCTCTTTTTTTGTATGAATAGGGATCACAGCCTTGAAAAAGCGATGGCCTCGGCGAGTGGCAGCACCACCATCGTCACCGCCGCCGGAAAGGCAAAAACTGTGGAGGACAAGCCCGATTCCGCCGGCATGGACGAGCTCTTTGCTGTCCTGGGTTACAAGTTGAAGTCCTCCGACATGGCCGATGTTGCCGAGAAGCTGGAGCAGCTGGAGATGGCGTTGGCCACCACCACGGAGCAAGACGGAGCCTCTGTTCTCTCCACCGACACCGTCCACTACAACCCCTCCGACATCTCCGGCTGGGTCGACACCATGTTATCTGATATCACCACCTCCTGTGGCTGTGGATTCGAGATCGGCAACATCCCCGGCGAATCTTCTTCCGGCAATCATAATACAACCGGTAGCTCGCGCACAGATGGAGAACGAAGAAGAGTCACATACGACGGTGATCTGAGCGCGATTCCTGGCGGGGCCGTTTTGCAGAGCGGAGCTAATAAGAGGATGAGAATCAGTGCTGGATTCCTCGAAAACGTTTCTCCGCCTGTGACAGCGGCTCGGCCGTTCGTAGTGGATTCCCAGGAGACCGGGGTGAGACTCGTACACGCGCTGACGGCGTGCGGCGAGGCTGTGCAGCAAGGTAACATGAAATTGGCGGACGCCTTGGTGCAGCACGTAAGCGTGCTGGCGGTTTCGCAGGGCGGCGCCATGGGGAAGGTCGCCACCTACTTCGCGGCGGCTCTGGCCCAAATAATCTATGGGATTGGTTTCTCTCAGCTGGACCCGCTCCAATTGGATCTTCTGCAGATGCACTTCTATGAAACGACACCGTATCTGAAATTTGCACACTTCACCGCCAACCAGGCGATACTCGAGGCCTTCGCAGGGTCAGATCGGGTTCACGTATGTAAGAACATTGGTTTGGCATCATGTCCGACAAACCTAAGTGTTTTCTAGAAGATTTCTTGTTAAGCAAGCAAAATAAATTAAAGGGAAGTTTTTCTATGTGATTTAATTAAGTTCCTAATATTTATTATTAATAATATATGG
>CACSLK010027831.1:17097492-17112921 GCA_902706635.1 Striga hermonthica
TATATATATATATATATTGAAAGAGTTTGATGGAATATTTTAAAATAGTAACTTTCATTTTGTAATTAAATAAGTTGACTTACTATTAAAGAAAATATAGTAAAAATTATTTTAATATTTAGTAAAAATGACAATTAAATTATACCTTTCTATTGTAAATCGTGCAACACGATTAATAGAACTATTTTCTCTATAAATAAAATGATACCAATTCTGAAAATTATTTCGTGATAATAATCGCAATAAAAAATCGATTCTTCATATTTAATCATATTTTGTGATATCACGCCTGCCGTGGGGAAGGAAGAAGAATGTCTTGCTCTTATGCAGAGTCAAAGTCTTCAAAATCATCTGAGAACTGCAACCTCTCAGTTGTCGACTCATCATAATCGTACCACTGCTGAAAGCGGGATTGCTGATCGGTCTGTACCGGAGTGAGGCGTCTCGAATTGCCAGCTTGGTTAGCGTGACCAGTTTGCGAATCTGACGCATCATCTCGTCTCCCTCCCGACAAACGAAAGCATCTACATACCGACTCTTCGTGTGTCGGGGTCCAGAACCATAAAGCTTAACAGACTCTGCATGGGTGACCAATCGCATAGGTCAACCAGCAGGCAACAGTCTAATCAATAATTTAAATTAATAATTAATAAACAACATTTTTAAATATATATTTTATTTATTATTAAAAAATAATTAGAATTAGCTATTTATTTACTAATTTTTGCGCTAACTAATCATAATTAATATTTTTAATTATTATTATTTTCTAAAATATAATAATTATTTGTAACCACATAATTAATATGATTTCACTTTATGATTATATAATTATACAAACTAATTAAGTAAAAAAAAATACAATTTTTCCAACTTATATTAGAATACTAATTAAAAATTTTAAAACTACTAATTACTCAACAAACTATTTTATTGCTGTTGACATCCGGATCGGACCGAGCAGAACATGACAGGACAACCCCATGGATTGCGCGGATTGCGCGGAACCCGACCCGGGGATCAGGGCCGAACAGATCATGAGCTCAGGGCCGACCTGAGTCGGGGAATTACATATCGGCCGGGTAGCAGAGGATGTTCCCCGAGCTCGGCCCTTGACTTGAATGGAGCCGAACCGGTCTCGCTTTTGGACCGAGCTGGTGAAAGGGCCTGTCCGGACCGCTGATCCATCGAGAACGGAGGTGCCGAGCCGGACTAGTCAGGGCCGTCCCGACGAGGCGTAGGACCGGTCCAGCCGTTATTAGAATAATCACCACTTGGGAAGTCATCATACGTTGACAAGACGGCCTGTCCCATCTGCCTAATCAGAATTAAATGCTGCCCATACCCGCATTAAATGCTCTGCAAAGAATGATTGGGAAAACCTCAAATCGCATTTATGGAATGTCAGGGAGGCGCCGAACTGCTCTGAAGGATCACTGTACGACAAGACCGGTGAACAGTGCCCATTTAAGGGTGCTATAAATAGCAGCCCACCTCATTTATTTTGGGGTTGTTGAATCCTCAACTAATATATGTTTTCTCCCATTTTCTCTCTCTAAAAGGATTGTAAGGATTGTAAGGATATCATAAGAGCCGACCTCGTACGAGAGGCCGACCTCGTGATCATTTAATAAAATCTATAATTAGACCCTATCTTTTCTCCACTTCCAATCTTGTACGTTTAATATTTTCAATCTCAACCGTTGACCGAAAACACTCGTCAACAATTGCATATATTACAACTAATCAATTTCCTAAAAATAATAAAGTTATATCATTATCCTATAAATAATTTGTATTATTAAAGAATATTATTATCATTGTTTTAATATAATTACATAACTAATATATAGAACAATAAATAAGCAACATATTATTAATAAATACTAAATTAAAATTTTATCTATATTAACCTAAATAAAAAAATTAGGTCAATTCTATTTTTAAATATTTAAACATAATTAAATAATTCCAATTGTTAAAAAAATAAAATAAAAAACTAAATTCCAGCCGGCCGGTCCTGTGGCATGTTGGCCATTGAGGGCGGCCGATTGGGGAACGACCGGCCATCGATGGCGGCTGCTTAGGGTGCGGCCAGCTACCAATGCCCGTCGCCTAGCACGCGGCCGTTCAACGGGAACCGCTCGCGCCATCCCCGGTCGACCGGGCTGAAACTTAAAAAAAAAAGTTATGAATAGATAAAAAAGGACAAATTAAGGACACAAATGGCAAGGACAAAAAGAGAGAGTAAAAGAGAGACATTCTTTTTGTTCAAATTTGAGAAGGACAAAATTGTCAAGAAAGATTGTTTAGAGTGGCATTGACTACCAATGAAGGACAAAAATGTCAAGCGGATCTGTCTTTCTCCAATGACTTCCATTCCAAGTTCCAGAGACCTCTTTTGTAGCAAAATTTTAAAAAATTCAAAACCATCTTCCTTTTGTTTTCGTCCTTTTCACCGCCCCACCTACCGCACTACTGAGTGCCCACCGCCACGCCAAATCGCCATTGTTTTTCGCTCATCAATCCAATTGTCACCTTCAGCTTGCTCCATGAAATGTCCGTGGCCTGTGGGATGGAGTGCGTGGTGGTCCTCGGCTGCCTGCGCTGGGCCTGGAAGCGCTGCACCTACATCGGCTCCTACGACACCGCCGCCTGGCCCGATGCGACAGCCGACGAGTTCGAGCCCATCCCCCGCGTCTGCCGCGTCATCTTAGCCGTCTACGAGCCCGACCTCAGCTCCCCCAAGTACGCCCCCGCCGGCGGCTACCGCCTCAATCCCGACTGGGTGGTCAAGCGCGTCACCTACGAGCAGACGCTCGGCCACGCGCCGCCCTACCTGATTTACCTCGACCACGATTACCGCGAGATCGTGCTCGCCATCCGCGGCCTGAACCTGGCCAAGGAGAGTGATTACAAGCTGCTGTTGGACAATAGGCTCGGCAAGCAGATGTTTGACGGCGGGTACGTGCACCACGGGCTGTTGAAATCCGCTATTTGGGTGTTGAAATCCGAGTCGGGAACTTTGAGGAGCCTATGGGAGGAGAACGGGAGGGGTTACAGGATGGTGTTCGCCGGGCACTCCCTGGGATCCGGCGTGGCAGCTTTGCTGAGCGTGATCGTGGCCAACCATGGGGATGAGTTGGGAGGGATTCCAAGGGGTTTGGTCAGGTGTTACGCGGTGGCCCCTGCTAGGTGTATGTCGCTCAACCTGGCAGTGAAGTACGCCGACATTATATGCTCTGTTGTTTTGCAGGTACAATTTATTTATTTATTTTTATTTTTTGGCTTTTGCTTTCTGTGTTAATTTTCCCTTATTTACTTCATGGAGCATTGTTGTTGATACTGTGATGAGTTGTTGTGATGCTTAATGCTTTATTATGAATGGGTTCCATTGGTGTTAAATAAGCGAACAACGCTTCATTTGGTGGATCAATGAGTTATTTGCTCTTTTTGTTTCGTAAAAGTTTGGATAGCTTTGTTTTTCTTTTCCGTCCATCCCCAAATTATTAGTGAGTTTGCTGATTAAAAGCACCGGTCTTATCTCTCTTTTAGCCTGTTCATTTTGGCAGTGGCTTGATTAGGTGGTGTTTATTATAAGAGGTAATGTATGAATGCCCCATAAAAAATATGTATCCGGCAACGTTTAATATTCTTCTTTTCTGGAGTATTCGGAAACTTGGCCTCTCAACCACAGAACCACTCCACCTGCAAAAGAGCTAGTAAATTACTAAATAAACAAGATAAGTGGCAGAATGTTGGAACTCTTCTCTGCCAGTTGAAAAACCATTTTGTTGAATTCTCATCTGTTGATTAAGTTAATGGTATCATCTTTTTATGTGGTGATCATTTCTTTCTGGTTGCCTATTCATCATTTTCCCATGTTCTGGACATTCGTGGCCGGTATACACTGGGGAAGAACTTGAATTTTACTTTCTGCTTCTTTTCTTTCATTTTTCCCTTCTACGTGGCTGTTTTGATCAGTCATATGATGCTAGATAGATAATACAAGAGGTGACAGTTCAATCACAGGTTCTCCATTACAAAATTTAGATATTTTGAAAACTGTGTACTTTGATAGGGTGTATACTTTGTAAACAAACGTTGTGGATGCATACCTATCATTCTGAGTTGTCAACTATGCGCTGGTGAATAATGTTCTATGATGCAATCCGTGATAGCCAGTTTCTATCTGGTTGTTAACATATAGACAAAATTTAAGATGTATGTATGAAAAACTAATGTAGGTCTTGGAGATTTCCAATATTACGCGTGGAATAAGTGTAGAAAAATGCTAAAAAGGTAACTACAAAGTTTTAAAAAGTTGATTTCTCAAGCCCAATGTAAGAGAACGTACCATGATCTCAACACAGTCATCCATGTATTTATAGATATATCCAGTGTATTTTCAGTCTAATTGGGTGCACAGTTTTTTTATCGGGACTAAGAATTACCTTAAAATAATCATTCCTTTCTAACTTTGATTTATTCAGGACGATTTCTTGCCCAGAACAGCCACCCCATTGGAAGACATCTTCAGATCTATCTTCTGGTCAGTGGTGATTAGCTAGTAATATGAAAATGAGATAAAAGCTTTTATGGTGTCACATTTGTTCTTTGTCTTGCCCTATTGATGAGAATTTTTCACCATTCCTATAAACCAGGCTGTATTTTCTTTGCACAGTTTACCCTGCCTGCTGTTTCTGGTGTGTCTGAGAGACACCTTTATCCCTGAAGATAGAAAGCTCAGGGATCCAAGAAGACTCTATGCTCCAGGTCGCATGTACCATATAGTGGAAAGAAAATTTTGCAGGTAAAGTTGCAACTGTGACAAAGAATTGTTAAGAGCATATAGATGCTAGATTTCAGAACTTAAGATATTAACTACTTAATCATCCATGCAAGGCATGTTTTTTTTTTTTTTTTTTTTTATTTTTTTTTTACACTAAGGCCAAACTGAATTTTGTTAAAGATATCTAACGATCAACTGCTAAATGTTTTTATTCTTTTAGTCTCATGTTAACTTCTGATAATTATGTTCCAGGTTAATGAAGTGAGTATTTGGTACCCATTGTAATTGTATGCACTATATGGAACTTCTTACATCCTTCATGCTAATATTGCTTGGTAGAGAAAAGAAATCGCTGAGTTTTTAATGGAATTGAATGCCCTCAGCTCCATTCCCCACCCACACCTTTGTCACCTAAACTTGCTTCTTTTTGTTATATTAAGTTCAGATGTGGTAGGTATCCTCCAGAAGTTAAAACAGCAATTCCAGTTGATGGGAGATTTGAGCATATTGTCCTCTCCTGCAATGCAACATCAGATCATGCTATTATTTGGATTGAAAGAGAGGCAGAGAAGGCCTTGGAAGTAAGTAAAAGCGCCTTCATAAATTTTTGCTCACTCTATATATTCTTCTTCTTCTTCTATTTTGCACACTTCCTTCCAGGTCTCCAATTATCTGTACAAACATGGTTTATGATCTGGAATACTCTAGATGCCTGTATTTCAGATTGAAAGCTCTTTGGCGTCTATTACAATAATTAGATATCTAGTAGTTGCACCTTCCAGTGCAGGCCTTGAAATATGGATCAGGGAACACAATCATTTTTCAGTTGATCTTGAGCTTGATTACCAAAAAGAACTAACAGAACATAAAAAAAAAGATAAAAAAAAAAATAAAGAAAGAATGAGTTAACATGCCATTAATATCTATGGGGATCCTTTGTTGACATTTGTTTTCATTTTACGAAGTTGCACCATTTGAGGGGATGTTTGTAGTTGTAGAAAACTTCAACATCAACTGGGAATTGGTACCTATAAATGGGGTACATACTGGCGAATTTTTGGATAATTTATATATTTATCTTATTTTCTTCGGTTGGTTTAACTAGGCTGACTGAGCCATTGTTCTGATCGCTAACACTTTGAAAATTGTCAAAATTATTCAAAAGATTTCTTTTCCTTCATGGAGTGCTTTCTTAAAATAACATTCCTAATGCAGAATCTAAAGGAGCTTAGTGGAGAGACTATTACCACGCCTCCGGAAGTACAGAGACTCGAGAGGAAGCAGACTCTAGAGAAGGAGCACAATGATGCATTAGAGAGAGCCGTCACCTTGAATATACCTCATGCTGTAAAGTCTGCTGAGGAAGAACCCTATGCTGACACCCAAGAAGGCTCTTCAGTGATGCATTGCTCGGGAAAAAATGGCAGGACCAATTGGGATGAAGTGGTTGAGAAGCTTTTCAAGAGAAGTGAATCTGGTAAGTTGCTTTTAAAAGGAGATGAGACTATTACAGGAAACGCAGCAGCCTGATTATACAATTAACTTTTTGAGAGTGTGTTTGATTGAATCCGTATGTTGCTTTTAAAAGGAGATGAGACTATTACAGGAAACGCAGCAGCCTGATTATACAACTAACTTTTTGAGAGTGTGTTTGATTGAATCCTTTAATTGTACATAGAAAAACTTCAAATTGATTGTCATGTGGGTTGAATGTATGTTATAGAAAATCTGGGACTTACGAATTACAATAAAGCTAGACAACACATATGACGTAAACATTATCAACGTCAAGTGCCCTAGCTAATACTACTTTCATCACTTTGCTAACGCCATTGGAGTGGGTTCAGTTCCACAATACCTTTAGGGCTCGTTTGCTATTGTTGATGATATTTGACACATTTAATAGGATGGTACAGGATAGTACTGGATAAATTGTTCGTTCACATATTGACGTGGTATTCAACAGGACTGACGATGTGATTAAATATCATATTCATCCATTACAACGTTGCCTTCCACCCAAACTAAAAACATTTAGAGGAAAAAAAGCAATTTTGATAGCTTGTCCTCATCCTTTTGCAACGGGCGAAATGGATTTTGATAGCTTGTTATCCATATGTTTATTGTGCCCCTCCCCGAAGAAATATATTTTATGCTTCTCCAAATCATTATAAATGGTGTGATGCAAAATTTGGGCAAATCTTCAAAAACCATTCTCGGCTTCAAATACTCATTCTACCATAAAATAGATTCATGGTTTGCATTCTACTTTTTCATCATATTTTCTTCATGTTTAGAAAGGAAATATGTCTGTTTAGTAATTTTGCCAAATGTGCGATGGTTGTTACTCACTTGTTAGCGAGAAACTATTTGCATGACTGAAATAGGAATTAGTATTTCGATTTTTCCAAAAGTGGAGTGCATTTGAGCCAAATATTTACATGCCAGCAACATAGCATATAAAATAAGGAAATAAGCTAGAGCTTTTGTGTGTTTATAATGTTGTGCATTCTAGGCTACCCTTGGTAGGCTTTCCCCATTCAGCTATTGTGAGACAATTGTATTTCTGTGTTTCAGTAATGAATTCTATCGTTTCAAAAAAAAAATATATATATATATATATTTTGATCACCTGTTTTTCTAATACTAGGCAAAATTCACAACTTTAATAAGATGGGCACGATGAAAAACTACAAGTTAAGTTGAAGCCGCTACCTGATTAAGCACCCGACAAAAAGGGAGCACATTATAGAACAAACAGCACCTGACAAAAGAGCTCATAAAGCAAAGCAAACCTATAGTCCATGCCAGTATACGACTGGACTACATTCTCACAAGACAGATACGACAAATCAAACGGCCAACAAAGCATATAGGCTATAATAAGAAAATAGCGTTGCCATAATCCAATGCCATCACATCATCCATCTAGCCATCACCATGTCCACTGCTACTCAACTATTAGTACTACAGTCCGAAAAGCAAATAAACATCCCACAAAAACAGTCAAGAGAAGCACCAAGCAAACAGCAGCAATTAGCAGCCAAATGACTGTACACTGAATCTCAATATTTTTTTTTTTTTCAAAAACTTGAATATTAAAGCAAAACCAAATCAAGACTGCATGGCCTCGGCATGATAGCTCTCGAGTTCCTTGTCAAGTTCATCAGCTGATTTCTCAACGGTTCTCTTTCTCCTCCGTGCCCCCCCACCACGTCCACGGCGGTTGCTGGCACCACCACGTCCATGGCCACCAACTCCACGGCTACTACTGCCGCCACCACCACGGATATTGCTAGGACCACCACGACTTCTTTGCCTGGCCAGATTTATATAACTGAACAATTAGAAAGATAAGCAATTGACTAAGGCTCTCTCCACAGCTCGGCCACTATCAGTCCATCTTTAGAACTTTATCCCATAAAAAAGAAGAGCATAACAGCATGTGGCATATAGATAACCTATATTTATCATAAAACAAAGACTATTCCAGTGCGGCGTCAAAAACCTAAACCAATTGCAATAATTCATAACTGTCCCCTGATTATTATCCAAATTTTCCAGTGCATAAACATCAACATCCTTACAATCACTTACGGACGGTTTGCAGCTTCTACTACAGTGAGAGTCAGTGATAGAGAGAGAGAGAGAGAGAGAGAGAGAGAGAGATTTTTCCATATACAAATGATCATGCAAACTCATGATTAACAATTTATAAGCATTAACATTTGAACCTACACTATAAGCATTAACATTTGAACCTACACTATTAACGATGACAACTCCCCACTTCATGAGGCTAAACATATTATGGCTAACAACACAAACAGCTCATCCGGAACTTACAAAGAATTGTGGTTAGCCGCTGCAAAGCCACCTCCGGAACGACCAGGTCCAGACCTACACGATAATGAGAACCTATTATGCTTCTCTTTGTCGAGGAAGGAGAGTATGAAAATCTTTGCGTTTGGAAAGGAATATAAAAGCATAGCGTTTGAAAATAGATTGGAGGAACAAATATAGAACTTTGAAAACCATCTGTTATGATTCAACCGATGCCATTCATTAAAGAGCAGACCATAGGCCCAGGGTCTATTTGTCAATGTTATGGTTGTCAATAACCTTTGCAGTACTTGCTCAAAAGTTTTAGACAGCAGCAGCACTACCCGATGAAAAAATAAACAACAATCCAAAATTAAAAGAAAGGGGCATTTAAAAAGGGGACTAATGAGTTCAAGAAACAAAAGCACATACGCCATGACAACTGTCCTCTTCTTCCCATAAGCTCCTCCAACATTAACACGAGGTGAAATGGGGATCTCCGCTTTGGCACCTATTATATCTATCTTCATAAGTCTTCCATCTAGCTGGACATTGTTATATCGTTTAAATGCTTGAAATGCATCAGTTGTTCTTGCAAAAACCACCTCCGCTGTACCCTGTTTCACGATCAAAGAAAACAAATTTAAACATAAGCAACAGAGTACAGAGAAAACGAACAAAAGCATGCATGATGTGGCAGTGTTATCAAATGGCGGCCATGGCAGCGCCATGGCGGTATGGCGTGGCGGATTTTTGACAATCCGCCATGCAAAATTTGTGAATGATGGCGGTCATGGCGGCGCCACAGACCCCACGGCGGCCGCCATGGCGGAATTTTGGCAAAACGCCATGTACCGCCATTCCCCATTAATAACACTGATGTGGTTTCCTCACAGGAAAAACCATTTACTTTAATGTGTCAAAGGTTACAATAATCTCCAAGCAAGTTTCCATAAAATCAAATTCTACAATATATAAATCATAAAGATATTAGATCGCTGCGCTTCTAGGAAGTCGCTGGAAAGCAAATTTCCATCATCATAGAATTCTAAGCGAATGACGGTTAGTAACTACAGACCATGCTCGCATTTTGTTTAATAAGCACCGAGTACGAAAGGTCACATTCCAAAAATGCATTTCCTCAAACATAAATGAAAATTTGAAAGTCATAAATCAAACAAAAAATTTACATGACAAACATAAATACTGAATTCGTAAATTACAAAAGCTCCCAACTTACACTAGGGCGCCCATCTTTGTCGAAGTGAATTGCATATCTAACCAACTCCCCAACCTCCGAAAAGAGCTCCTGTGTTGGATGTCGTTTCAGCAAAATTTTCCAGCAGAAACCGATTTCAAACATGAATAACATATCAAAGCATCACGCTAAAGATTAATACCCTTATATCTTCATTAGACACCCCAAAGGCCAAGTTTGATATATGTAGCTTTGTACCAGCATCCATACCCGACAAACCAGCAGCTTTAAGACTATCCTCAAACAAACCATTCTGCCATGGTAGAGGCCTGGGTCTGCGAATGGACTGATGCAAGCAACCAAAACCAAAATCGAGATTGCGAAAATGTAATGTCAGCAAATGACCAGAAAATAATATTTTACCGCTCTTTCAAGATAAAGTAGTAGATCATCAAAGTTCCAGGAAGTAGTCAGATGGTAAAGCTCCAACAGAATATCTACTTCCGCTGAAAACTGATGTATTTAGTCAATTCAGGAATCAGATTTTTCATCACATGCCAGTTAGTGCCATGCGCAAGGTGAGAGCCCATACTCAAATTCGACACAGGATTCACCTCTGCAGGAAGCCTTGAACTGAGACATGACTGAAAACTTCCCAACACGATACACGAGTATTGCAATGGTAGCCATCGCAAGACAATTGCTATCTCATTAACTCCCCCTCAAAATTGATAGTGACAAACTAGAGAGATCTTGATTAAATAATTATCATTAAAGGCCGCTAACAAGATCAAGCCTCAAAATATTAGTGGATATTAAATGGTGAAAGATCTTAGGTTTTCAAAATAGCTCCTCGACATAAGATTCTAAGCTAAATTCCACCAAATTTCCTGCTTTTGATAAATATCCATTGCAGAATGCTCAACAAAATCCCAGAAATCAGATGAAAAGCGGGGTACTTAAAGCATTCTCTGGAATGTAACAGCCGTATATCCTCTCTGAGGAACTGTGGCCATCTCCCAGGTAGCAAAATCTCTCAAATTCATGCTTCTAAGGCAAAACTAGAACCTTCTTGCCAGTTACTACAGCATAGCAGATTGTCTATGTAATTGATAAGTCATCCATAGTTTTGAGCTTGCCTTGGCAATTGCAAAGGATGAAGATCGAGCATTCAATCCAAGAGGATTTCTGCGAGGAGCCCCAAATCCGCCAAATGGTCTTCCACCTCTGGAAGACCCTACTGGCCCTCTTCCACGACGGGGACTGCCTTGTCCTCGGCCTCCCTTTCCATTATTTCTCCTGCTCTTCTTAATCACATCATCCAAAGACATATCCAGAGATGCCATAGACAATAAAGATGTTGCAAGACTCAGCTAACTGAAGTAATCTGCATGGACAAAACATATGATAGGGTTCTCAAATCAGAAAAACGTCATTCAACCAATAACTAACTGATCAACGTTATCTACAAAAGGAATCCGAAGCTAACAGTGCTTTTCCCATATTTATCGAATCAAGGCAATACATGAATGCCTAAGGTAGTTGGGTTAATAAATAGGTGCATACATCAACAAAAAGCAATTTTGCCAAAAAAAAAAAAAAAAATATTGGTCAAGCAAGTTGGAAGACTTGAAAAACCTAAGTAGATATACGACTCGTATTAGCTATCAGAATATCTGGAGCTCTAGCAGTTCTCACAAAAATTATCTGAATCCCAGGCTAAGCAAAAACGTTACGTCCTGGTAACTATATATCCATTGTTTTCAACAAAAAAAATTAAAAAAAAAACAAGATTTACCCATACCAATCAACCTTGTCAAGAGAACCGAATCCAAAAGATCATTCGTAAATTTAGAAGCAAAAACAAAATCAACAAAATTGATATATATCCATAACAATAGATCAGACGATAAGGTCTAACAAGATTTGAAATCTTATGATTGAAGAGGAAAGTACCTAGATCAGATCGAATTATAGGAACAGAGGAGCTAAATCGTAAAAAAATCTTCACCAAATATCTGCAGTAATGAATCTTCGGAGCATAGAAATAAGAAATCAAAAACGACGGAGAACGGAAATCGAAGATCTGAGAGAAGAGGAAGGATTTGATTTTGGGGGGAGTTCTTTTTCTGCGGAGCTAGGGTTTCAACGATGAGATTCAAAAAGTGATGTGAATAAGATTGTCTTATTTGTATCTATAACCGATAAAATGGGCTTTATTATGTGGTAAATCTAGTTATGGGCTTTTAAGACTGACTTTATCCGTGACCCATTCCATGGGTCACGACCAGTGTTCTAAAAGTCGCTAGGCGCCCGCTAAGCGCTCGACCAGCGCCTAGCGCCTAGAGCGCCTAGGCGGGGCCTAGGCGGGGCCTAGTCGGGGCCTAGAAATCAATATTAAATACCTTATTTTTTTATTTATTTAACTACTAACAAAATAAAAGTATCTCAACTTATAATAAATCGACACACCTAAGTCCAAATAATAATATTAATATATTTTAAAGAAAACATGAGAACAAAATAATGTAATTAGTATTTAAAAAAAAAACTGAAAAATTGCCGCCGAGCCCGCCTAGGAGCGCCTAGGTCCGCCTACGCCCGCCTAGGCGCCGCCTAACTGCCTGGCCGCTGAGCCCGCCTAGGCCCGCCTAGGCCCGCCTAGGCGCCGCCTAGCCGCTTGGCCGATTTTTTTGGCCGATTTGTACAAATCGGAGGCGCCCGGGCACCGCCTAGCGCCTAGGCGCCGCCTAGGCGGCCGCCTAGGCCGACTTTTAGAACAGTGGTCACGGCAATAAAACAAAAAAAATAAATAAATAAAATAATAATAAAAAAATGGAAAGGGTCATCAGGTTGCGCGCGCGACCCACGTCACAATGTGACCTCCGGTCGCGACCTATATTGTGAGGAAAAATGGGACACCTTTGTCTTATTTTTATTGGATAAATGTATTTTTTTGATTTTTAAAAAAAATAAAAAAAAAATATTAAAATTTATATTTTTTTATTCTCTACAAATAGAGATCACACTTGATATATTTTAGAACACATTTGAAATTTCTAAATAAATCAAAATAAAATAAATATGTAGGTTGAGTTGGGTTGGGGATAAAGATAAATAATGTTGGAAGATTGAGTTGTGTATGTGGAAGGAAGATAAATAATTTTTAATTATTAGGTTGGGTTGGGTTGGGTTGGGAATAAGGATGGTCTAATGTGCTCCGATTATGTTAGGTAGACCAATAAGCTAGCTTATAGCTTATTTTATTAGCTTATAAACTCTCTATATTTAGGGTATGTTTGGTAAGCCAAATAAGCTATCTTTTAGCTTATTTAGTTAGCTTATAAGCTTCTTGTTTAAAATAAGCCTCGTTTGGTAGGACGAGCTTTTTTAAAAAGCTCGAGCTTATTTCATAAGCTACTTTAGGTAGCTTTTCAAATAAGCTAGTTGAATTTTTTTATTTCAGCTAGCTTATCAGCTAATTTACCAAACACCTTTTATCATATAAGCTAGCTTTTCAGCTATAAGTCATAAGCTATAAGTATAAGCTCAAAAATTACATATAAGCTATAAGCTAGCTTATCCGCTATCAGCTAGCTTATCAGCTAATTTTACCAAACATAGCCTTAAATGAGGCTCCTTTGGTAGGACAAACTTATTTAAAAAGTTCGAGCTTATTTGATAAGCTTCATTAGGTAGTTTTTCAAATAAGCTAGTTGATTTTTTTATTCTAACTAGCTTATCAGTTAATTTTACCAAACACTTTTATCATAAAAGATAGTTTATCAGCTATAAGTCATAAACTCTATATTTGGTAGACAAATAAGCTAGCTTATAGCTTATTTGGCTAGTTTATAAGCTCCCTGTATTCAAATAAGCCTCGTTTGGTAGGACGAACTTTTTTAAAAAGCTCGAGCTTATTTGATAAGCTTCTTTAGGTAACTTTTCAAATAAGCTAGTTGAATTTTTTATTCCAGCTAGCTTATCAGCTAATTTTACCTAACACTTTTATCATATAAGCTAGCTTATCAACTATAAGCTATAAGCTAAAAAATTACTGATAAGCTATAAGGTAGCTTATCAGCTATCAGCTAATTTTACCAAACACATAAACTAAAAAATTACTGATAAGCTATAAATTAGTTTACCAACTATAAGCTAGCTTATCAGCTAGTTTTATCAAACATAGCCTATAATATAATCGCTAAGAGAGGACCCAAATATTTGGGCCAAATTATGTGAAGCCCAGCCCACATGCTGCGACTTGCTGGGTACTCTTTCTACCGCCAAAGTGGAGCAACTGTTGTCTGTTGAAAAATAGCGCCTCTCGCGACCTCCATTTTTCTCTAAGACCTTCTCAACAAAACCCTCAACAAAAATATAAAATAAATAACAATAATTATCCAGGCAAAGAATGCGAACGAGGAGACAATCCAAACTACGCCAAACAGTGGGTATGTTGTTGAATCACGTGCAACTGTTGATTTTTTATTTTGTTTCTAAGCTTTACCTTATGTTGGATTCAATTGTGTGATTTTATGGGAATTTTGTGGTTTTTCTTGATCGAATTATTCATCCTCGAACCTCCATGGCTTGTGTTAATGACGGAGGAATTCAATTTGCGGCCATTTTGTGTTTTATTTGCACCATTTATGCTTCACTCGTTCACTCCAAGTTGTGAAGTTAAATCCTGCGAATGGACAAATTTTCGGCTTTATTTGGAAGTTGGAAGTTGGTTTTGTGCTTAACTTGGTGTGGATTTACGTGCAGCTCTTTATTTTTTTTACATTTTGCTATTGTAGGCGAACAAGAAGCTAAGGATGCCCATCATGTATCTGAGAGCATTGATGAAAATGGTGTGGTTTTTGTGTTCATATTAAGCTAGTATAGTGTGAATGCGATGAAGCTAGGGTTCTCGTAATGTATACCGATAGTAGCTTTATTTTTGCTGCAGCAGGAGCTCTATCGAACATTTCACGGAATGCCGTGGGGAAGCTTTTGAAAAGAGTTAAGAAAGGCTTTAATAAGGAAGATGTTAGTTATTTGCGTCACTGTGAGTCGTCTGCTAAGGTCCGACCAGTTCTTTTGTTTTCATCATTGCTTGTTTCAACCATTATTTGTGATACATTATTGCCTACCAGTTCTCTCGTTTTCATCGTTGCTTGTTTGAACTATTGTGATACGTTATTGCCTACTTTTCAGGTGGAGAGAAGATCGACAGACAACGACAATATATCTACTGATGCAGACAGAGGAAAGGATAGAGCAGATTCGGAATCTTACTATGGAGAAGCAATGGAGTATGCTTCTAATCCTGAAAAGGTTGAGACCAACAATGGGTCTGATGATTCCGAATGGGAAGATGGGTCCATCCCTACAATATCTCCCATGAAAAAGTTTCAAGAAGGTTTGCCCAGTGGTGTTTCTGTTGAATTTGATGTGTCACATGCCTCAGAAAAACGGAAGCCTATCAAACGTGCCACTGCAGAAGAGAAGGTAGATTTTCAGCTGGTGCCTAAAGTATCTTTCTTCTTTTCTTTTTCCTTTTTCCCCAATATGGAATTTTTTTTTGCCTCCTATGCTCCAAGATAGATCTTTTTTTTTTTTTTTTTTTTTT
>CACSLK010027831.1:17112946-17123725 GCA_902706635.1 Striga hermonthica
TTTTTTTTTTTTCTTTTTTTACAGGAAGTTGCTGAATTTGTGCACAAGGTTCATTTGCTTTGTTTACTGGGGAGGGGAAGGTTGATCGATAGTGCTTGCGATGATCCTCTTATTCAGGTTCATCGTCTTTATCCCAAAAATACTATAATATGGCTTGCAAATAGTAACTTTGAACACTGATCTGTTTAAAGTGTCAGGATGCTATGTGGTAGATGTATTATGTATAGGTATTTAGGGGAAGCGGACGATGAGGATTTATTTATATTTCAACCTTGACTGGCTTCATAAACATTCCTTCCGTCTCACAGTGTGGTCATTAATTTTGGATTGTAGTACTCTTTCTTTGATCTTTTATCGTGTCCTCTGACACATGAAAGGAGGCATGTGTTTTGAAGGTGGAAGCTTAAGATAGAAAATACATCCGGCTGCATAATTAAGTCCTTTGGCATTGACCATATTGTTCATCTTGCAACTTGTTTGTCATAGTAAGTGCAATCTTATTAGATAGAAGCACATTGAAAGAGGCCTTCCTACTATTGTGTTCTAATTGACTGACTTCGTCTTACGGTGTATCAACTCATATGCTTTATCCTCACCAGTAATGATCATATTGTTGGGATCACCTTTTACTAGTTTAGTGACCACAAGAGCTAAGAGGATAAACTCAAGAGACCAGTAAAAATATGTTCCGTAACTGATAACGGAAGTTGATTTTCACATAATGTTTGAGCTTTAAATGTCATATTAGTCATCACATCTGCAGTGGTACTGCCTTTGCAGCTTCTTACATTGATCAACACAAACTGTAGAATAGCCCATTTGGGCTTTAAAATCATATTCCGGATGTTCCTTGGATGCTGGAAATCAAAGCCGAGAGCTGGTTGACCGTATATTCTGTTTGCTGTACATACGATATGAACAAACATTTTTTGTCATATTTCTTGCCGTTTTGGATGGGACGTTGTTATGGTTCTAGCTTATATGCTTCTATGTACTTCTTGTGATGCTAAATTGTATTTGCTGAAATTGGACTTGGAAATGCTGATGGTTTTGTGAACATGCTTTATAGTATGGTCAGGTCTTCCACTGACTATAGCTCTTTCTTGGTTGTTTTCTATTAATTGTATAGAACTATCCTAATGAAGATACCTAATCATGCCAGGCTTCTTTACTTTCTCTCGTCCCGACGGACTTGCTCAAGATAACAGAGCTCCCAAATCTTACTGCTAATCATTTGTCCCCTCTTGTCAGTTGGGTATGAGAGCTAATAAATGTTAGTTTCTTTGTTTTGATGTTCAATTCTTAATTTTAAGTTTTGACATTTTTCTAAACGATAATTTTTTGCTTATGATCAGTTCCACAACAACTTCCATATTAGAAGTTCAAGTGTAGCTGAGGAATCATGTCATTTAGCATTGGCATCTGCTCTGGAAACTCGAGAGGGGCCACCTGAAATGGTACAATTTTACCCTTTATTGTAATAATATGTAATTTGTTCATTGGCTCTCAATTTCGAGAACTTTACACTGGCATTTGATTGGAATTGCATCAAGTTGAATTGGAGCAAGAGGAGGTATGTTCAGTAGTTGTTAGATTAACCAGTAATTTTATAAGGCAATACCTTCAAGCTTTAGAAAAAAGCGTCTCATAGATAGTAATCATAGTATTTCATAAATAATTAAAATGATTCTTTAATGGGAGCATCAATGAGTAGTGTTACAGTTGAATCTTACTGAAACAAGTTGATTGGGGGGCATGCGCAAGATCTGGCTGGAACGAGTTTTACAACTTATCTGGTTACTACTGTTTCTGGTGCTAATTCTTGAGTTCTATGGTACATGCCTTTTGATATTGGCCATGTGGACTGAAGAAGCAATTTTTTTAACACTTATACGGCTATATCCCATATGATTATACAGTAATTATGTAAGCAGGTATGACCTATTGCTTTCTAACTGTAGATTCTTCTTTTTCTTTTTCCAGGTTGCAGCACTCTCTGTGGCACTTTTTAGGGCTCTGAACCTGACAACTCGGTTTGACTTTCTTTTACTGACAATATTTGTTTGTTAATTTGGCACCTCTATTAATATGACCGGATGTATTTTGTTAGTAGTGTGCTAGTCTCCTAAGCATGTTTATGCCCTGTTGTTGTCTTGCTTGCAATTACGAATTGTTAATATGACCAGATGTGTTTTTTCATTAATTGTTTGCCTGCAAATATGATTTTTAACAAGCGAAGGGAAAAGAACAATTTTACTGGGAACCTGTGATCATTGTTTGGAAGCTTGTCTTTCGTAGTTGAGTGTTGTAGGATGAGGTTAGTTTTATAAGATACTAAGCTTATCATTGGTGCAATTTATAAGCAATTGTGGTAGATATTGTGCTATCCTTGACATGCAACATTTGGCTCCTCATTTTTTTTTTTTTTTTTTTTTTTTTTTTTTTTTTTTTTTTTTTTTTTTTTGGTCTCTAGTGACCAAAACTTGTTTCTAGATTAAATTTAGCTACATGCCCCGGTATATAGTCTGGACATGGTTATGCATATGACTTAGGAATGGTCTTGTTAATCACTCTCAAAATTCTTGATTTTTCAGGTTTGTTTCAATTTTGGATGTGATTTCCTTGAAGCCTGATGCTGATAAATTGGAATTGAACGGACTAAATGGGTGCAAGAGCAAAAGAGATATATTTAGTTCATCAACTCTGATGGTTGCTGGAAAATCTGCTTACAGTGTGAAATCATCACCAGATTTTGAGCAGGGCAGCAATGAACCTTCTATAAAAGGTCCTGGCAGGGTGAAAGATAAAAAATCAAGAAAACAAGAGCCGCAAACATGTGATATTCTTACTACTGATAAGACAAAAGAACAAATAACAGATGTGTTGGTGTCTGAGGCCCCAATTAATACTTCTGAATCATGCATTGTGAAATCTGATGGATTGAAGAGGAAAGGAGATATTGAATTTCAGATGCAGTTGGAAATGGCTCTTGCTGCCACAGCCGGTGTGAATCCTGGCGCTAATGTGACATTTAATGCATCAGACTCTCCCAGTACTTCAAGTCTAACTCCACCTTCTAAAAGGCTAAAGAAGATTAGACAAGAAGAATCACATGGGTGCTCAACTGGAATATCAACAGCTATTGGATCAAAAAAAGTGGGTGCCCCACTTTATTGGGCGGAGGTGTTTTGTGGAGACAACTTGACTGGAAAATGGGTGCATGTAGATGCTGTTAATGCAATTGTAGATGGAGAAAATAAAGTAGAAGCTGCAGCCGCTGCATGCAGAAAATCTTTGAGATACGTTGTTGCTTTTGCTGGAAATGGGGCTAAGGATGTGACACGCAGGTTTGAATCTTTCGTGTATTTGTAATTGTTTCCTAGGAAAGGAGTCATTGATTGCTTCCCTTATGTATTCTTTTGGTGAGTTATCTTGTATCTGTTGACCATGTGCACTAATTAACTTTTGGCTCTGTATTCAATCAAGTTTTGGTAAACATATTCTTATACATGGATTTATGCTTAATACTTGTTGTAGTGATAACATTCTTGGCCAAGTTCTTCATTGACTATTCTCATCTCTTTTTTGTTGTGTTGGTCATCCCCTTGTCTCCTCCAGGCACACACCGATATGTACCATCCTCTTTCCCCTAACTGTTACAGTGTTGAAAGTGGAATAAGAATTAGTACAATACATAGATAGGAATATACAAGTATAACAACTTAACTTGGCCCCACTTAACTGTGCCAGCATAGCCTATGATGCAGCTTCAACTGAAACAAGCACATGGGTTTATTAAGTTAATGCTGAGTAGGGATAGATGAAAAGTACAAGCCACCAAACTTGCTGATAGCTGAGATACATTCATCACTAACCAGACTAATTGTGAAAAAAGGACCCAGAAAAGATGATACTTACGAGTTTTTGTATCCAATAGTACCTTCTTGCATTGTAACCCATACCTGCTTCCATAAGTTTTGGTGATTTCATATATGCAGCTGTTGCTCCATTCAGATATGTATTTGACACATACTGATGAACTTCTTATATTCTCTTGCTCAAGTCTTCATATGGAGGGGTATTAACATTCTTGAGAGTATCATCTCAGATATTGCACAAAATGGTACAAGGTAGCAGCACAACGGGTCGATTCCACCTGGTGGGATACAGTTTTGCGACCATTGATGGAGTTGGAATCGCGAGCTACTGGCGGCAATGTCAATGTGAAATGTGAAGCTTTAAAACGCGAGAAAATAGAGGTGTCCCAAGTGGAGTCCCTCGCAAGAAACTCTTTTGCTCCTACCCGGAGTTCCCTTGAAGATATGGAACTAGAAACTAGAGCGCTGACGGAACCTCTTCCTACTAATCAACAAGTATGACAGTTTTTCTATTTCAGTAGTATTCCAAGTGGTTTATATACATTTATTAGGAAGTTGACATTCTGTGTTTTACATTTGTTTCTTTTACTCTACTTTTGGGAATATTTAGGCGTATAGGGGTCATCACTTGTATGTGATTGAAAGATGGTTAAAGAAGTATGAAATTCTCTACCCCAAGGGCCCGGTGTTGGGGTTTTGCAGTGGGCATGCTGTATACCCACGCACATGTGTTCAAACACTTCATACTAAGGAAAGGTGGCTGCGTGAAGGGTTGCAAGTGAAAGCTGGTGAAGTCCCTGTGAAGGTTTGATATTCTGCATAAATCTTTTAGGTTGAAAATGTTTCTCAGATTAAACAGCTTTCAAGTGCATATAAAATCTTCATACTGTTCCGAGTAGGTGCTTAAGCGCTCCTCGAAGGATAATAAAGAAGATATTGTGGATGATAACGACTTCAGTGAGGGTGATCATCAAGGGATTACAAACCTTTACGTGAAGTGGCAGACAGAACCACTGTGCCTTCCTCTAGCTATCAATGGGATTGTACCTAAGGTAGATCCGTTCATAGCTCATACTAGATCCAGATAAGTTAGATGCCTATATGAAGAGATGAAACTTTTGCTGATTTTGTTTTCCTTTCGTGAAATGGACTGAGAGAGTTGAATTAAAATCTTCATGGAATGGCTTCTACATGCTTGCTCATTTAAGTGTGTATGTGTCTTTATTTTTCATTTGATATATAACTCCACAAAGAGGTTGTGATCAATAAAATACATAGCACATTTATGCTGAATTTTGAGAAAGTAATAGATTAATATGGCCTGCAATATTGCTAGTAGTATTTGACCCAACAGAGGTAACGGAAAAGAGGAAAGGAAAAAAATATTTATGGTTGACCCTTTACAAAAAAAAGGTCGGCAAGTGAGCTGATTTTGGAGCTTGTGCCATTTTAGTGGGCAAGTAAGCTGATTTTGGAGTTTGTGTCATTTTAGTAGTATCTTCTGTTTTTATTATTTAAATTATTTCTAAAATCTGATCTCAATGGCCGTTTCTCTGAAAGCTGCCGTGCTGCATTATGTATTTTGGAGATTCTAAATTCTTTGTTGTAGTACCTAATTCTGAGACACCCTTTTTACCAGCTATATGTGCCATGCCATACAATGCATCTAGCTTTATTGGAGACTGATCTCAAAACTTTTAATTTATAGAATGAACGTGGTCGAGTGGATGTGTGGTCTGAGAAGTGCCTTCCTCCAGGTACGGTCCACTTGCCCTTGCCAAGGGTGGCTGCTGTTGCAAAAAGACTGGACATTGATTTCGCCCCTGCTATGGTCGGGTTTGAGTTTAGAAACGGTCGGTCTGTGCCTTCGTTTGAGGGTATAGTAGTCTGCTCTGAGTTTAAGGATGCTATTGTAGAGGTGAGTTCATGTAATATTCAACCAGCTACTTGATTGTCATCATTGCATTTGTTTCTACAAATAAAGTCAGAAGCTATCTCGTAATTAACAAATTCTACTTTCAAAATCTCGACTGTATTTAGCCCACATTGACCTCAATGTATACTGTTCATGGACCAAGAAAGTTTAAGTCATGTATGGAATTATTTCCTTCCATTTTCCCAATTCCTAGTGTTGAATTAGAAATTCGGGAATTACCATGTTTCATGTGAGAAATGAACATAGGTACGTTGCATTTTCATATTTTAATGTGAAAATGTGCTGAAGTACTATCCCAAACAGATTCCTCTGTTGTGGTTGAGGATTTGTTTGGTTATAACAGGTAAAAATGTGTTTTCATGTGAATTTGCATCATGGTCATGAAGATTTGTTGAGTTTCATGAATCCTGTTTGCATTAGTAAGAGAAAAATACTCACTAAACATGCTCATTTACATTTTCCCAGTACAATTTAGAATTTCATGCGACGCCCTGACTTTCCTATTGGAATATCTCTTGATCCTACAAACTCAAGCCATTTATTACTTAATTGCTTGATAAGCAAATTTGCGTCTTCAACTAAGTGCGAACTTGACTGTGTGATTGTTTGTTTTCAATTCAAGCCATGTGTTAAAATGCAATGCATCTAGCTTTATTAGTTAAATTTCTTGGCATTGTCAATGTTACTCAAAAAATTTGGCTGAAAATTATGCTTGTCAGGCATATTTCGAAGAAGAAGAGAAAAGAGAAGCTGAGGAGAAGAGGAAAAACGAGACACAGGCGCTCTCAAGGTGGTATCAGCTTCTTTCGTCCATCGTTACTCGACAGAGATTGAACGAAAGCTATGCAAATGAGTCCTCAACGCAATCTTGCTTAGAGATTTCAAGAAATTCGGGCAATGAATGCCTCGACTCACCTGGAGAAAGCCAACAAGTGAACACTAAACCCAACAAATGTGACGGGCTCCCAGAGGTTGTGCCCTCAGAAACCCACGAGCATGTATTTATATTGGATGATGAGTTCGGCGAAGGTGGCTCGACCCGGGTAAAGAGGTGCCAATGTGGATTCTCGATACAATTCGAGGAATTATAGTTACATATTTCTGGTTTTAAACTATTTAGAACATGACTTGATGGTGAACATCATGTTTCATTTGTGTTGTTGCAAGTCAAACATGTGCATGTGTTGCAGTTCTGGAAATGTAGCAACTCCAACGTGCCGATGTGGATGTAATCGGTTTGTATCCTGAAGGGATTTATATTATTATATGTAATCACTTTTCTGGAAAATGGTTTAAAAAGTGTTGAATTTATTTGTTTACATTCTGAACTCAAGCTCCAATGAAGCTTTACATATGTATGGGGACAAAATTTTCTCAGCACATTTCAAAAAAAAAATTGAATTCCCCAAAAGAATATGAAAAAAAACCCTACTAGACTGCATGATACTCAAGTCATGAGTCTCATGACCAAATCATTTGCAACACATTTTTTCACTGTACTATCCTTTTCAAAGTTAGCAACTGCCAACTCTGGGACCATTTTAGAGCTTGGACCCTGTCCACAAGCTAACCACACAAACTAACAATACCATTCAACGATTAAAGCGCGAATTTCAAACTTTTTGTCATAAGTCTAATGTCTACTAAGGATAAGAACAAAAATGGCACCTCTACTATAGACACTCCACTGCCGACTTTTAGCGTAGCTGCCTGCTATTCGGATTCCATGTTGGGCCCAAGAGCTTCGGCAACCAAATGAGAATGTTGGTTATCGGCTCAACACTTTCATATTAGATACAACAGTCACCACAGCAAACATTTGATTATTCAGATTGCACTATATATAAAATCACTATTTAACACTACTATTTATATCTATTAACAAAGCTACACCTACAGATTGGCAGCTTTCGGCTATTCCATCTGCATGAAATAAGCAAATAGTTGAGTGTATCAACCTACAGTTAACTACGCAAAGCGATGATGAGCTATTTTTTTGTTACTACACAAACAAACCATATCATTTTCACAACACTGGACAAGAAAGGGCACACTAAGTACACACAACATGAGAACAACAAAAGTCAACCCCATGAATAACACTAGATAACACATGTTAGGTCATGACATAAAGCAGCAGTAGACAAGTACCTCCAAATTTACAGCATGCTGGCCAAACTACACTACACACAAACACCACAAATTATAAAACAGCAATAGAAAGAACACCATTCAATGAAAAACACCCTACTGAAACACACATAAAACAACTTAAGTCAAACAGCCAGCAGCCAACACAAGTCACATTGACTTTCCTACCCCACATCCCGAACCATCTCATCAGGCATCAGATCCATTCTGGAAAGGCTGCGGGTTGACCTTCCTGGGCCTTCCCCTGGGCCTCCCAGTCTTGGACATGCTCGGTGGGCCAGATGGAGGCTTCGGCTTCTTTGGGGCTGGGGGTGCATTTGGATCCTTCTTCGGGCGACCCCGGGGCCTAGATGGCGGAAGGATGGTGTCTGGGGGTAGAGACTCCTTGGGCTTTGGGGGGCGGCCTCGCCCACGCTTCAAGGGGGCATCCGGGCTAGGTTTGAGGTAGTTGTTCTTGATGAAAAGGAGTTCACCAATGTCCTTCATCCTGTTCAAATGGTGTGACAGCAAATCCGAGTGGCGGGGGGGCATCTCGCCATACTTGGACTCCATGTATTTGGAAATCGATGACTTGTTGGCACCCTCGGCTTGTTTCAGTGCATCTAATGCTTCCATGATCATCTGGGGACCAAAAAAACAACTCGAATAAAGTGAAAAGGTAGATATTTTTTTCTTTTTTTTTTTCCTTAAGCACAATTGAGCTTCTTTTGAAATTCAATTTTCTAGGAAGTACAGCTGATAAGGACGAGAAAAGATTCAAAGGGGTTGGAAAATGGACATTTTTTTTCCCTCTCCATTAACATTGTTGAAAAGGCAACTGAAATCATTTGCCTAATACATAAATTTTGGTCACAATCATATTTGCTTGCCAAAAAAAGTAAAATTTTCGCAAAGGGCAATCAAGAAAATGAGGGTATCATATAGACTGAGGAAAAGGGTTTCTTCACAGATGCGAACAGTCTACCCATTATCGTAAATTAAAGAAACTAAAAAAAAAAATCAAGCCCTAATTCCAAACAGGAAAGCGAAAAAGAAAAACAAAAAAGAAAGAAACTTTAACCCAGGAAAACATTTAGGACAAAAACAACGGGCTGATTGAACAACAGAATGTGAAAAATTGAAATTAGGAGTATACGACAATGGCAAAGAAACGTATTTGGGTAATTTAACCTGCGGATACGGAGGGAGTGAATGAGGTCGGTTATACTCTTCGGTCGCCATTGAAGCTGGCAGCCCACCTGTAAGATTATTAGAGAGAGAAAAGAGACAAATGCAACGGATAGAGATAAACAAAACACGAGGAGAAAGAAGTCATGGGCCTATGGTCTTGAGTCTAGTCTTTGGTCGTGTCAATAAACTCAAAGCTTCGATGACATGGACAAAATTATATAAAATTAGCAAAATCCACGAGACTAAATTTTTAGGATCTAAAATAGACAAGGGTAGATCGAGTCTTTTTTTCTACTGTCACGTCAACATGACTCAATCTAATTTTATTTGCATTGAAAAATATATTTTTTAAACTGTGTCTATTTTTTAGGTGACATGTAATTTTTTTGTGATTGAACCCAAAATATTGTGGATGCTCCTAAAACATCACATAGTGGAAAACTTAAAAAAATAAAAATAAAAAGTACATTCAATTGTGACTTTTTAATACTTTAAAAATTGGAGTGTATTTAGTTTATATTTTTTTTAGACTTTTTAAAAATTTTAAAATTCTGGGGTATTCAATTGAGATTTTAAAAAATCTTACAAAAAGTTGTGGTATTTAATTTATTTAACACTAGGATATGTTAAGCCTTTTTAAGATTTGGTGGAATTTTTAAACAAAAAACCTTATATGAAATCTCACTCCAAATCATAGCTCCACAATTAAGATTTCATCATTTCACATAATTCCTCCAAAATCTAAAAATCTTAAAAAGTCTCAAGTGATAAAAAACTTTAAAATGTCACTTAAAATCCCAATTGAATACACCCCTATATTTTTCACACGAGACTAGACATGGCCACGAGACAAACAAGCGCACCAATCGGTCAGATTAGGAATTGGCCTGTCCGGTTTAGAATCATCAAATTAAATTTATGTGAACCGTCGGTTTCGGTTCAGGGTCAGCCTTGAAGCCCATTAGAATTTCTTTTTATTATTTTACAAAATTTTAATTTTTTTATTTAATTTTGGTTCTAAGTCGGGCAGGGTTGGGCCTAGTATCGAACCCACTAGAAGATTAAATCTGGATGTTGGATCTTTTAGACTGTTGGAGAACGAACCAACTATTTAACTTATTGAAAACAATTTCAAGTTAGAATCCATTTCCGAGTCCAAACCGGCCTACCCAAACCCGCAAACGGTCAGAATTTTGAATTTGACCTTTGAGATATTACTACCATAATCGTTTTGAACCGTTGGGCCGACCCATAACCGGCGGTTCAATAATAAATAAAAATATCCAAAAAATCTATAAATACTTAGGTTTTGAAACCGGACATGTCATCGAGCAGTTCAAGCTTTTGGTTAAATTGTTCACTGGTCTGACAAGTGCTTGAGTCGGTTGGGGTCCGACTGAAAATCATTAGAATTTAGATGCAAATTTGGAAGGGTCCGATTGAAATCATCAGAATCGGGGGATGAATGGTGCTTTTGAACTTCTGTGGTGATTCGTCCACACCGCTAGTCGGTTTTTTTTTCGGATGTATGTCTTCCCCAATTTTTTGTTCTTCTATCAATGCTTCCCCAATTTTTCCCGTTTTCCCCAAATTTTCTTGCCCTAAGGATGTATCTCTTCTCTTTTCTTGTTCTTATTTCGAGAT
>CACSLK010027831.1:17181869-17222711 GCA_902706635.1 Striga hermonthica
GATCCATTTGACGAGTTGATTAGAATCAACTAAAGGCCAAACCTATCCGCCCATTAGGTTATGGTGTTCAGAAGAACTTCACCAACGGTACTCTACATCGTCTCAGAGTCGACAAAAAAAATTTTAAAAGGTAAACGTCCATATCCTAACTATAGTTTCCGCTGCGTTAGGATTTATTTCGATAAAGTTCAATATTGTGCATGTTGTTTGACGTTCCTAACAGAACCCAACATAACTATCATGTAACAAAATAAAATAAAATATTATTACTTGAACAATGCAAAATGTAACGATTTATTTCCCAAACCAGCTGGAAAAAAAAGAGCGGGAAAACAAGAACAATTTTGCATTAAATTCTTGCCTACAATTATAAATACTAATTTTCGATCGTGTGCACATCCACATATGTGAATAAAGTATTCTATATTATATATATAATATTAAAATTATAAATAAAATAATAGACATCACATTTTACAAATTCGATCGTCCCTAAAGAACAATATAATAAACAAGAAATCACTATTATTAATTTCACTGAATATAATGGATAATATAACTTTTATAATTTGGAGACATCATGATCAATTAATTAGCTAAAAAAATACTATATTATTATTATTATTATTATTGCAAATATTAATGCGATTTGAAAGCATTTATGGCTATTCCATTAAAATCATTTTGCTATTTCTAAAAGAAAAATCTTCACCATATGCATTAAAAAAATGATATTATAATAATAGCTTGAAGAAAAAAAACTCATAAATATAGTTTTTTATACTTATGTAACTTCACACCACTTAGTGTGAATTATAATTAGTTGATATTTGTAATAAGCATTGTATAACATAATAATTATAAAAATATGAGTACACACAATTAATATAAAATGTTAAATTTTTAAAATATTCTAAAATTGGCAAAAAAGAAAAAATATCTTTTTATTAAATGGATAATGTACAATTATATATATATATATATGTGTGTGTGTGTGTGTGTGTGTGTGTGATAGCCATACATGGCCGACAGGAGCAGAGAAGCAACTAGACTGAACTGACCTGATCACCGGGTCGAAGGGAGAGAGAGGTCACTCAGGTCGAAAGACTCTAGGGTCGAAGAAAGTACTGGAGGTTAGGAGAAACCAAAAGGGTGAGTGGAGGTTTTTAAAGATATTGATCGAAGGTCAAAGGGAAGGGGAACTTGGTCGAGCTATCGACCAGAAGGACAGGACAATGAAGCTTATTATCGATGACAACTTACCTGAAGGCAATAGAGGTAGAGTCCATGATCTGGTCACTTAATGAGAAGAGCTTAGATATTAGAAGGATTCATAGGGGATTTAACCCTTCACATAGGTAAAACCACGTGGCACAAACTGAGTGGTCAATGCCACATAACCACCTCTGACAGCCCTAATGGCTCTGACGGCCCTAACAACCAAGGTAGTTCACGCGCTCGCTGGTGGAGAGCTCGTGCGCCCGACTTAGGCCCTAAGGTATCTTCTTTCTATAAAAGGGAGTGAGGCATGGTTAAAAACACATTACATTTTATATTGTACTTACATACCTCTTAGAAAACCCTTCTCTCTGCACTTCATCTTTTGCACTTACTTACTTAAGCATCAGAGGCTCTTCAGAGGAGACCTGCTCCGGTGTGAGAGTTCTGCAGGTTTTGTTCAACCAAAAACCAGCTCAAGATCCAGGCTATTCTAGCTAATTCTGACCAGTCAGAGATCTTTTGATAGCATTTTCAACCATCAACCAGCTCAAGATCCAGGCGATTCTAGCTCGTTCCAGCTAGTCAGAGGTCTTTTATTACGATTTTGGTGCCGTTTATAGGACCTTTGTTTGAAACTTTGTGTGCAGAGATTTGAAGTTGTTTCATCCATGGCAGACGAGATTCCAAGGAAGATTTTACAGCCTTCGTTCGATGATGCATGGACGACGACATGATCGTTTGGAGTTAGCCCTCCTCCAGGATTCTTTGGACCTTCTCAAACCCTGATAACCCTAATGCCTTCCTTGAGGTTATGGGGGTTCATCGGCGGTTCCTGTGGTGGAGGTGTGTAGTGCCCCTTTCGTTTATTAGAATTTTCTGAATTTTATATGAATATTTATTTGCTTTATATTTGATTATTGCCTTTGTTTTATATTATCTGCTCGATTATCGTTTATTAACTGTTGTTATTTGTCTGTCTTATTTATCTGCTAAATTATTAAATTGCTTTGCGGTTTTATTTATGTTTAATATTATTATGTCATAATTATTATGATTTATTTGAGTTAGAAATTAAATTGTTTCGACGATTTTCGGTTTAATCGCATAAACTGAACTTTAATCCGTTTCGATTCGTTTTCGAGCCGTTCTAGTCCGAACCATAAATTTCTTCATTTGACCCGAGTCAATGCTAATTTCAGTCCATGTTATCGCATAAAAATCGGCCCTTTTGTGCTTATTAGTACGTAGCCCGTGCGATGCACGAGACAAAAGTATTAAATGAGTGATTTCCACATAGCTTGTCCATTAAGTATCTCGTGCCATTCACGGGAGATATTAAATGAGTGGACCATAGGGCTTGTCCGTTGGCCTAAAAAATGATTGAGTTTGACCATCTATTTTCTTACCTCTTTGCATCAACTTCATTTTTTTTGTCGGGACATTAAACTTGAGTCTGGTAGCGCTAGCCCGTAAATTAATTAATATATTATCCCGCTCACATGCTTATATAATATAAATTTAATTTCATTATATATATTTATTCCTTGATATAAGAAAAATAACAATTTTAAGTAATCTTGTTCCTCGTATAATACTAATATTATTTTATTATATTATTTATTGTAATATAATGTCATTATTATTATTTATACATATTATAGATGGATTCTTCTTCTTCTTTTTGTTTTATATAATTAAAATATTTAATGTATGTTGATATTTAATGGGTCTCCTCCTAGATCTGAGGTGAACCGGTGGAAATGAGTTCCGATCCGTTCGAATCGCCCCCAAATCGTCCTTGAACCGCTGCAAACACCTGCAAGAACTCAAAACCGGAAGTGTTTCCGGTGAAGAGCCTCTGACGCTCAAGTCAGTGGAAGTGATGAAGATGAGCTCTGCTCATTAGGAGCAGTAGCTGAGAAAATGAATAGAGAGAATAAGAGTTAGGGTTTGGAGTTACCTCAGCTCCTTTATATAGGAGTAGAAACACTTACTGGAAATACCTAAAATGTCGTGGCCGACTTACACGAAGTGTCCAAAATGCCCTGGTCGGTTCGCATTCCGCCCACTCCTGAGTTAGCATCTAGATTCCTTCTTATCTCATAAAGATTCTCCAGCTTTGAAGGTTTACCAAGAATGTCGAAGCAGGTATGAGTCGTCAGAGGTCCCATAAGTTGACTCGAGGCCTTGCCGAGTCGACCTAAGGTCATATGCGCATACCCGGGGCTTTTGGGATGCCTACTCGTCTTCTGGAGAGAAGTTGACTTGTACTTAGTCAATTTCCTAAAATCATCTCGGGACCGTTATCGGATTGACGGCGATCCGTGGGTGGCCGAGACTAAGTCGACTTTGGCGATGTCGACTTAATGATGTCGTCGATAGTATTTATTTAGTCGAGTTACTAGCATTTGAGCCGGACTATGATAATGGGGCTATATCATCTAGTCCCCCCTCCCCCCGAAAATTCCTCTAAGCGACTTCGAGCTTAAGAGTAAATTTGGTAGTTAGGCCCTCTATTTCCTGTTGATGAGTCGTCTCGTCTTTATTCTCAACTCGTCATGTCGACGATTCATTTTATTTGGCCCAGTTGGTAGTAGAATCTTGCACTTGGAATTTTTCGGAATGTGCTCACTTCCTATTCTTTTTCGAATTTCAAATTCTCTTTCTTGGATGTGACTCGCCGCCTCAATTCTACTTTTACCGCTTTGAATTCCGGGCCTCATCTTAACCGTAGATTTTCCCTTTAATCGTAGGGTTAGGGTTTCATCAACCACCCTATAAATACCCTTCATTTTCCTTCTCTTCCACTTTTTTCACGATTCTCTCATTGCACTGTCAAATTTTTGGCAATCAAGCTTTTCGGTTTTTTCGGCTCAGGCATCATCCGACATCTTTCTTGACATCTTCAGGACTTCTCACTTCAGTAAAAATGTGTAAGTTCTCTTATCCCGCCAGAAAGTCAAAAGTGGTCCTCCCGTCAATTGCCTCGTCGCAGAAGGCCTCGGGTTCGAAGTCCCGGAAGAGGGCCCAGGACAAGGCTGACTTTGTGCTGGTGCCCGAGTCCCTTAAGCGCCAAAAGAGTTGAGACAAAGGGAAGTCGGTTGAGGCTTCCCGCTTCCCTGGTGCTCTTGAGACAGTGACCGTCGAGAGGCCTTCTCGACTCTAGGATCATCCCCATCCTCACGAAATCGCCAAGTACCTCGACTCCGTCATTCCTGCTGCCGACAAGGCTCGGGCCGACCGCGACCCCTATGATCGCGCTGGTCGTGCTCTCCTGTGCTTCTCTCGGGTAATTACTCGACTTCTTCTTTAGTCGATTTTATTTCTTATTCTTGACTGCCTTGAGCTGATTTTTTTTATTCTTTGTAGTTCATGGCATATGTGATGCCTACACTCCTCGAAGAGTCAAGCTCTCCCGACGCCAACGTCCATGCCTTTAAGAAGAAATATGAGGACTCCATCCGAGAGCTCGAGAAAAAGGACGACAACCTGACGGCAGCCAATGCTGTAATCGCAAAGCTCAAAGCCAACAAGGCTGCCGCCCTCTCTAGAGTCGACCGGCTGCGGGCCGACCTTGCCAGGGCCACTGGAGATAACGTGGCCGAGAGGGAGATAGGAAAGGATAAAGGACGTAAGTCCTTTCTCAAGTCGCCGATGGGCTCGGTCTTCCTCGACGCTTATCGGAAATAGGTCGTCTGGGCATTTTGTAATTCCCCCGACTTCTTCGAGAAGCTGTGCCCTACAACCCTCCAGTACTTCCACTTTACATTCGATGCTTGGGAGATGGTTGCGAAGGGCGCTGTTCCGAGGGAAAGGTCGACCACCAGGCGCTCAAAGAGTCCCTTCCCCTTCCGGATGGCTATCACGGCGACGCATCGCTCCCTGACGATTATCCCTGATGGTCGGGACTTGAGGCCCGGGCTATTCGAAAGGCTAAGTTGGGCGCCCAACTCGAGGTTCCTCCCACCCTGCTGGTCGGTCCTATTGACCAAGTTGGGCCGAGCGGGGCGGACAACGAGGAGGATGAAGAGATTGAGGTCGAGCGTCCGAGCACGGAGCCAGTCGGGGAGGATGAACGTGCGGGCACTAAGACAGTCGAGGAGGGAGAAGGGGCTGGCACTGAGCCGGCTGGTGACGGGGGTGAAGGTGCTTCCGAGAAGTCAACTGCTGATTCTCATAAAGATTAGATGCCTTTTTAATTATGGTGATTGCTTGCTTCTTGTTTTGTTACTCCTTGTTTTTTTTTTTTTTTTTTTTTTTTTTTTTTGCTTTGTCGGCCTCGGCCCATGTTGGCTATTTTTGTAAGGGTTGAGGTGACCAATGATGTAATCGATTTGTTTTTGAATGCCAAATCTATCCTTTCCTTTCGATTGTTCGTGTATTTTTAATGTTTATTCCGATGTTTTTTTTTCGATTGATTTTAATTTTTCCGAGTGTATTGTTGTAACCATTTTGGTTGCGATTTTCGCTATTGTTTTATCATTCTTTATCCCCCGTTTTAGGTCTTTTAGTGGGTTTTAGTGGGGTTTGTGTTTTATTATGTGTTTTGTTCCATTTTGGTTTTCTTTGTGTTTTTCGTGTATTTTTCCGGTTTTTCTTCATTTTTGGTGTGCAGGTTCGGAAGTCTCGAGAGGAGTCGATTATAGACTGGGCAATCATGGTTGTGTATATGGACTCGTTGGCTACACATTGGAAAAACGGAATGCGATTTCGAGTTTGGATGAATCCGGACGGAGCCAAAACGCAAAGCCGCGCGAAGTCGCATGCGAATCACGTCTTTAGTGTGATGGTCAAAAGCTTGGGGAGAATTGTATTTCCATAATAATTTGGCCATTGAAGCATCACTGGGTAGAGGGATTCGTTAGCTACGCGTAGGAAAAAATAGAACTCAATTCCGTGTTCGGACAAGCCTAAACGAGCCAAAATCGTAATGTTGCGCAATGCAGTTTTTCTTAGCGGCGCTACTAACCCTCCATTCTTAGCGGTGCTAAGGGCAACTGAGAGCTTGAACTGTAGATGTTAGAGGGCATTAAGGTCCCTTAGCAGTGCTAACCCTTCTCTAGCGGCGCTAACCTCTTATTTTCAGCAGAAAATGTGTTTTTTTCTTAATTTATGGATATTAGATGAGGTTGGGGTGACCATGAGCATGTTAGATCAAGTTGTTGCACCCCATAAACACATATTTCCTCCTCATTCTCCTATTCTTCTCCATATATTACTCCACTACATCATTTCTTCTTCCCAACAATCCATCACCAACATTCCAACAATCCATCACCAACATCCCAACTATCCATTACCAACATCCCAACTATCTATCCATTTTATCTTTCTATTTATTTGCTAAGTTCTTCTATAGTTGGGGGAGGTGAATTTAGGCTTGAGTTTAGGGTCCTTTTGGACCCTATTTTCCTTCCCAAGTCCATTTCTTCTTTTCTACTTTGATGTTCTTCTTCATCTTTTCTTTTTCTTTTCTTGTACAAACATTGGATGAAGCTTGAGTTGTAGATTCAACATTGATTGTAAGTTATTCTCATTTTAATTCATGTATAATGGTTGAATTGAGATTATTTGTAATTTGTGTTGAATTTATGTTTCATAGCTAAATCTCTTGCTAGGGATAGTGAATGAATATTTGATTTCGTATGTGATTATCGTGTTCGTTGTTTATTCACTTTGTATGAGTTAGTTTTAAATTAGGTTTTTGATTTTAACTTTGGAATGACATATTGTTGAAAAGTGACAATTCAACCTTGCAATTGATTTCTAAGTATTGAAGAGTGACACTTCAATGTTAAAACTTGTTTTCAAATTGAATATGATGTGTTCTTTAGTGACGATCATGATACGAATAGACTAGACGACTAACAATCCTATAGTCTATTTTAATTGACTCTTGAACCAAAAGGGGAAGGTCAATCGATCGAGACTCATACAAAATAGACATAATCCAAAAGGTATTGTCTATGTGTTAAACAACTCGTTAATTTACCGTTTATATTTATTCTCATAATCCGAAAGGTATTGAGGATGAAACTCTAAAAACGTGTAGGTGACTCAAATTCTTTAACCGAATAATCACGAGCTGATGATTGCATTTCGATTCAAAATATTTATTCCCGATTCCCTAGCATCTTTATCTTTGTGTCATTTATATTAGTTAGATTATTGTTTTATGTTAATATTTTAGTTAATCATTTTCCAAACCTTTCAAGATTAGAATGTTTGGGTTTTATTTTCCATTCTTGTGATCTCGACACCAATATTAGATTCCGAACAGTCTTCCTCGAGAGATCGACCCAGGAAACGAATCATTCGATTCGGTGCTCGGTAAAATAAAAATAATTTGTCTACAACAAAAATGGCGCCGTTGTCGGGGAAGGCAAGTAGGACATTTGGTTTTGGTGTTGATATTATTTTTCGTGTTTCTCTTATTTTTGTGATATTTGCTTAATTTCAGTGTTTCTCTTGATTTTGTTATTTTTCATTTCTATTGTTTTTATTTTTATTTTTTTTTTGTAAAAATCATTAAAAAAATTATTATATATATATATATATTTCTTATTCTCGTGTGCCTTGGTTGTTTGCTTTTCCTGTGCGAGGTGTTTTACTTGAGGAGCTCCGATGGACCCGTATGGCTATTCTTATGCCGGAAGCTCATCTCGTGGATACCCCGACAACTACCAAGAGAAGATGCACTCATATGGAGGGCCGCCCTATCCGTATACGAACTACTCAAATTCCTATTGCTATGATGGATACTCGACATCCCAAGAGTATGGCCCGAGCCATTCTTACACGACATCTCAAGGCGGATACGATTCTTACACTTCAAATCACTACGAGACGCCTTATTACCAACCTTCATCTCCCGACTATCACCAAGAGGTTTTGACGAGCACTCAAGAGGTGCTTGCGAGCCTCCTATCAATCATAGAGGAGTTTCATAATTGGAGGATCATTCCCGTTCCATCCGTACTTCAAACTCAACTTACAAAGTTTGACTCTACCGTAGTTGCTTTCCTCAAGTTGGACACATCTCATATTCCACTTGGTAGATATTCTTCTCTATCGGCGAAAGTGTGTCGAGAAAGTGCACGGTTAGAGGGTGAATTTCGAGCTATGGTGGAACAGTTTGCTTCTCTCAAAGAGTCGGGCCTCACTCTCGTTTATGATGGAACACAATCTCTCGACACGAGTGAGGACATTGGCGATTTGTATGTTAGAAGAATCTCCTCTCATGACGATCCAGGATTACAAACCACGTCAAACCTACATTTCGGTGATGGTGCGATCACTATCGATGAAAGCGAGTGTGTGGATTCGGAGGAAGATACGGTGTATGGTGTGGGGAATAATTCATTGGAGGATTCGCTTATGCAGAGTGAAGCTGAAGGGGCTCGAGATGATGATTGTGAGAAGAAGATAGTTCATGATGTCGTGGATGAGGTCGAGTCATTATGTGAGGTCATTGACCCGGAGAGTGCATTGATGAATGACTCGACTCAAGATGTTGAGTACACGCCCGAGATGGAGTCGGTGATGACCGGGATGGATTCGATATGCTCTACAGACATGATCATAATTCCGGAGGTCGACCATAGGGCCATGGTATGTAAACAATTATATTTTCTCTTGATAGGTGTTGATATCCGTGCTCGGAATCACAAGAACATGGCCACGAGAGTCTACTTTTCCCGCCTTTGTTCCGTACTACCAACGAGACTACTGTTGGAGAATACAAAGGCGTGGTATGATCGTCACTTTTTTTTGGACCCCGGTTGATTTGTACAGGTTTCGTCAAGCTAATGATGTTAAACAAGCGCTTCTTGGGAGGCAACCCATGTTTCATTTACTGCTTTCTTGTATGTTTCGTTTAAGCTTTTTATTTTATTTTTGAATAATTGGAGTTTGGGAGTTTGGTGGTTTTCTTAGCAGGAAGTATCGAGGATCGGTTGATCATGGGCGAACGGTTTGCACATAGATGCTTATTTCATTGAGGCTACTTCGGTTTGCACACTCTTTTCTTTTTCTTGTTTAAATCCCCAGTTTTTGTTTTTATTTCTATTTATGTGTTGATGCAATGGGGACATTACATTATTTTAAGTGTGGGGGAGTTGGCGACTCCGCTGTTGATTTGGCATATTTATGTGGTAGGTTGTCATGTTTCCGTGCATGTGGTATTGGTGAATTGTATGATTTGTCGATAAATGTTTGATGAAATTGGGAAGTTGTGATGACGGACGTATTAATCATTGCCTCGATATTTACTTGATCGCTTTAAGTGACATTTATTTACCTTGTGAGGTTTTGATCCTTATTCTTCTTTCTTGAGAGATATTGGGCGTATTCTCGAATGATTAGAACTTGCCTTGAGTCCATTTGAAAAGAATCGGTTTAAGTTTGAAATTGCGAAAATGATGGAAGCGTTTTGATTGTTAGCTCGTTTTGCCTTGTTCTTGACCCTAAAAATATATTTTTCGCTAGTAGCCCGTTTGAACTTGAAACCTTTTTCTTGTAAGCCACACACACACACACACACACACACACATATATATATATATATATATATATATATGATTGTTGACAGGTCTTGAGTTACGATTTGTGAAGTGGCGATATTTTTGAACGGGGTAAAATTTGAGTTTCATTTTATTGCTTGACCAAGGAGAGCTCGCAAGACGAATCGATTGGATTCTACTCCACTTACATGTTATTCATTTTAACGAGTAATAAGTATTGGGAAACCACCTTAGGACACTTGGATGGCCTCCAATGTTTAAACCTAAGGAATATTGTCCTTGCGATTCGAGCTTGTTCGGAAATAGTAACTCTCTAAATAAAAAATAATAATAAAAAAAATGTGTAATAAGTCAAGCAATATTGCAATTCGATTGGAGCATTTATGTGTTGTTTGTGGAGACATTGGGGGATAGTATGATTTTAGTCGAGTGGCGGACATTCGAGTATTCTGTTACTTGAGAACTTTGATTATTTATTTAAGCTTCTTGTCCATATATTATTACCTGTACCTACAAACCACATTACAACTCTATAAGTCCTCTTGATTCAAAAATTTTGAGCTTTGGTTGATTCCAAGTAATCTAGACAATTGGCAAGCATATGTTGAAACGTGAATTTCGACCAATTTCAAGCGAACTCATCATATATTCGAACAAGAAAAAGAGTGAGGCATATATGATGATCTATATGTTGAGAGTTTGTCATTTTAAAGCCATGTCGATATTTGAGGCATATGGTCATACGATCGTTGGAATTCAACTCTATAGAGTTAAACATTTTGAAGCATGTCTTATTTGAAACCGTACCCATGTTTGTATTTTGCTTTCTTTTCTCTTTGTTCGGGACGAACAAAGAATTAAGTGTGAGGGAGTTGTTGTAACCATTTTTGTTGCGATTTTCGTTATTATTTTATCATTCTTTTTTCCCCGTTTTAGGTCTTTTAGTGGTTTTTAGTTGGTTTTGTGTTTCATTATGTGTTTTGTTCCATTTTGGTTTTCTTTGTGTTTTTCGTGTATTTTTCTGGTTTTTCTTCATTTTTGGTGTGCAGGTTGGGATGTCTCGAGAGGAGTCGATCATAGACCGGGCAATCATGGTTGTGTAGATGGACTCATTGGCTACACATAGGAAAAACGGAATGTGATTTCGAGTTTGGATGAATCCAGACGGAGCCAAAACGCAAAGCCGCGCGAAGTCGCATGCGAATCACGTCTTTAGTGTGATGGTTAAAAGCTTGAGGAGAATAGTATTTCAAGAATAATTTGGCCATTCAAGCATCACTGGATAGAGGGGTTCGTTAGCTATGCGTAGGAAAAAACAGAACTCAATTCTGAGTTCGGACAAGCCTAAACGAGCCAAAAAGTAATCTTGCGCAACGCGGTTTTTCTTAGCAACGCTAAAAATGGTTAGCGCCGCTAACCCTCCATTCTTAGCGGCGCTAAGGGCAACAGAGAGCTTGAACTGTAGCTGTTAGAGGCCATTAAGGTCCCTTAGCGGTGCTAACCCTTCCCTAGCGGCGCTAACCCCCTATTTTCAGCAGAAAATGTGTTTTTTTTTTTTTTTTTCTCAATTTATGGACATTAGATGAGGTTGGGGTGACCATGAGCATGTTAGATCAAGTTGTTGCACCTCATAAACACATATTTCCTCCTCATTTTCCTATTCTTCTCCATATATTACTCCACTACATCATTTCTTCTTCCCAATAATCCATCACCAACATTCCAACAATCCATCACCAACATCCCAACTATCCATTACCAACATCCCAACTATCTATCCATTTTATCTTTCTATTTATTTGCTAAGTTCTTCTATAGTTGGGGGATGTGAATTTAGGCTTGCGTTTAGGGTCCTTTTGGACCCTATTTTCCTTCCCAAGTCCATTTCTTCTTTTCTAATTTGATGTTCTTCTTCATCTTTTCTTTTTCTTTTCTTGTACAAACATTGGATGGAGCTTGAGTTGTAGATTCAACATTGATTGTAAGTTCTTCTCATTTTAATTCATGTATAATGGTTTGTATTGAGATTATTTGTAATTTGTGTTGAATTTATGTTTCATAGCTAAATCTCTTGCTAGGGATTGTGAATGAATATTTGATTTCGTATGTGATTATCATGTTCGTTGATTGTTCACTTTGTATGAGTTAGTTTTAAATTCGGTTTTTAATTTTAACTTTGGAATGACATATTGTTGAAAAGTGACAATTCAACCTTGCAATTGATTTCTAAGTATTGAAGAGTGACACTTCAATGTTAAAACTTGTTTTCAAATTGAATATGATGTGTTCTTTAGTGACGATCATGATCCGAATAGACTAGACGACTAACAATCCTATAGTCTATTTTAATTGACTCTTAAACCAAAAGGGGAAAGGTCAATCGATCGAGACTCATACAAAATAGACATAATCCGAAAGGTATTGTCTATGTGTTAAACAACTCGTTAATTTACCGTTCATATTTATTCCCATAATCCGAAAGGTATTGAGGATGAAACTCTAAACGTATAGGTGACTCGAATTCTTTAACCGAACAATCACGAGCCGATGATTGCATTTCGATTCAAATTATTTATTCCCGATTCCCTAGCATCTTTATCTTTGTGTCATTTATATTAGTTAGATTATTGTTTTATGTTATTATTTTAGTTAATCATTTTCCAAACTTATCAAGATTAGAATGTTTAGGTTTTATTTTCCATTCTTGTGATTTTGACACCAATACTAGATTCCGAACAGTCTTCCTCGAGAGATCGACCCGAGAAACGAATCATTCGATTCGGTGCTTAGTAAAATAAAAATTATTTGTCTACAACATGTATTGTCTCGTCCTATCACCTCTCCCAACCCGGATTGTGAGCTGGTCGAAGACGAGCAATGATTTTTAACAACTTCGTAGTTGGTAAACAAAAGTTTTTCAACTCGTCTCCTCCCAACCCGGCTTGCGAGCTGGTTGAAGTCAAGCAATGACTTTTAACAGCTTCATAGCTAGTAAACAAAAAGTTTTTCAACTCGTCTCCTCCCAACCCGGCTTTTGAGCTGGTCGAAGTCGAGCAATGACTTTTAACAGCTTCATAGCTGGTAAAAAAAAAGTTTTTCAACTCGTCTCCTCCCAACCCGGCTTGCGAGCTGGTCGAAGTCGAGCAATGACTTTTAACAGCTTCATAGCTGGTAAACAAAAAGTTTATCAACTCGTCTCCTTCCAACTCGGCTTGCGAGCTGGTCGAAGTCGAGCAATGACTTTTAACAGCTTCATAGCTGGTAAACAAAATTTTTTTCAACTCCTCTCCTCCCAACCGGGCTTGCGAGCTGGTCGAAGTCGAGCAATGACTTTTAACAAATTCATAGCTGGTAAACAAAAAGTTTTTCAACTCGTCTCCTCCCAACCCGGCTTGCGAGCTGGTCGAAGTCGAGCAATGACTTTGAACAGCTTCATAGCTGGTAAACAAAAAGATTTTCTGGGATTGTAGGGATATAATCGTTTTCATTAGTGTTATAAAGGACTCTTTGAAAAGCAACTTCGTAGTTGTAAACTTTGTAGCTTAGTCGAGATTCCACTAGAGATACAACTTCGTAGTTGTCTAAGTCGACTTTGTAGTCGTAAGCTTCGTAGCTTAGTCGATATTCCACTCGAGATACAACTTCGTAGTTGTTTATGTCGACTTTGTAGTCATAAGCTTCGTAGCATAGTCGAGATTCTGCTTGAGATATATCTTTGTAGTTGTTTATGTCGACTTTGTAGTCGTAAGCTTCGTAGCTTAGTCGAGATTCCACTCGAGATACAAATTCGTAGTTGTTCATGTCGACTTCATAGTCGTAAGCTTCGTAGATTAGTCAAGTTTCCACTCGAGATACAACTTTGTAGTTGTTTAAGTCGACTTCGTAGTCGTAAGCTTCGTAGCTTAGTCGAGATTCCGCTCGAGATACAACTTCGTAGTTGTTTAAATGGACTTCATAGTCTTTGAAGTTAGTCGGCTTTATAGCTATTTTGAAAAATTCAAATTTTCAAGTAATCATAGTAGGATCGATATGGAAATGTAAAAGACAATTGAAGCATAAACTTGAAATTCATTGCATTATTGAGTCTGATTCGAACGTTTTTCAGTACAAAAGAGTTCAAAACACTGCCTTAAGCATAAAAGTGTTTGAGATGGATCACGTGCCAAGATCGAGGCAGCTATCGACCTTCCCCATCCTCGAGCTCGTATGCACCCCTCTCGAGCACCTTTGTTACAGTGTAGGGCCTTTCCCAGTTAGCCTCGAGTTTTCCAACATGTTTGAGGGCGTCTGCTCGCTTGAGGACGAGATCTCCAACTTGGAACCGTATGGTTCGTACTTTCTTGTCGAAGGCGGCACATATTTTCTGTTTGTATTCTACCAACCGCACCCAGGCTTCCTCTCCTCCTCTTCGATTAGGTCAAGGGCTTCTTCAATCATCTCCTCGTTTTTCTCTTCCTCGTAGAACGTCGACCTGTGAGAGTTTAAGCCGACTTCCACGGACAAGAGTGCGTTCATTCCATAGACCATATGAAATGGAGATTGACCTGTCCAGCTTCTTGGAGTCGTCCTGTAAGCCCACAAGACTGTTGTCAACTCGTCGGCCCAGGCGCCCGACGCTTTCTCCAATCACTTCTTCAACCCTTGGAGAATGGTTTGATTAGTTACTTCAACTTGCCCGTTTGCTTGAGGATGTGCGACTAAGCAAATTGTTGCTTGATCCCCATGTCGAGGCACCATGTTTGAATTCGCTTTCCTTGGTATTGTGTTCTGTTGTCTGCAATTAATACTTTCAGGATTCCAAATCGACACCAGATGTTATTGAACAAGAATTGTATCATTTTTTCTTCGGTGATCTTTGCCAAGGATTCTGCCTCGACCCACTTCCTAAAGTAGTCGACTGCGACTACAAAGAATTTCCTTTATCCCATTCCCATTAGCAATGGACCTACCAAGTCGATTCCCCATGGAGCAAAAGGGATCGGGCAGTTGATTGTCGTCATGGTTCCAGCCAGGATATGAGGAATTGGACCATGACGCTGGTATCTCTCACATTCTCACACTAACTGTTCGGCCATCTTCTGAATTTTTGGCCAATAATAGCCAGCTTGCAGAGCTTTGTCGGCTAGGGCTCGAGACCCTGCATGTGCTCTGCAACATCCTTCGTGAATTTTTTTCAGAATGTAACTTCCTTCGTCCTCCGAGACACATCGCAGATGAGGACCGACAATCGACCTCTTATACAGAATCCCCTCGACTTCAAAGTACTTGCTCAAATATCGAACAACTTTTTTCGCCTCCTGCTTGTCTCCCCAGGTACTCGACCTTGTAATAGTTCGTGAATTGGTTCCCTCCAATCGTCTTTCTCATCAATCTCCATCGTCTCGTCCAAAACACTTTCTTCTAAATGCATAGTGGCAATGTAGTTTCCCATCTTCCCTTCATTTGAACTTGCAGTTCTTACGAGCCAATCGGCTCACTTGTTTTCCTCTCGCGGGACTTGCGTTAGCTCAAATTTCTCTAAACCCTGAACCAAGCTTTGGATTTCCTCGACATATTTCAGCATTTGATCCTCCTTAATCTCGCAACTGCCTAATACTTGTCCGACAACGAGTTGTGAGTCGGAATGTGCCATGATTTTCGTTGCCCCACCTCCAACTGCGAGTTGAATCCCTTTGATTAGTGCCTCATATTCTGCTTCGTTGTTTGAGGCCTTAAACCCTATCCTAATGGCAAAGTCGAGTTGTTCGCCCTCGAGGGACACGAGGACGACTCCTAAACCAGATCCTTTGGCCGCTAAGGATCCGTCGACGTGCATGATCCATTTCTTCTTTTCCCCCTTGGTGCCCTCTTGGATAAAATCGGCTAAGGCTTGAGCTTTTATGGCTCGCCTTGGCTCGTACTTGATGGAGTATTCGCTCAGCTCGAACGCTCAGTTCATGAGTCGACCTGAGACAGTAGGTCGACCCAGTGTTTCTCCCAGCTGGAAATTCGTCCTCACTATTACCACATGATTCAGAAAATATGGTCTTAATTTCTTAGCCGTTATCACAAGTGTCAAGGCAGCTTTCTCGACTTCAGAGTATCCTGTCTCCGCACCCTAGACTACTCAACTAGTGTAGTAAATTGGATGTTAAACACCTCTTTCTTCTCGTAATAAGACTGAACTTAATGATACTGAACCCACATATATGTATAGTACCAACCGTCACCGGGCTCAGGTTTTGTCAATAAAGGCAGCTTGCCCAAAAACTCCTTCAATTTTTCAAATGCCATTTGCGCCTCGTCACTCCACAAGAAAGTCGGCTTCTTTTTGAGCAATTTGAAGAATGAGAAGCTTTTTTCTGCAGCTCGAGCGATGAATCTACTTAGCCCAACAATCCTTCCCGTGAGGACCTGCACCTCTCTGATATTTCTTAGCGGGGCCATGTTGAGTATGGCTTTCACCTTGTCTTTGTTTACTTCAATTCCTCGTTCTGTGACGATATATCCCAAAAATCGACATGTCTTTACTCCAAAGGCACATTTCCTTGGGTTCAACTTCATCCCAAACGCTCTAAGGGTTTTGAATGTTTCCCTTAAATTGTCTGGGTGTGAAGTCGAAGACTTGCTTTTCACCAGAATGTAGTCCACATATACGTCGATATTTAACCCGATCTGGGATTTAAACATACGATCCATCAATCGTTGGTAGGTTGCTCCTGCATTCTTCAGTCCAAAGGGCATGACGATGTAATAGTACGTCCCCTTGCTTGTCACAAAGCTCACTTTACTTTGGTCCTCGGGGGCCAAAGGAATCTGATGATACCCCTGAGATGCATCCGTCATACTTAGCAATTCGCAACCAGCCGTGGAGTCGACTAGCTGATCAATTCTTGGCAAGGGGTAATGATCTTTGGGGCATGTCGAGTTCAGATCCCGAAAGTCGATGCACATGCGCCATTTTTCTAGTGCCTTCCTCACCATCACAGTATTGGATATCCATTCGAGGAATTGGATTTCTTTGACATGTCCGGCTCGCAGCAGCTTATCCACCTCGACTTCGATGGCTTTGATGATTTCTGCTCCGTGGTACCTAAGTCGCTGTTTTACTGGCTTTCAGAGGGGATCGACGTTGAGTTTATGTTCCATAATGTTGGGGTCGATCCCCGTCAACTCTTTAGGGTTAAAAGCGAATATATTCTTGAACTCCTTTAGTAATGCGATAAGTTGATCTCGCAGCTCTAATTCCAGGTCCTTCCCGACCTTAGTGGTTTGTTCCTTCGTTTCTCCAATCTGTATTTCCATTAACTCCCCGTGTAGTTCAAGATCGCTACTCCTTGGCCTCTTCTCGTTCGACATTGGTTTCTTCACTTCCTTAATTTCGGCCCGCTGGTTGGTTTTCACAGCAATTTGATAACAAGTCTTCGATAGCTTTTGATCGTCTCGAGCTTCTCCGACTGGGAATTTCAGCTTCATGTGGTAAGTCGACACCACAGCCTGAAATGCATTAAGCGCTGGCCTCCCCAGGATCACGTTGTAGGCCGACTCGACATCGACTACTACGAATCTCACCATTTCCACCTTTCGCAAGTTGCCTTCCCCTAGGACGACAGCGAGCATAGTCTCTCCTAGGGGTGCGACCTCAGAACCATTGAAACCAAACATCAAGGTGTCGAGGGGTGTGAGTTTTATGTCGAGCTCCATCCTCTTGATAAAATCATAAAATATCACATTTACTGAGCTCCCAGTGTCGACAAACACTCTCTGCACTTCATATCCTGATACCTGGGCAGGTATCATTAATACATCTTTGTGAGGTCTCTCGCCTCTCCCACTTCTGCTGGCCCAAAATTCATTACTGGACCATTTTCGTCGACTTTTTGTACCTCGACTTTACCATGGCGCCCTCGAGCATACGCCTTCCATGCCTGATTCGAATCCCCATCAGTTGGTCCACCAAATATCATGTGTATGACTCCCTTCTTTTGGGGAAGCTCCTCCTTCTCAGGTGTTCTCGCCCTCTTGCGATGTCTCCTGCTCCTTTCTCTCCTTCTGCTCGACCTCTCCCGATCCTTGTATATGAACTCCTTTAAGTGTTCTGCTTTGATCAGCCTTACAATCTCGTCTTTAAGATGTCTGCAGTCGTCTGTATTGTGCCCATAATCCTTATGAAATCGACAGTATAAATTACTCTTGGGTCTCGTTGGTCCATCCTTCTTCGTCTTGGGCCATCTGATGACATTGTCATTAATTTCCCTTTCCATCACCTCCAGAATTCACGCTTGAGAGGCCGACAAAGGGGTGTATTGAGTCGGCCTCCATCCCCTAGATCACCCCTCCCTGTCTGCCCTTGGGGATCCTCTCATTTCTCTCGATGGGTTCACTTTCTTATCCTTCTTCTTGTCCCGGTGTTCGGTTTTGTCCTTCTCTGCTTGCAAGAAGTCAGCTTCTGCTTCCTCAACATTCATATATTTCGCGCATCTGCCTAACACTTCATCAAACGTCTTACCGGGGCATTTCGCCAGAGAGTTCCTGCACAGCCCTGGTAGCAACCCTCGAGTCAATCCTCATGCTTTGATCCCCTCTGATGCTCTGGGTACGCCGACACACGCACGCATATATCTCGCCACGTAGTCTCGCAATGACTCGCCCTCTTTTTGTTGCAGGCCCATTAAGGTCAAATACGATTTCTCCTGGGGCTTAACATGTAATGATATAGCTTAGTTGAGATATATTTTTGGTTGGGAACTCCATACAATTATCTGTATTTCAATGGAGGATTAGAGAAGAAGAAGAGAAGGGTGAGTGATAGAGAGAGAAATGAGAGAAGAGAGAGAAAGAGAATATTTTTTGTTTCATAAAGGTGTTCATTCATTTGCATGTTCCCACTTAAATAACAAATTGTGGGCCCAACAATACATAAATCCCAAATGCTGAAAAATAAGGAAAAGTAAAAGAAAACTACATAATTATCTCATAAAAATAACAGATAAATAGGCAACACGTTTGCGGTTCTGATTTACTCCTCAGTTCTCACGAGATTGCGACAGATGTCACTCTCTCCTCCATTTTCCCAATTCACTTCATCTTCAGACATAACCTTACCGCCACCAAACCTTTCAAACGCCATTTTGCTCACCAAACCCTCATCGATTAACATTTGCAATTCTTCATCTTCTTTTGTGATGTTCATAACAATTCCTCCCCATTTTTGAGATCCTTGCCCACAAGGATCAAATTGCCCAAACTTCTTGACCAGAAACTTTTCGTCTTCCCAAGAAACCATTCCCAGCACCTTGTCTCTCCAAACCACGAGCAACTGAGTAATCACTTCGTCATTGCGTGTGATGGACCTCTTGTCAAGAAACTCTATGGGCTCGATCTGGTAATTCCCCTCGGCATCTGGTGCAGGCAACTCCTTGATAGGTGAGTTTGTGTTTCCCAGCTTTTTCTTAAGTAATGACACATGGAACACCGGGTGCACCCTAGACCCTTCTGGTAAGTCTTATTTATATGCGACCTGACCCATTTTCTCAATGATTTGGTAAGGGCCATAGTATCGAGAACACAACTTCAAGCTCTTACGGAGATGGACTGAATTATGTTTGTAGGGTTGCAGCTTGAGGTAAACCCAATCTTCCACTTCAAATTTTTTCTCACTTCTTGATTTGTCTGCATAGAATTTCATGCGGTTCTGAGCAGATAGTAAATTTTCTCTGAGCTGTTGTTTCATTAGCTGCCTCTGTTGATTGAACTCTCTTGCATCTTCATTAGTTGAGACATGTAAACCCCTTTGAGTGAAATCTGGTGGGGTATAGCCGTAGAGGGCCTGAAAAGGGGTAGTTTTGAGAGATGTGTGGGAGTTAGTGTTGTACCACAGCTCAGCTAGAGGTAGCCATTTCAGCCATTGTTTAGGATTAGCATGAACCATACACCTTAGGTAGTTCTATAAACACTGGTTCAACCTCTCTGTTTGACCATCGGTTTGTGGGTGGTAGGATGAGGAAAAATTCAGCTACACCCTCATTAACTTAAACAATTCCCTCCAAAAATTGCTAGTGAAAATTCTATCCCTGTCAGTTATGATGCAAACTGGCATACCATGCAATTTATATATCTAATCAAGGAAAACCTGAGCAACTCCTTGAGCAGTATAAGGGCGAGAGGGCAATAAAATGCCCATATTTAGTTAACCTGTCCACCACCACCAGTATAGAATCTTTCCCTTTGGACTTGGGCAATACTTCAATAAAGTCCATGGACAAATGTGACCATGCTTCATGTGGAATTGGTAAGGGCTGCAATAGCCCTGCTTTCTTCTCATGTGATGCTTTGTTTGTGCAACACACCTCACATTTCTGCACATATTTGTTTACTTTTGCTTTCATTCTTGGCCAAAAGAAAACTGCCTTGAGTCTTCTGTAAGTGCCATTTACCTCTGGGTGCCCCCCATAAGATGAATCATGCATAGCCCTGATGAGATTGTGTTTGGTAGGAGAGTCATTTCCTACTACAATCCTTCCTTTGTATTTGATTAAACCCTCTTCAGTCTTGACAATATCCCCTTTCATGCCTTCCAATATTTATCATAAGGATCAAGCTTGCCTTCCATGAAACCCTTGAGAACCTCATCTTCCTTATAGCTCTCAATGATTTCTTTCAGCCAGGTGGGTACCATTGTGGATATAGCTGTGCAAACCCCTCCTTCACCAACCCTTGATAAGGCATCAGCTGCCTTGTTTTCCTTTTCTTTTCTGTACTGTATATCATAGTCCAGTCCCAATAATTTTATTATTCCCTTTTGTTGCCAAGAGGAGGCCACTTTTTGCTCCATTAAATACTTTAGGGCCTGTTGGTCAGTTCTTATAGTGAACATGTGGCCTTGTAGATAGTGTCTCCACTTCTGTACAACTTGGAGTACTGCTAGAAACTCTCTTTTATAGATTGAGAGTGCTTGATTTTTTGGGCATAAAGCGTTGCTTAGGAAAGAAATGGGCCTGCCTCCTTGCATCAGAACTGCTCCAATGCCAACCCCACTTGCATCTGTCTCCACAATAAAGGGCTGGTCAAAATTTGGCAGAGCTAATACAAGAGCTGGGGTCATTGCTCCTTTAAGCCTGTTGAATGCTTCCTCAGCCTCTTTTCCCCACTTAAACTGGTCCTTCTTGAGAAGCATGGTAAGAGGTTTGCTGATTAATCCATAGCCTTGAATAAACCTCCTATAATAACCAGTGAGGCCTAAGAATCCCCTTAATTTATTGACATTACTAGGTACTGGCCATTTCATCATGCTTTCAATATTTTCAGGATCTGTTGAAACACCCTCAGCAAATATTATATGTCCTAGATATTCATTGTTGGTGTCTCCAAACTTACATTTGCTCCTCTTTGCATAAAGTGAGTTTGCCCTAAGCAACTCAAGAGTATGCCTTAGGTGTCTTAGGTGATCCTCCCATGTTTTGCTGTAAACCAAAATATCATAAAAAAAAGACCAATACACTCTTCCTTAGGCAATCTGCAAAAACTTGATTCATGAGGGATTGGAATGTTGCAGGAGCATTGCACAATCCAAAGGGCATGACTAGAAACTCATAGTGCCCACTGTGAGTTTTGACTGTTGTGAGGTACATGTGCTCCTTGTTCATCAAAATTTGGAAATATCCAGACCTTAGGTCCACCTTAGAAAAAAACTTAGCCCCATGTAATTCATCCATCAATTCTTCAATGATTGGTATAGGAAAATCATGCTTGACAGTTAGGCTATTTAGGTACCTATAGTCAACACACAGCCTCCATGTGGAGTCTTTCTTCTTTGCTAACAACACTGGTGAGGCAAAAGGAGATTTGCTATTTTGAATAACCTCAGTTATCAGTAGTTCCTTCGCAATCCCTTCAATGGCATTTTTCTGCTCATGTGAGGTTCTATACGGATACTGAAATTTAGGAATGCTCCCAGGTATAATAATAATCTGATGTTCAACCCCCCTTTCAGGGGGTAAACCTTGAGGCTCTGTAAAAATATCCTCAAATTCCTGTAGTAGAAATGTGAGATCTGATTCCACAGCATTAGGGTAGTTTTCCACTGATAGCAGATACATTTGTTCAACCAGGTCCTCCCCTGCATGTAGTAATTTGTGTAGGGAGTCCCCTGTGATGAAATGGCATTCAACTCCCTTGGTCAGTGCTTGAAGAGTGACCCTTTGTCCCCCAATCCCTACTGTGACTGTCATTGAAGCATAGTCAATCTCAATGGGAGTACAAGATTTCAACCAATCACCTCCTAGAATGATGTCACACTCTTCACTCTTGAGCACCCTTAAAGGGTAAGTGATCTCCTTTCCTTGCATTTCCCAGTAAAAATTATTTGTCTGTTGTGAAGTCATCAATCTTTGTCCACTGGCTACCTTTACCATTATGGGTTTTACTGGTAACAACTCACAACCCATTTGTTTGGTAGTGGATTCCTAGATGAAACTTAAAGTGCTGCCAGTGTCCAACAATATCAGTAACTTTTTGCCCCCATAGTACCCAAATAATTTGAGGGTATTAGGCCCCCCCTCTCCCATCATGGCATTCAGTGAGATCAAAGCTTCTTCACGAGGACTTTCCTCGTTTAGCCCTGTGCCAGCTTCTGTACTGTCAAATTGCAAGTGTTCCAGTTCCTCCTCTTTTGTCATGATCATATAATTTATTCTGTACTTGCATCTATACCTAGGGACAAACTTTTCATCACAGATGTAGCATAAGCCCTTTTCCCTTCTAGCTGCCATCTCAGTTGTACTTAGGAATTTGGTGGGAGTTTTAGAAATAGGTTTAGGATGTAATGGGGTGTTCTGATGGTTAGGGGAGAAATTTCTTGTGTTAGCTGTCTGTTGGGAAGGAGTAAAGGGTTTATAGTTTCCTTTAATCTTCTTAGTAATTGCCTCCAATGTGTGCAGTTGTTTTTTCCCCAACTCAATTTTTTGCTGCAGAGTTCTGGGATTGAACATGTAACGCCCCTTTATTTAAAAGATATAATACCGAATATTTTTCTAAAAACCAGAGTATTTTTCGCAAATCATTATAAAAATTTGTTTAACGGCATTACTCAAAATCTAATATTTCAATCAAGACATTCAAAACATAAACGTTTCAAAATAAACATGTTTCATATAATCAATCTGTAATTCAAACGTTCAATTTTGAATATAAATTTCGACAGAGTTTACAGAAATATAAACCTAATTAAAGACAACCACGCCCGTGCTCTCGTGTCCACCGCCAGCTCGATCAACCTAAAAAACAAAGGGGTGAGCATCGTCTCTCGGCTCAGTGGTAAAATTCATATATGCATCGATTCAGTATAAACAAAGATAGGATAATAATTATATAAACATGCAAAACTTACTGTCTCACCACTGACTGATATCATCTCAGCTTCAAGCCTCCAGGTAAAATCGGACTAGTGACTCTTATTTCAAGCCTCCATAATTTACCCGGCTAATTAGCTATTATACGCCGTTAACCTATGTTCATGAACGTCGGTATGGTTACTTACTAGTGCATTCGGCATCAACCGATCCCGCTAATAAATAACTCAACTAGTGCCATTGGCATTACCCAGTCCCACTAGTAGATAACTTAACTGATAATTACCCGGCCTAGTGACTCTTATTTCAAGCCGCCATGGTAAAAGTTCACATCACCTTTGGCTCGCCCACAATCACATGCATATAAAAACTATACTACCACATGTTTATAAAGAATAAACCATAGTATAGAACCCCCACCTGGATTGCTTACTTACTGAACTACTTCAAAAACGTACATCTGAATGAGGGATCGACTCCTCTTAATCTACAGTTAAAACAATTTTCCTTATTATCAAAGGTGTTGGCAAACAAGCTTATAAGGCAGGACAATTAAGAACACATAAAACAGATAATTCACACTTAGCAAATAAAACAAACAAAACCATTACTGACAACTCCATTTAACTGGGTTGGCTCGAACCCACCGATCTGTGCAAGGTCAGACCCGGTTCTCTTGCTGAACCGCTTAGGCCGACCCGGTTACGGTTCGGATTCGTTAAAAAGACACTTAACTAAGGCAAAAGAATCATCTCTCTCATTTCTCTTGTTAAAACATGCTTTTCATCAGTTTAGTTCTAAACTGAAACTTCAACTCTTGAAACTGAACATAATGGCAGCACAATTTCAACAAAAACACAACTAGTACGCTCAAAGATAAGGCCAAAAATAAATAAGAAAAAAAATAAAGCATATCATGCTCTTTATCTCTACAACTACTAAGCCAGGAAAGCACAGTACCTAGGCCTCAAGATTGAACATTAATTTCCCTGAAATGAACTCCAAAAACAACAACAATACACAACATATTACCAAGGCCCAATACTCTACAATCAACATGGCCAAATATGACTTAATTCTCCTTTAAAACATATAAAAATCTAAGTATGCTTACAACAAAACTTTTGATCATAAACTCAGCAACAAAACCATGTTTACAACATGAACAATATATCAAAAGTCTTAGCATAGTCAGAACAAAAGCAGGGCAAACTATACCAACAAACATGATCTTCATAAGCTTCAAAACTCACCAACTCTAACATGATTTAACCTTAAGATGAACTGAAATTATACAAATCAAGACACATATGCTCAGCCACTAAAGAAGAAATCGAGGCTCTGGCTGATCACTCAAACATGCTCGATTTTAAGAAAATCTTATCGAGCTTACTTCTAGAAACTGAATTTACGCATTCATATACACATGAAATTCGGCCACAACTAAGGTTAAAGGCTTAGTCATTCTTACTGTGAGAACAAAGAAGAAAGGGCTTAGCTTGGGACGATTCTCGGCTCGATTGGCACTCGACAAAGTTCTCCAGTCACCAGAGATGACTCGGCTGCTGTTTGTCACTCTCTTGGATGCTCGCCTCAGCCATGGCAATGGTCAGGCCTCAGGCAAAGCCGCCTGGTTCCAGACGTCGGGAAGTCGTTGGTGGTGTTGTTCTCGGTCGCCGGACTGGAGCCCTCGGTGTGCTCGTCAACCGCTGGGAAATCTCGTGGCTTTCAGTTTGCCGTGACTGCTGCTGTTCACTGGGAATTGGGCTCAAGGTCGTGGCGCTGGTGGCGCTCAATTCGTCAGAAGTCTCCTCCACCCGCGGAGAACGGGCCTGCTCTCAATCTATGCACTATTGTGTGCGTTCTAAACCCCTCGCCGGTGTAAATTCTTGGTCGCCGGCGGCCCGTTACTGAGGAGATTTTACCGAGTAGATATGGTGGAATTTTGAGCGGATTATGGCTGAAGGAAAGATGAGGGGCGAATGAAGTCTTTGGGTGTTTTAAATAGGGAAAAATATAGGGTTGTTGCTTGGAGAGTTGGGACCGATTTCCATGGAGGTCGTTGGTGTTGGGTTCTATGAGGAACGTCGACAATGTGCACATTCAAATCTATTGAATAATAAATTCTAACGCAGCGGAATCTATAGTTAGGATTAGAACTTACGGTTTAAAATTTTTGCCGACTCTGAGACGTTTCTAATTTCCGTTGATGGAGATCGTCTGAACACCAAAGTCTAATGGGCAGCTAGACTTGGCCTTTCTCGATTCTAATCGAGTTGTCAAGGTGCTCCAATCACTCATCAAGCTTATCGGATCGTCTCGGACCTTCGGTAAGTGAATCGGACTGCTCGGGAACCATCCTGGACTCGAACCGGGGCTGCTTGACCTGCTGGACCGCTCCTGGACCGGGTCTAGGCTTGCTGGTCGCGATCTGGGCTCATATGAACGCGCTGGGCTGGAACCATGCTCGCTGGGCTGAAGCAACGTCAACTGGGCCGCGTCAAGATGCTGTTGTGCCGCGCATTGCTTCTGTTGGGCCGTGGAGACGGACATCTGGGCCAAGGAGATGCACTGCCATGCGGCTTACACAAGGGTTGGGATCGGGCTTCTCGCGGGCCGCATCTGTGAGGGAGCGCGGGCTCAAACGCGGGCTGGGACCAGGCCGTGACCTCACGCATGGAATACCACAAGGAAGACCACCACGCTACATGCTCTCTTCGATTTATAAACTCGCGCGGACATTGATGAATACGAACTCGAGCTGGAACGGAGACCTGGACGCGCGCGAGAATTTGGAAAACTCTGGGAATATTTCCGGTGAGATGAACATGTGTATATATTTAACGGGATACAAATCAACAACCTTCGAATCTTCTATTGTATGACCTTTACACGATCTCTAATAAATTTTGGTGGAGCGATTTATTAGATTTCCCAAAACCTCTTGATTATCTTCTTCTAAGACCTTACGGTGCTAACCGAATTTTCTCTGGAAGAAGAATCTCTCTCTTTCTTTCTCGCTTGAAGAGGCCGAATTTCTCCAGCCCTTCGAGAAGAAAAAACGTGTAAAGCTATGCCAAGAGGTTAGGAGACTTAGTGTATTTATAGGCTACAATAGGGACCTAAAGGAGGTGCTAAATATGGGCTTATTCCTTTAGTTTAAAAATCCTTATTATCTTCCATCTCTTTTTCCATCTAGGATAATATTTCTAATAATTAATTACCTTCTAGAATACTCCATAGTCTCCTAACCCTAGGTAATATTCTAGAAGGAATATTCCCATCCTTAGGGAATTATGGAATATAATTAATTCCTAATAGGAAACCTAATTCTACTCCAATTAATAATCTAATGTAGTAAATATATTTTCTACTAATCTTCATCTTCTAGAAGACTTCTTAGTCTCCTAATCCCTAGAGAAGATCCTAGTAGGAATATTATTTTCCTAATTAAATTAAATAATATGGAATAAAATTAATTCCTAATTCCTAATCTTGGAATTAAATAATAAAACATTCCACTAGAGTCATATTATTGCTCTCCCCATTTAGCTCCGAATTACAATTAATTCGTTTCTACTGATTAAATATATTAATCCAATTGATCGATTTATCTCCCCATGTTTAAGATATAACGTCCGTTGATTAATTAAATTACTGAAAAAATAATTAATCAACTTCTTATTTTTTTTTTCAAACGTTAAATATATTAAACAGAATAACTCAAGATCTTACATAGTTCGGTAACCAACGGGCTACAAACAAAGAACAAACGGAGAGACATCCACACGACAGTCTCCCTAAAGGACCATAACAGGCCACTAAGAGATCCCAAAAAGAGAAGAAGAAACCCACTGAGCAAAAACCACAGAAAGATAAAACGTCTACTAGCAGATTACACCTAGAACCCTCTTGGCCCATCAAGCTCGCAAAACGATATGACATTATAGTCATCAGTCTGGGGGAGAAAGCAAATGAAGTCTAATTAGAACTGGTAATGGAGAATTACCCTACTCCTTTAGCTTCACTGTCCTCCAGAATACAACAAAGCCAGCATATCATGAAGGCTCTTGCATATGCGCTGCTCCGAATCTACCCATGGTCGCCCCCATCTCAGCATATTCCATCCAGGCAGCTTGTGCTTGTTGGACCACTTGGAGCTCCGGGGTGCGAATTTTTTGAAATAGCCATGAGTTCCGGGTTTTCCAAAGCCACCACATAATGTAGGTGGATAAGGAAATCCTATCTTCCCATGACTCCGCCCCTTTCATATCACATAAAGTTTCCCACCAGTGTTGAAAATTAACTTTTTCCTCACTTAAGAGATCCCAGTTTAAGCCAGCAATTTTCCAAACTCTTTTAGCTCTGATGCAAAGGAATAGAATGTGCTCCAGTGTCTCCTCACCCTCCCCGCACCAATCAAAAATAATATCGACACAGAGTTTTTTTGATCGCAGTCTCTCCTTACTACTCAGGAACCCGTGCCAGCATCTCCACAATACTACCAGGTAGTATTCCATACCTTTTGCCTTCTAACTCTGCTCATGCTTGACTCAGCTGGTGTCTCTGAAAGATGGTGTGCCTGCTGGTTGCAAAGAAGAATTGTGTTGTAAGCATCCTTTACAGTGAACAGGCCCTTTGGGTTTTGATGCCACACTAATTTGTCTGGGAGCCCCTCCTTGCTAATTTGGATTTTGAGAATGCTGCAGGCTTCTGATGGCAAAAAGGTTTGAAGAATGAGGTCTTCATCCCACTGTGTTCCTTCTTTATTCATTAAATCTGAGACATGAACAAGATTTGACCTGTCAACAACAAAACAGCCTTTTGGCTTAAAGTCACTAGCTTCAGGGACCCATGGTGAGTTCCATATGGAGATAGCCCTTCCATTGCCCACTTTATACCTTAAGCCAAGTTTTAAAAATTTTCTGACTCCCAGCCAAGATTTCCATAGCCAGGAGTCTGAACTTTTCAAATTGACATCAAAAATATTCTGGTTGTGGAAATATCTTCCTTTAATAAGCTGACTCATGAGAAGATTGGGCTGAGTTAAAACCCTCCATAGTTGCTTAACTATGAGGGCCTCATTGAAAGCTACCCAATTCTTGAAACCAAGTCCTCCATTCTCTTTAGGTTGTGATAAAGTTTCCCACTTGGCCCAATGGATCTTGTTCTGCCCCTCCTCATTTTGTCCCCACCAAAAACAAGCTACAACTTTACAAATATCAGTACAAATGCCAATAGGAATCTTGAAACAAGACATAACATAAATGGGAAGAGCATGAAGGACTGTTTTGATCAAAATTTCCTTCCCTGCTTCACTCAAAAATTTATTCTTCCAATTTTTAATTCTAGATAAAACACAATCAGAAACAAATTTGAAAGTATGTTTTTTTGAGATTCCAATTCCCAGGGGAAGGCCTAAGTATCTAGAGGAGTTAACCACAGAAATGCCCCTTAGAATCTGACAAATCTCTGATTTTAGGAAAACAGGAGTATTCTTAGAGAACATAATGCTAGACTTATTAATATTCACCTGCTGACCAGAGGATGCACAAAATTTATAAAGGATGCTAACAAAAGCATTGATTTGCTGAGCTGAAGCTTTACAAAAAATAATAGAATCATCAGCAAAAAAGAGGTGAGTAATAGTAGGGGCATGCTTGCTGATTTTTAAACCTTGGAAAGAGGAAGAAATACAGGCTTGATGAATAAGATTAGAAATAACTTAAGACAAGATAATAAACAAATAAGGGGATAGAGGATCCCCTTGTCTAAGCCCCCTAGTGGGCTGGAAAAAACCCTTAGGCTGCCCTTCCAGATTAAAAGAAAAAGAGGATGAGGATATACAAGCCCATATCCATCTAAGAAATTTAGGACAGAAACCCATAGCAACACAGACTCTAATGAGAAAGGCCCATTCAACACGATCAAAAGCTTTGGCCATGTCTAACTTCAAAGCCAAAAAACAATTTTTACCTTTTTTTTATTGTTCAGGTAATGTACACATTCATTAGCAATAATGACATTATCAATAATTTGCCTACCCGGGACAAAAGCAGATTGGGCAGGAGATATGCAAAAGGGTAAAACATGCTTAAGCCTATTTGCTAGAATTTTAGAGATAAGCCTATACAAAACTGGGCAGAGACTAATAGGTCTATAATCATTAACAGTTTGAGGGGATTTAGTTTTGGGAATGAGAGTAATTAAAGTGTGGTTTGTAGCCTTAGGGATCTTCCCAGACTTGAAGAAATTTGAAATTGCAAGACATAGATCAGTTTTAATCAAAGACCAAGAGGATTGAAAAAAATTGGGGGTAAAACCATCCATACTTGGAGCTTTTGCTGGATCCATATCCCAAAGTGCTGCTTTGATCTCCAATTCGTCCACCTCTCTAGTGAGTTCAGTGTTCATGCTCTCATTGATTGATTTGGGGAGGCCCTGTAAACATGAATTATCCTGAACTGGGGAGTCTGATTTATACAGGTTCTGAAAATGCTGCAGCAGCTCCTCAAGAATTTCCTTTTCTCCATTACACTTAGTACCATCTGCTCTAACAAGATTGGTCAAGCTATTTCTGTGCCTTCTCTGCCTAACACATGCTTGGAAAAATTTACTGTTTTTGTCTCCCCCTTTTAGCCACTGAATTCTGGATTTCTGTCTCTAGTATGCTTCCTCATCAGAGTATGCTTTGTTGAGGGCTTTCTTGCAGTCATACCATTCTGACCAATCTCTTTCTCCTCCCTCTTGTCCTAGCTTACTCAGCTTTTCATTACAGATATCAATCATCACTGCAGAATTAGATTTATGAAGAGCAGTCCAACCTAACAAAGCCAACTTAACCTTTCTCAGCTTTTGTTGAAAGCTGTATAATTGGGGCCCCTGCACCCTTGAACTCCAAGCATCTTCCACACATTTATCATAACCTGGGAGAGCAGGCCATCTACTGTCAAAGTGAAACCTGTGACCAGTCTTCTTAAAAGAGCCATCAGAGTCAAACAACAACATATAGTGGTCAGAGGATGACATAAAAACATGCTTCACCACAGAGTTGGGGAAAAGGCAAAGCCAGTCAGGTGACAAGAAAACTCTATCCAATTTTGCTTCCACAAATTCCCCCCCACTTCTATTGTTAGCCCAAGTGAATGGGTGTCCAATAGAATTACACTCGACCATACACATATCATCAACAAATTTCCTAAAATCTTTAAAGCTATGGTAACCCCTGATTACCCCCCCATTTTTCTCAGAATTGGACAAAATAGCATTGAAATCCCCTCCAATAAACCAATGACCCCCCCACTGCAATTTGTGCCTAATAATAATAGACCACTGGTGCATTCTGTCTATGGGATCAGTGCTAGAGTACAAAAAAATAGCCCATATTTTAATATTATTAGCAGAATCAGAAAAGCAGACTTCAAGGCAAAAAGGGCTACTAATGATATCAATAATATTAACAGAAGGGGACCATAACATTAAAAGGCCACCTCTACTAGCAAAAGGGTCAACATAGAACCACCTATCATCAAAACCAAGATTTTTACAAATCGTAGCTACAAAAGATCTCTTTTTTTTTTTTGTTTCTGAAAAGAAGAAAATATCAGGGAGGTGGGCCCTGAGGGTCTCCTTGATCTGGGGAATTGTAGAGGGCCCTCCCAGACCTCTACAATTCCACAAGCAGACCTTCATTGGAAACCTCGGCACCATTTAAGGCTGGTTTCCTCCACCTGGATATCAACAAGTTCTCCCCCTGTTTTTTGTTTTTTTGAGTCAGAATTATCCATCAACTTCTCATTTTCAGCAGTAGGTAATTTTCTTTTGCCCAGATCAGGAGTAATAGCTAAAGCAGTGCTAACAGGGTTATCAATCAACATGTTTTCATCAAGAATAATAGAGCTGAGTCTGTGCTTTTTTATGGAAATTTTCTTGAGGGACTGTTTAGCAGAGGATGAAATATGCAGTTGGTTAGGGGAGGGAGGGCGTTGAGGATTAGAAGAGTTATGGTCTAAGACCATAGGAGAAGAAAGAAGGGGGGGTAAGCTCTGGATTAAGGTGAACAGGTTGGTGTGGGGTATCAGGTTCTGGAGCAATTATAGCAGTGTTTGCAGAGGAATCGCTAATAACAGGGAGATGGTTATTATTTGGGCTATCTGTTACTGGAACAACAGGATCTGAGTTAGGAGATGGTATTGTCCCATCTGTAGACACAATGGCCAGTGGTCTATCAATAATAGGTTCTCCATGCTTTTGACTGCTCCCTGCATACTCCCCCTCCCCACTAGCGGGGTTCTCACCCTTCCTATATCTACTCTCCCCAAATCCCCCAAAACTGGCTTTAAGCCAATCCCCAAACTGACCTGAGTGATGCATGTTTTGTCTGATGTGCTCCCTTTTTGTCGCGCAGGATCTTTCTCCATGGCCAATAATCCCGCAGTAATAGCAAAATGTCTGCAAGTTCTCGTATTTGAAGTCCACCCAGTGAACTTCGTTCCCCAGCTTTATCTTCGTTCCTCTGAGAAGGGGTTCATCCACATTGATGCTAGCCAGGATCTTAACAATTTTGATTTGATGGCTCCCCGGCCCCGGCACAACCACATCAAGAGTATGACCAAAGAGACTGCCCACCTTTAGTCCTGTTTCCTCGGATATCCAATGGAGGGGGAGATTCAGGATGTGCACCCACAAATCGATCGTCCTTTCATTAGCCGTAAAGTCTAGCTGGTTTTTGTTCCACTCTTTGAGAAGCAGATACTGGCCATCGAAGGACCAGGCTTTGCCGTTAAGAACTTTCCGCTTGTCATCCTCTGATTGAAAGAGAAATTGATAGAGATTTCCGTCAAGCGCTCGAATAGAAAAAGGGTATCTGGTTCTCCACGCCAAATTTAGGGTTGTTCTAAGTCCTCCAAAATTGACCTTTTTTCCCCAATGAAACGACCGATTAGGCTAAGACTGCATTCCTGAATACCGGGTTCAACATCATTATCTGATAAAGAAACCCCTAAATTTTCCTTGGCGGATAGGTCGAACTTCCTCATTTTATCTACTATGTCTTGATCCATTCTCCCCAACAGTAGACGAGTATGAACCACTAGAACTCACAGAAAGATGAATTTTGGAGATCTGCAACACAAATAGGAGAAGGATCCGTTAGAAACCCACAAAAAGGATAAGGATACGAAACCCTAGATGAGAGGGCTCTAAGCAAGATAACACAACAAAACTGAGAAAGAAACTAAGAGAAAGCAGATTAAGAGAGAAAAGGGACGAAAAGAGAGAGGCGGAGAGATTAGAGACAATCAATTAAAGATTATAAGAGAGATAAATCCAATAAAATGGAACGGGAAAACTCCAGAAGGAGAAAGCCACTCCCATGGGAACTAGTACCACTCAGATAAATCAACTTCTTATTCATTTCCGAAACTAGTACCACTCAGATCCTTAATCATTATGCCGGATAACACATCCGCCTGCAGGGCTTGACATAATATTCCTTCCTGAGCTCATTTCGGGGACGTCATCAACCCAACGCACTGGGACACAGTGACTGTAAATAATTTATAACGACACATCATATAAACACACTTATTTACCAAAATACCGAGTATGTAATCCTAGCAGAATAGGAATCACCCTTGATAAATCAAATAAATAAGTAATGAATACATATGCCCATTTTATATTATCTTATAGCTTAAGAGTACGCATCAATTACTGAAGGTCTAGATTACAACAACGGTCAGTGAGTCTCATAATCTCATCCTTCCGTGGTCCTGTTCAACACTTAACATAAGTGCTAGTGTAATCCTTCAGTCAAAGACCAACTGAATCAAGAATACACTACAGTCTTTTTCCAAGTGGGGTCTCACTGCCAGTCTAGACTGTGAACGAATAGTTTAGTCTTATAAGGAACCGATAGGTGATCTTTCTGTTCGAAACTCTTCGAACCACACTACCTCAATATAAGACATGGAGTATGATTGCATAAATAAATAAACTGCAAGCATATGTACTTTGACCGAAACATGATGGCCAGATCAAAATGAAATTGATAGAATCTATAAATAGGAGCTTTTACAGCATACCTCTAACAGTTGGAGACCAGGTCTCGTCGGCGCGACTGGGAAGGGAAGGGAGAGAAACCGATGAGTTTGAGGGATAAGATATATGGGCTACTGTTGCTGTTACTTAGGATGGCGGGCCGTGAAAAAAAATAATGTTGCTTATTGGGCCGAGATTAAATGGCTAGGTGATGGCTATTTGGGCCGGGATGCATAAAATAACTATGGCAATTAAATCAAACCTAGACAAGTAATCATAAAGGCACATATTCACTTACAAAATAAATAACATAATCACATAGGTCCCTAAAGAAAATATTTCACATAATCACATAATTCAATTACGTAAATAATTCACATAATCACATAATTCAATTAGGCAATTAATTCACATAATCACATAATCACATAATTTACTTACCTAAATAATTCACAAAATCACATATTTCAATTAGGCAATTAATTTACATAATCACACAATTCACTTAAGAAAAAAATTCACATAATCAAATAATTCAATTAGGCAATTGATTCACATAATCACATAATTTAAACAAATAACTTACAGTTAGGCACAAATAAAAACGTAACATACAAAGCACATATGAAATTCTAAAATATTCAAGCGATGCAACGCTATGATTTAATAAAATAAAACGGGGCGTTACAATCTATCCTCCTTAAACGATTTTCGTCCTCGGAAATCTAAAACTGAACTGAAAGACTAACTCAAGAACTTCGAACAAAATTCTCAAAGGCTCTGGTGGCAAAGCCTAAAAGATAGACTAAGCCACCGCCTCGGACTAAAAGTCGAAGAGTTTGAAGAAGATAGTTGCAGCTTTCTCTCGACAGTCTGGTTGGTCAAATCCAGAAAGGGAATCTTCCGCTCACCACTCTTCCACTGTACTACCATGATGTTCTACTTATCTTCAGAAAATATAGCCTTCACTCGAACATTAAGGCTCCATCCGGTAATATAGTGAGATGCATTTCCTCCGGCTGGGGAAATCCTCGCAAGTGGGATAAGAATTTATTGTTCTGCTATTTGGTATAAACCTTTCACATAGTCGGTCTCACAACTAGTGATGTCAAACACCACTACCTACAGACGATGACTCCACTATCACAATTTCTAATCGAGTAAACTCTCGAATCAACAACTTCTGCTGAGAAAACAACATCTAGCTTGCCTTGACTCTTTCGACTAAAAAAATCGGCCTCCACATTAGCTTTCCTCGGATGGTAGCTATTCGTGTCGGCAATCTTAGACGAGCTTAAACCACTTTTGATGGTTGGACTTAGCGTAAGGCTCCTCCTGCGGCTCAACTTCCCCGGGATGGTCAAAGACGTCACTGAGAAGCACGGCGAGTAAATGGTCCTTTCAAAAGTCCCAACTCTAGACTTGGGTACTTAAGGAACACACACTCCATTAACTTCTCAAATGAAAACAATTAAGAAAAAAGTAGAAACAACGAAGGCACTTGGTCTTATAATCGAAGAAGAAGAATACAAAGTTCCAAACACAAATACTCAGATCCGAAACTTCAAACAAAGAATTAAGAAGAACAATAATTTTGAAGAGATCGCAAATAAACAGGACTAGACGACTAATTCCAATACTCGTTGCCCACTCTCGCAGATCAATCTTGGTTTGGGTCGTCCTCATTTTGTGCCAACATGTTGACACGTGCCCTTCCTCCTCCTCCAAGTCTTAACTGGTCCTACTGAGGCTGTTGTTGTGGCTGTTGGTTCGGTGGCTGACCGCGCTCTGGACACTGCTTGGTGAAATGTCCCGGCTTCTTACAGTAATAGCAGATCTGTTGGCCTGCCAAGCACACTCCTCCATGAGCTCTGCCACAGTTACCACACTGCGGCAGCCCATCAGGCACTTGGCGGATAGGCTGAACATTCTGGATAGGAGGGTGATCGCCTCGTCTGTCTGCTCCTCCACGCTTGTTTCATTGTTGGTCACGTCTATCATCATGCTTCCTCTTGCTTAAGTCGGAAGGTGGCTGAGAAGTAACGGCTGGCTGAGTAGGCTGGGCATGATAATAGGAAGGGACGGGGGCAACCGGGGTCATGCCACTCTCAATCTGCTGTGCCCGGATAAAAGTCTCTGCAGATGGAAGGTCTCTGTGACTAGCCACCAAAACACGAATGTCCTGGCGAAGCCCGTCTCTGAACTTACGAGCCTTTCTCTCCTCAGTGTCAACCATGTGCCGGGCAAAGGCACTCAAACGGGTAAAAGCCCGAGCATACTCATCAACTATAGAGGCATCCTGCTTAAGGTCATAGAACTCTCACTCTTTCTGGTCACGATCGCTCTTGGGAAAGTACTTGTCTGTAACAATCTCCTTCATCCTCACCCAAGTGAGGACAGTCCGCTCAGCCTCCGGCCTCAGAAGACAATAATCAGTTCACCAATCGGCGACATAACCCTCCATCTGGTATTCGGCACACTCAATGCGCTGGGCATCTGAGCATCGGAGAACGGTAAATATCCTTTCCAGCTTACGGAGCCACTCCGTCAAAGCTGCTGGTCCCTCCACTCCCAAAAAGGTAGGAGGACACATGTTTTAAAACCGCTCAATCGTACGGCCGTGATCTTCACCCTGAGCGGGTGGAGCCTGTTGATTCTGAGGATCTCTATGAGGACCCATATCTATAAGGCAAGTCGAAACTTTAGCACGAGACTCAACCACTAAAGTTCAAATTAATTAAAGAAAGGAGGATGAATTTCCTAAGCCCCATTCTAAAGTCAAACTTAGACTCATGCAGAGTCATACACATAGTCACAAAAAGGCACATGCCTCATATGCTGAGACTTAACTAAACTCATACGTGAACTTATTAAACATAACTTCTTAATTCATACATATAATTTCTATCATAATGGAACTGAATCGCATAGCCATATCAACCTGAAAATGAAATATCTCATGCAACTTTATCTTACTGAACTGAATTACCATCTAATACTTACTTTGGAGTTGGCGCGGCACGACGAAGGCCGGTGGTCAAACTTAAAACTTTTTAAAAAAAAATTTCTAACTTTGAAAAATGTTGCAAGTCTACAGAACCATAGACCCGCTCTGATACCATATTGTAACGCCCCTTTATTAATAAGATAAAATACCGAATATTTTTTAAAAACCAGAGTTTATTTTTCGCAAATCATTATAAAAATTTGTTTAACGGCATTACTCAAAATCTAATATTTCAATCAAGACATTTAAAACATAAACGTTTCAAAATAAACATGTTTCATATAATCAATCTGTAATTCAAACGTTCAATTTTGAATATAAATTTCGACAGAGTTTACAGAAATATAAACATAATTAAAGACAACCACGCCCGTCCTCTCGTGTCCGTCGCCAGCTCGATCAAACTGAAAAACAAAGGGGTGAGCACCGTCTCTTGGCTCAGTGGTAAAATTCATACTATGCATCGATTCAGTATAAACAAAGATAGGATAATAATTATATAAACATGCAAAACTTACTGCCTCACCACTGACTGATATCATCCCAGCGTCAAGCCTCCAGGTAAATTCGGACTAGTGACTCTTATTTTAAGCCTCCATAATTTACCCGGCTAATTAGCTATTATATGCCGTTAACCTATGTTCATGAACGTCGGTATGGTTACTTACTAGTGCATTCGGCATCAACTGATCCCGCTAATAAATAACTCTACTAGTGCCATTGGCATTACCCAATCCCGCTAGTAGATAACTTAACTGATAATTACTCAGCCTAGTGACTCTTATTTCAAGCCGCCATGGTAAAAGTTCACATCACCTTAGGCCCACCGACCCACAATCACATGCATATAAAAACTATACTACCACATGTTTATAAAAAATAAACCATAGTATAGAACCCCCACCTGGATTGCTTACTTACTGAACTGCTTCAAAAAACATAAATCTGAATGAGGGATCGACTCCTCTTAATCTACAGTTAAAATAATTTATTACCAAAGGTGTTGGCAAACAAGCTTATAAGGCAGGAAAGGACAATTAAGAACATATAAAACAGATAATTCACACTTAGCAAATAAAACAAACAAAACCATTACTGACAGCTCGATTTAACTGGGTTAGCTTGAACCCACCGATCTGTGCCAGGTGAGACCCGGTTTGCTTGCTGAACCGCTTAGGCCGACCCAGTTACGGTTCGGATTCGCTAAAAAGACACTTAACTAAGGCCAAAGAATCATCTCTCTCATTTCTCTTGTTAAAACATGCTTTTCATCAGTTTAGTTCTAAACTGAAACTTCAACTCTTGAAACTGAACATAATGGCAGCACAATTTCAACAAAAACAAAACTAGTATGCTCAAAGATAAGGCCAAAAATAAATAAGAAAAAAAAATCAAAGCATATCATGCTCTTTATCTCTACAACTACTAATCCAGGAAAGCACAGTACCTAGGCCTAAAGATTGAACATTAATTTCCGTGAAATGAACTCCAAAAACAGCAACAATACACAACATATTACCAAGGCCCAATACCCTACAATCAACACGGCCAAATATGACTTAATTCACCTTGAAAACATATAAAAATCTAAGTATGCTTACAACAAAACATTTAATCATAAACTCAGCAACAAAACCATGTTTACAACATGAACAATATATCAAAAGTCTTAGCATACTAAGAACAAAAGCAGGGCAAACCATACCAACAAACATGATCTTCATAAGCTTCAAAACTCACCAACTCTAACATGATTTAACCATAAGATGAACTGAATTATACAAATCAAGACACATATGCTCAGCCACTAAAGAGGAAATCGAGGCTCTGGCTGATCACTCAAACATGCTCGACTTTAAGAAAATCTCATCGAGCTTACTCCTAGAAACTGAATTTACGCATTCATATACACATGAAATTCAGCCACAACTAAGGTTAAAGGCTTAGTCATTCTTACTGTGAGAACATAGAAGAAAGCGCTCAACTTGGGACGATTCTCTGCTCGATTGGCACTCGTCAAAGTTCTCCGGTCACCAGAGATGACTCAGCTGCTGTTTTTCACTCTCCTGGATGCTCGCCTCAACCACGACAATGGTCAGGCCTCAGGCAAAGCCGCCTGGTTCCAGACGTCGGGAACCCATTGGTGGTGTTGTTCTCGGTCGCCGGACAGGGGCCCTCGATGTGCTCGTCAACCGCTGGGAAATCTCGTGGCTTTCAGTTTGCCGTGACTGCTGCTGTTCACTGGGAATTGAGCTCAAGGTCGTGGCGCTGGTGGCGCTCAATTCGTCAGAAGTCTCCTCCACCCGCGGAGAACGGGCCTGCTCTCAATCTATGCACTATTGTGTGCGTTCTAAACCCCTCACCGGTGGAAATTCTTGGTCGCCAGCGGCCCATTACTGAGGGGATTTTACCGAGTAGATATGGTGGAATTTTGAGCGGAGTATGCTGAAGGAAAGATGAGGGGCGAATGAAGTCTTTGGGTGTTTTAAATAGGGAAAAATATAGGGTTGTTACTTGGAGAGTTGGGACCGATTTCCATGGAGGTCATTGGAGACCAGGTCTCGTCGACGCGACTGGGAAGGGAGGGGAGAGAAACCGATGAGTTTGAGGGATAAGATATATGGGCTACTGTTGCTGTTACTTATGTTGCTGTTACTTAGGATGACGGGTCGTGAAAAAAAAAAATAGAGAAAATTACTCAATCCACCAACTAAAATATAAAATATTGCATATATGCTGACATAGTTTTTTTATTTGCACACATACAAAATCAGACTTAAGTATTGGCATATATACCAGATTCTCTCATATTTTAACTTACCCTTTTTAAAGTTAATTATTTAGGTAGTTACGTACAATTAGTAACTGTCCTAATTTAATGGAATTTCTGTTCTCCAGACTCAAGCACTCCGTTCTCCTTCGTGAATTAGTCTTTCGTATAATATTTAAAATTATTTGAAACACCTAAAACTTGAAAACACACCCCCTCGTGTTGATGAGTTATGTTCGGTGTAGATTGAACCAAAAGAAACTTTATTTTTTCTTCCCCTATTTCTGGGTTTTGTCTGATAAAGGAACCAGAGAATTTTTTTTTTCTTTTTTGTTTTCCTATTTTTGGGTATTGGTTTGGAACGCAAAGTAGTATCAATGAGTAGTCTCAACATTGATTCTTTTATGATGTAATAAAATAATCTAAATAAACATTAGACGGCCATAAAAATTTCACGTCGCCCGCATGAGGATAGTTTCGATCCGATTTGTTTTCAATGTTTATTTGATGTATATTTATAGTTTATATTAGGTATTTTGCATAATTTATTTTTTGTAAGAAAATAGATATAAGATGACAAATGAGAAATTTAATCTTTTGTATTATTGTTTATATTGTTTTTCGATATTTATATTAATGTATTTGGTTTCATTTTTATTTGTAGTTCTGTCGTGTGTTGTTCAATAATTGGTAAAAGTTATGTAAATAAAAATGCAACATATACTGAAAATATACTAACTCATTGTATAGTTCAGGAGCTGCATGTGAATTAGGCCATTTGAGTCGGTAAAAGTTATATAAATAAGAATGCAACATATACGTGATGTATATAACACGTATTGGAAAAAAAATACACATACATATTTAGTATATAACACGATTATGTTATGTATATGTACATGAATGATATACTTACAGTATACCGAACTATACCTATTAAGTATATAATACGATTATGTTATGTATATGTACCTGAATGATATACTTACAGCATACCGAGCTGCAACTGTGTAGTTATTTTCAAGATTGTATATATGATGTTTATATATTGAATATATTTTTCAGTCTTACTTAATCATTTCAACAAACAAAAAAAAAAATAAAAAAAAAAAACAAAACTTTCGTATATTTTCCAACCTTAGATAATCAAAGTCGTTTGATATTCCCTAGCATGTAGTTTTTGCATGTTAAGAATATTCTGTTGTTTGAATTTTAAATGTATTATAATTATATATTTTTTTTAAACAAATTCCTATTTTTTAGGATATATAGTAACGCATAACCGAAATCCCTCCTGTCGCGCAATTTAAGGAGATGTTCTTTTTGTTTGTAACTGATATATTGTATCTTTGCAATTAAAATCCATACAAATGGTAGGATTGCAATTAAAACTTGTACCATCGTTAAATTGCAATTAATCTATAATCACTCCGCATATATAAAAATTCGCCAAAAAAATAATGTAGCTTATTGGGCCGAGATTAAATGGCTGAAATATTGACATTGTCTATCTCTTTGTTTAGACAGTTTATATAATCACCCACGCTTATTATTTAGACAGAATGACTTATTTTTGTTTACAATTATACCTTTTTTTGTGGGCGGTTATGAGTTTTAATGAATTTGACTTCTTTTTTTTTTAATAGATATGATAATCTTATCAATCCATATATATCTCCTCTCTCTGTTTTTATTCACGCTGGCACACCCAGAACTATTAAGGAAGAGGCAGCCAGTCTGGAACTGGACATGCATCGCCTTCCATCCTCAACGGATCCAAAGGGTCGGGATTTATCCTATAGTTTATGATCGAAAGGACTAAGAAATATCAGAAGTTGAGATTTCGGACCGCGTCTCCAAACAACGAAATCCTGCTTACAATGTTTGCAAAATCTCTTGATCCTGCCCCGTGGATGTGAGGTATGTTCAGGAAGTTTTAAAAAACCCAAAAAA
>CACSLK010027831.1:17238224-17266078 GCA_902706635.1 Striga hermonthica
AAAAAAAAATATATATATATATATATATATATATATATATATATATATTTCTTTTGGTCTATTTTTTTGTCAACGTTTTTTTTTATTATTGCGATTTTTTTTTCTTTTTTTTTCTCTCACGTCTTTTCCAAGTTTTATCTCTCTCACAGGACATCGACTATTCAAATCTTAGGCTTTCAGCATTCTCTTAATTCTCTCAATCCTAGGGCAAATTCCCTCCAGCGGACTCTCGTTCAGCAAAAATTTTCGATGGTTCCCCTGCGATCGATGAGGAAATCGGCTTCAATTGCTTCTTCTTCACGGAATTCCTCCACCATCGGCCACAGTGACTCGCCGTCTGCCACCGTCTGGGCATTTTCGTGGCGACCGTCACTCTAGGGTGACGCATCTCAACCGGCGACGCTAGCTCCCGCTTCCGCTCCCGCTTCTCCAGTTTCCAGCGGCCCACACCATTCGGTTATGCGCTACAGAAGTGAGAGCATGTCTCTGCCGGCACCGACCACGACTCCCCGATTGTTCTTTCGTTGCTATGTACAGCGACCACGTCTTTTGCTTGCTATATCACGAGATGTGTTTCCGCCACTGTTGCGGGATAATTATTGTAATCTATTCCAGGAGAAAGAAGTCATGGACCAGTTCTCAACGAGGACTGGTGGATATGTATGTCTGGGCAGTGAATGGGTGTAGCCCGTTCAGGATCTATCTAGATGAGGAGTACTGGAGACTCTTCAAGATTGCATCGTGTGATTTATAGCTAAAGCACGTATCCGCTCATGGAGTTGAAGCAACTCAAGCCCGCCTCGAAGCACGAGTTGTTTCGGGAGATTGTGTATGGGAGCAAACTAGTGGTCGACAACTCGAAGTTGTTGATTTGTGAGATTCGTGGCCAAGAGTAGGAGATTGCAATTTTGCGGTAATCCGATCAAGCATGGAATGTGTATGGTGTCCTCAATTACCTAAAGCACCTGGAGAAATCCACTATTATTCAAATTCTAGATCAATAGAAAGTGGGCTTCGAACAGTTCATGGCTACAGATGGATATGATTATAGTGGTGGGGGTAATGTCTTGAAGGTCTTGGGGTACTTCAGCAGCCTTCTTAGACTTCATTGTTGTTGGCATAAGATTTGCAAAACCCGCAGTGATATATAGTTGTGAAGTGCTTGAATTAAGGGGGAGCCGAAGCTGAAATTTGGAAACACCTCTCTAATATCCGGCGTTTGAATAAGTGATCTTTCCTTTCTACCGTCCACGTTTTCTGAACAAAAAGGGGGAGATGGAGTTATCGACTTTATCACTGTTTGCGTTTCTCTTCCTTTATCTTTTTTATTTGTGTTCAATGTGTTGTTTAGGGGGAGTTTTAATGATTAGCTCAATATTGCTTATGCTTTGAATTCATGACGTCTATGCATATTGTTTTGTTCAGAAAAGCAAAAAGGGGGAGATTGTTAAATCGTATTTTTACTTTAATTTTGATTTTGCTTTTCTGATTTATTTTTGTATAGATAAATATATATAAATTAGTTTTTATTTTGTTGGGGAGAATATTATTGTGTAAAAAAGTTTCCTTATATGATTAGGTATGCTATTAGGAATATGAAGAGAAAAAGGAAAGAAAAGATTTTGTGGGAGATTAGGATGAATTAAAAAAGAGTCACAGACATTGGGGATTGCTCTTGAAATTGACGTGTGCATCATTGAGGGAAAATTGAGACAAGCAATAGAGATTTTATTTTCTTTTGGTCTGGAGCATTCGTGAAGAAAAAAGAGAAGAAGCAGGCGTGGGCAATTGAGAACAAATCTTACAACACACAATTGATTGTGGAGCAAGGCTTTTAAGATCTTAGTCCAAGCTTGACTTAATTTTCAAGGAAGCCGCGTGCGGATTAACGGATCGAACAAACTTTACCTGGCTTGCTTTCTTTTATATCTTGTGTCCAACTCGCGTTTTTGTTTTTCGTAGTTCACTAGATGTTTTGGATTGGATGAAAAACTCTATGATTATTTTGTTCTAGTGAAATTTTGGCATGTGGCCTTAGTCTACAAGTATTTTAACTTGTAGGCTAAATTTTTGAATCTTTCGTATTTATTTATTTTCCGCTGCGTATTTTAATTTCTGATTTTTTGTGTGAAATCTGGATATTTACGTACCTAAAATTCTAACAATGTAACTATCATAAATTCCCCAACAACCAATAAAGAATGCATAATTTTCTTGAAGCAATTTATGATAACATCTTCAGAAAGAACCTTCATATTTAGTAGCTTTTCCAAGTCCAAACATTTATCTTTGAAAACCTTAAAGCTGATCCAGGTCATTTATGTTTTTTTTTTTCTTTTTAAATTAAAGTTGAAACCGGACATAACAAACTAAAATTTTAATATATATGAAAAAATGCACACCAATTTGATAATGTGCATTATCTTATGGATTAATGTGCATTTAATTTAACAATGTTGTGCATTCCGACCGTCACTAACGTGCAATGCATTATTTTTTATGTACCTAAATAATAAAATTTATTTATTAATTATGTAAAATTTAGTATTTAGATTTTATTTAATATCTTATATTATTTTATGATTTAAAAAATAGTATATATTTCTAAATATATTTATGTAAAACAAATAATTTTTTATGTATTTGGTATATCCGTATTGTGCAGTCTACATTCATGTTATTTTTAAAATCCATAATATTGACAAATTTATTATTTTAATTAAATATTCTTTTATTAGTTGTTACAAATTACAGTTTCGTCACATGGACTAAAGTGAAAATAATCAAATTTTATAAAATTGCAACCATGTCCCTTAAAAGTATCAAATTTCTTATAACACAACCCCCTTCAATCTTTTGCAGCCTGTCTCTGTCCGTTATCGTACCCCCAGTCGCCGTCGACCACCCTTATAGATCGCCGCGTGGACGGCAATGCTTCAGTCGGCGTCCGGCGGGATCTCCAAAATCGGTCCCAAACCAAACAAAATGAACTCGATGTCCTCGACTTGCCGACCAGTCACCCAATTACGCAAATGATCGGACACTCGCCTTTGCGTTGTCCTCACCCACCATCGTTGCCGGAGCACTTAAGATTGTCAAAGCTTTTTGACCCATGGACAGAACGGAATAGGGTTTGTTCGACCTTCTCCAACACTCAATTTTCAGAAATTTTGAGGTTGTTAGCTGCTTTTCCGGCACCGACCGACGGCCACGGAAGACGGCGTCTGGACGGGCGGATATGGCGGCGAGGAAGGCGGAGGTATTTGGTGGCGGCACGAACGACGGGCTGGGAATGTGTGACGATTGCAAGGAGAGAGGCGGTTGTGTCCGACGGTACATGGCGGTGGCTGTGGGAGTCGCTGGTGGTGCACCGGGGTGAGGTGCCTGTCGGAGGCGACGGACGGTGGTTTACGGGATGTGAGCCGCTGCATGCGTGTGTGTGTGTGTGTGCGGCGGACTTTTTGACGGTATGGCGGCTGGGGACCTGTACCTCTCGACGGCTGGGAGGTCGCTGGGGCGCGGCGTCGGCAGCTATAGGCGGCAGACGGCGGCGCTGTGTGGTGACCGGCGTGGATGGATTTTTTATTTTTATTTTCATTTTTTGTGAACAGTGAGTGAGAGAAATGTGTGTGGGAAGGGAGATGGGTGAGGGTGACGTGGTGACAGGTGAGTATAGTAGTGGTAAACTGGTTAGTGCTTTGACTGGCAGTAATCAAGAGGTGGTTTCGTAGTTGACGTGGGGCTACAGACAGATATATATATAATACCTTAAATATCCTTCATGGTAGTATAATTTTGATTTTTATTTTAACCATTAGATGGAATGATCTGATGGTCACAATTTATTCTTATTTCTTTCCTAGAGCACCATTCTCAACCCAACCCTATATATATATATATATATATATATATATATATATATAGGTAATCAAAATTTTCCCTTAGTCAAATCCTAGCTAAATTGTCATTTGAAATTTAAATGTGGCTAAGTTAATTAGAGAAGGTTTGGCCAAATCCCCAATCAGCCCTGTGGGATCCATTTTTCTCTTCTTTGGTGCATGGCCATTTAGCCTTATTATTCCTAAAAATTGGTCAATTATCGTAGGAAGATCATGGGTGTAATTTCTCTTTTTCATTCATTTACACTTAAAGGATGCCATTATATTTTCCCTCATTTCCTCCATTCGGTTTTCATTTTTCCCTTACAAAATCAGAGCATATTCCCTCTCATTAGCTCCCTAAACACTCACATCCCTCAATCAAATTCACTCTCTGTAACACCCCGCCTAGACTTACTAAAATTAGAGTAAATTTTTCACGTTATAAATAGAAAGTGCTAATTTAATTTTCGAAACTCATATAATTTTTTCAAAAATGCAAAACTAAAATAAAAATCCGAACTCAACTACCAGTTCAGATGCAAGTCAAAACTCAAGACTAAAATTCTTAGCTTTTAATCCGGTCTTCCTCCTACTAGTGATCTTGGCCATGACACTACAATTTGCCAAAATTCGCTATGTGACTCTGGAAAGTCCTAGAGGCAGAACATTAGAACTTCAGAGGAAGCCTATCTCTCCCTCTTAGCAGCATCGCCCTAGCTATGGCGACGCTTCTAGTCTTAGAGAGAACTGAGCTGTAATTCTTAACTATGGCGGTCTACCTTGTCAGGCTGATCGAGTTTCATCTGATTAGACAAGATTTATCGTACCCTTCTTCAGGCTGATCGAGTGCTGCCCGATTAGACGAAGGTGTTAACCGCATCAAGCTAATCGGGCTTGCCCGATTAAATAGGGTCTGTTGTATGCTTCGTTAGACTGATCGGGCTTTCCCGATTAGACGAGCACGTCTAACTTGTCAGGCTAATCGGTCTAGCCCGATTAGACAAGGTCTGCTGTACATTTTGTCAGGCTGATCCGCTTACCCGATTAGACGAACATGTTTACCTTGTCAGGCTGATCGGATTCTTTTGATTAAATAAGGTCCGTTGCATGCTTTGTCAGGCTGATCAGGTTTACCAGATTAGACAAGCATGTCTACCTTGTCAGGCTGATCGGGCTGGCCCGATTAGACAAGGTCTGCTGCACTCACGCCAGGCTGACCAGGGTAGGCTAGTTAGGTAGAGATCTCGACCAGGTGATATGTAATTGGTAGGACCTACTTGCAGGTCATTGCTCACTCCCGAACACTTAGTCGGGTATCGTGTGCACATTCGGATGGAATTTTCTAGGATCCCATTGCTCACTCCCGAACACTTGGCCGGGTATCATGTGCACATTTGGATGGAATTTGCTCGGATTTCATTGCTCACTCCCGAACATTTGGCCTGGTATCGTGTGCACATTCGGATGGATTTCACTTGGACTCCATCAGAATCTGGGATTTATAGACACTTGGCCAATAAATCAGGTATATACTCTGATGGAATACACTGGAACTCCATCAGAATTTGGGGCATAAGGACACTTGGCCTCTACCCGGTTCTATATTGTACCTTCCGGCACATGACTACGCGATACTTTGCACGCGGCATGTAGCACTGCGGCCCACCAACAACCCGAGGCCCTCGGGCATGGCATACTAGCATGCAGCACCTGCGTACGGTGTACCCGCGACTCAGAGCTAGTTCTTTCTGGCGATCATAAGCCATCTCATATGGAGAACTATGTTTGTCCTGGTCTAGTTTCAAGCCTCCAAGGTATACCCGACTTAGTAAACCTCATTTCAAGCCGCCATGGTCACCCGAAATAGTGAATATTATACACTAGAAAACCGGTACTACATCGACTTAACTTAAATTAGTTCGAGACATCAACTACAGTCTTACCTCAAAACTTATGTTCAATCCTAGGCTAAAATACTCAGGTCTCTTCTAGATCTTCCACCAGTCTACTCTTGACCGCGAAACAGTCTCTCTTAAATACTATCTTGGTACGTTGGCGAATTACACTTGTGTCAGTACGAGATCGTACGATGTCTACGCCAAACATCATTTATCAACTATTTCGGTAACGAACTGTTCTCCCGAATGCATTCGCCATCCAAAATGCAGGCTCTCAAGTGTTATGGTCATCTTTAACTCTCGCATGAGCGAGGGGTTGGTTCTTCTTCTACTTCTAAACTTTTATCAGATCTTCTAGCGACTGTTACAGTCTATCATTGGTGTATTCTCGTACTATTATAACGTCCTGGTTGGTGGTGTCCGCATGTGGTACAGGCTGGTAGAACTGGCTGTAGGGGTTGGGCTATCTGAGCTGGGGCCTCTCTCATCCGTCTATCTCCTCTCTCGTCACGATCTTGGAATTTTCTCTTGTTTGGCATTGGGGCCTGTTTAGGTGGCGCTGGTACCGTGGCTGCTGCTCAACTGGTGGCGTACGACTGACTGGCTGTCATCCCCAAAGCTCGCATGGAACTGTTGAGCCCTAATGACGATCTCAACATACGATAGTGGCGAAACTCATCGCCAAGACCGCCACGAAAATGGCGGGACCTCTGCTCTTCGTATGCGATCATGTGGGGGACAAATAAACAGAGGGCGAGTGAACTCTCACTCGTACTCGTCCACTGTCCCATCGCCATGCTTCAGGGCCAGAAATTGACGCTCTATCCTTTATCTATAGTGGGCCAGGTAGTACTTCTCCCAAGTCGAAGCCCACCAGAGATCTGCACATGAATAGATAAATTGGCTAACTATTAAACTATCGGTAATCTGGTACTCATGTGCACCTTCTGGCGGTCCCTCCCACATAAATCATCGCCCACTCATCTGGACACTAGAATTAGGCTGGGCATCGCACCACTCATCTAAGTGGTAACTGACATCTGACATCTTTACCAAGACATCCAGGCTGGGCATCGCCATTCATCTGGACGCTAGACTTAGGCTGAGCATCGCACCACTCATCTAAGTCGTAATTGACATTTAACATCTTAACCAAGACATCCAGGCTGGGCATCGCCCACTCATCTGGACTCTAGACTTAGACTGGGCATTGCACCACTCATCTAAGTCATTACTGACATACTGAAATATTGACCAAGACAAGATCACTCATCCATCTCGATCCTTTAATTTAATCACATAATTAATAAATCGATGAGATACACAATAACTAACTCTGCTGAAATTCTGACTGGAACAATATAGCCGATTAAGAAATAACTATACTACACTTTAAAGAATTTATTATCAATTTGCCGAAAACACCTAGCTTGGCTAGAATTTCGGTTACACTAAAATATTCTAAGTTCTGGCTAGAGTTTTGACTAGAATTCTCAACTCTTTAATCGAAGGACAGATCGTACGCCCCTAAAATAATCTGACTATAATAACTATGCATTCTCAAATAATAAAGGTTGTTCAGGTGACATACCTTGGAGTCGGCGCAGCGTGAGCGTGGTGTGGTCATATCTTACTAGAATCTTAGTATACAGAACCGCTAAATGACTCTGATAGTAAATTGTAACACCCCGCCTAGACTTACTAAAATTAGAGTAATTTTTTTGCGCTATAAATAGAAAGCTCTAATTTAATTTTTGAAACTCATAAATTTTTTTCGAAAATACTTTAACTTTAATACGCGGTATGCTACTCAACTAAAATCTATTCTCTTTAATTACTATGCATGCAGACAAGTAAAATTCATTCTAGAATTAAGGCCATGAAAATTTACTGGAATTACACATGCATTCTGAAATTCTAAATACTGAAATACTGTAATACTGAAATACTAAGTGCGGAAGCAAATGCAAGCATGCATCAACAAAGCATAATAAAAACTCAAACATGTTCAAATATATGTGCCATGTTTACTAAAAATATCCTTTCTATGACCACCACCACATCATCGGCTCACACTCCACGTTCGACACTGTCACCTGAAAAATTGTTAGTGGGGGCGTGAGCATAAATGAATCAACGACGCTCCGTCAAAACCGACACTGAAATATACAGCTAATATAATAACATATCATGAAACGACATATATTCAAGTACTTACTGGATAGGCAGAAACGATATGATGATGAACATTTTACTAACGAATTAAACATTCATCCAACAAATACTTAAATCGGAAACCTATCTATAGCTGCTACTTAACTAACTGCCTATAACTGCTGTTCAGCTGACTGTCTATAATTGTTGTCAGCTTCCTGCCTAAAATTGATGCTCGACTGGCTGACTATAACTGATGTTCCACTGACGAACTATAATGGTTGCTCAACTGACTGACTATAATTGTTGCTCAACTGACTAACTATAATGGCTGCTCGACCGACTGACTATAATTGCTGCTCAACTGACTAACTATAATGGCTGCTCGACCGACTGACTATTATTGTCGCTCAACTGACTAACTATAATGGCTACTAAACTGACTAACTATAATTGTTGCTCGGCTGACCTACTATAACTGCAACATCGCGAACTAAACATCCCTCCGATATGATAAACACATCACAATCTAAGCATACATCCAATATGATAAAACACATCACAACCTAAGCATACATCTAATAGGATAAACACATCACAAATGCGTATAAATAAGTATACTGCCTATAACTGCTACTCAACTGACTATCTATAATTGCTGCTCAACTGACTGCCTATAACTGCTACTCAACTAACTGCTTAAATGGCGAGAAGGACACTTGGTCTTCACGCTCGCAATAAGCAACTGCAGGACCTATTATGTAGGTTGTTGCTCATACTAGGGCAAAACTAACTCTTATGCATTTCTAAGGTTGGAGCTTAACTCACAACTGCACTAGAGTCCTTGATACTAACTGGGGATTTGAAACACTTGGTTATGACGAAACCTATCTCTTGATCAATACCCCTTAGGGAAGAATTATTCTAACCTCATCTGAAATTAACTTAACTCAAAGCTGCGCTAGAATTCTTCTCATTCGAACTAGCGTTCGGTTCACTTAGCTAGAAGGGATCTACTCGCTAGGTAACTACCCTTATTCGGGCGGACTCTTACATACATACCTCAGCCAGGATAGTGCGATTATAGAAAATGTATTACCCAGGACAGGGTCCCCACCTGATATGCTGAAATGCAAGTGTTGAATGGTTGCAACTGTCGGACGATCGACTCTCCACAAGCTACAAAATGTATAAGCACAAAATATATTCTAAGTACTTAACTTAACTTAAAAACTCGAATTATATTATCTGAGCTGACTAGGTTCACTTACTTGACTTTAAAAATTATTTTAGGGATATACGAGCTGATTTTGAAAAATTATTGTCCTTGAGGTATACTAGAGTTCTCTGAAATATTTCTAAGTCTAGAACTATATTCTGACTAGCTTTCAATATAATTAGTTCAAAAAAACACTGAAAATATCGGTTCACGCTCAAACCGATGTTCCGAACTGAAACTCTCGAATCGGCCGGACTGCCCAAAATGGTTCGGCTGAACTGATATTCAATCTGAAATATATACGTGAAATATGAATCTGAAATTTATCTGAAATACATCTTAAATTCTATCTGAAAATATATTTGAAATTTCTCGAAAACTCTAGCATATTTTAAGGTCGATGCTTAAATCATAATTTCTATATGATTTATACCGATTTTATAATCAACAACTGCAGGTAAAATCTCAACCAGACTATTATTCTAAAATATTTTATTTATCGACTAAAGTATCGATTTAATAGCTATACCAAACGACATCCAAAATTCACGAAATTTAAAACATATCCTCCTCAACATATACGTAGTCCATGGTCAAACTATTGCAACCAAATTCAACTCCTAACCCATTCAACTAACAATCGCTTTAACCGGTCAAACATTTCAAAAATCCCGTTCGTCTATCAAACGAACTCTAAATATTCTCAAATTCACACCTAAGCCACAAGACATCGAAACGAATTTTATAAAATTTATTTCATCATTTTATCGCGCTTACATCAAAGGCTCATAAAATCCACTTCAAGCTCGATAAATTCCATTAAATCAAAATCGTTCAAACCACCCATTCATCAATTTTATATCATCTCATTAAACATATCTAAGCACATGGAGAAGGGTTCAAGTCATTTTACCTAAAATCGGGCTTGAATTGGAGATCGAAAAATCGAAAACCTTAAGGAAAAGGGTCGGTGATGGGAATCAGGCTAGAGCTAGGGCTGCGGACCGCGGATCTAGGTCAGCCGGGTCGGACGGGGTCAACTTTAGGTGCTGGAGCGGGTAAACTCAGACCGGGTCAACTCGGTGCTGAGTTGACTGGCTGAATCGGTCGAGTCTCGGGTCGGTGATGGATGGAAGCCGGCACACGGCCGCGAGGATGCCAGAATCAGGGTCGGTTGCAGTGAACTCGGGATGGACAGGGCCGAACTCGGCTGACTCGGTCGCTGGACTCGGCGAGGTCGCGCGGGCTGAGCTGTACGGGCGCGCGGGTACAGGTACAAATAAGAGCTCACGTCGCTGAGCTCGTGGTTTTTGGACTGAGGCAGAAATGGAGATGCGACGGTGCTGCTCGGGGCCTGAACGACGGGCACGGGAAGAAGTCGGGAGTGATTCGGCTAGGAGACGCGTGACTCGCGAAACTGAGCGGGAAATGGCTCGCCGGCGAGGCTGAGGGCTGGTTCGAGCTCCTACCGGCGATTAGACGATGGTTCTTGAGTTGCGCGCGCGTGGTGGACTCATAAACGAACCGTGGTCGTGACCTTTGCCGGCAGCTTGGGGTGTTGTTTGCCGGACGGTGGCGGTTCGCCAAGAACTCGCCGGATTTTGGAGCTGTGGAGGTGGAGAGCTTGAAATAGAGAGGTAGATGGTGATGAATAGTGATGGGAGGTGGATGAAATGTGTATTTATATGTGGGGAGATAGCTAGGGTTTCATGTTGTTGTTGGCCCAAATCTAGGCTTCAAAATTTCTAAAATTGCGCCTTATTAATATTAAATTGACTTGGGCTCGATTAACGTTGTAGGAATCAAATAATTGGCTATCAGACTCAGACTAAATAATTTAGTCGGTCAAATTAAATACTAATAATAATGGGCTCGGATTAAAAAAAAATAAACTAAAATAAAATCGAACTTGGGCTCGATTTAACTCAAATGAAATGGACCAAAATAAAATCGAATATAGGCTCGATTAATTTAAATGGAATGACTATAATAATTGGACTCGCTCGAAATTGATTTGGGCTCGAATAAGTTAATTATTCGGCTTCGGTCCATTTTAATAGAATTTTGATCATTCCAAGGCCCAGTTTTTAAGAATACAATCAATACTTGGCTAAATAAATCCGACTTTAATAATTAAGAGTCGAATAAATTCATCATGGCTTAGACTTTAAACAAATTACTCGACTTAATGCAAATAATAATAATTATAAACGCATCAAATATGAAAACTGACTATGTATGGAAATAAAGTCGAGCTCAATAAATAGTAAATAATATTCTGGGCGTTACACTCTTGGCCCTTCTCCTCCACCGGCGCGTCATCCGTGCCACCAGATTCAACGTGCACACCAACCCTCGGCGCGATACATCAACAACATATCGACGTCCTTAAACCATAGACAACCCTCCATCCACCATTGTCCTCGATGAGAAAAGCACCATCGACATCGACAAGAAGTCTTTGATCGCCGACAAGCGACCATCATGTGCACGAACCCCGCCGAGGCCGCGTGAAACTGCCTGAGGCAAGCTCTTCCCTCTTTTCGACATTTATTTGTTAATACTTATGGTGAAAGGTACTTCATGGTTGGTCCTTCTCTTCTTTGATGATATATGATGAGTATGATATGCCTTGATTGAGTTTGATTGAAACTTGATGATTTTGAGAAGGATTAATATGTTAATTGTTAAATCTAATTGATATTGATGAGTTGTTGCTAAATCTCGTTCCTCCTTGTGAAATTTTGTGGATTTGGACCCTCTTGATGTGTCTAAAGGATCTGGAGAAGTTCATGAATTTTAAAAATTGATTATTGGCCTTTTCAGATTTTTGAAGTCAATTTGACCCCTACTCGTTCTAGGAAGTGTCATAATTGTTGTGCTTGGTATTTTTGGCTGAAACTCGAACTGTAGACTCCCAACTCATTGTTGTATATGCTGTAAAAATTTTATATAAAATAATATCCCTAGCTCTTCGAACTTTTCCATTTCCTGCAACCCTAAAATCTGTCGAGTTGCTGTCCGGGTGCTGGCCACGCCCCGTGACCCAACCGCGACCCACAGAACGGCTGCAGCAAGTCCGCTCGCCCTCCTAGGCCCCGCATCATGCAACACCTGTGCCCAGCAGCCCCAGCCGCGTGTCAGTAGGTCCTGACCGCACCCTGTCCGCGTCCGCATGTGCCCAGCACACCCGGTCTGTGCCCGAATGCCCCCGGCTGCACCCTCGTGAGCCAAACCGCACCCGAGTCCGTCCTTTTGAACCCAGTTCTATTCCCCCGAACCCTATTGATCGATTTTGAGCCTTTTACCCCGTTTCTCGCATAGAATCTATGTTTAGCCATTTTTTAATGATTTTTCAAATGTTTTCCTTAAAATCCGAGGGTTCCAAGTTCTACAGAATTCCACGAGCTACTTAGTCGACAATTTTTTGACTAAGTATAAATTCTCATTTGAATTCCTGAATTTCAAAATAAGTATTTTAAAATATTACCTTTAATTAATTTGTAGGTGTTTGAGGAGTCGAGCCTTAGTCTACCTACAACGATCGTGTGATTCATCTGCTATAACCGATTAGGTGGGTGTTGATAAACCTTACCATGTATGTTAATTTCTATAAATGCTTGGCTTGATAATCAATGTATGCATGTGTACTGGTAGTCTATGAGAGGGTTCTCTCAGTTGATGGGTTGCCGACCACTCCTAACTCTTGCCTTTAGAGAACTTACTCTGTGATGGTGTATCGACAGTTTGCTCATGTCGGTGGTGTATCGACGATTTAGATGTGATCACATGAACGTAGGGCTATGTTAGTGGGTAGACTAGTCTATTTGTGTTCATGCTGCAATTATGATTTTAAGTCTTTATATTGATTATACCGCATGGTATTCCCATGGTGAGCAAGTGTTCTCTCACCCCCACTATTATCTTTATTTTCATGTTGAGCTGGTGGTTGTGAAAGACGAGCGAGGCGGGTCACATATTTGCTATTGAATTGTTTAACATGTTTTAACATACTTATTTGTTCTCTATCTCATTGTCAGACATGTTTGCTTTTTTTTTTTTCTAGGGACCGAACCATGTTTATTTCTGGGATTATGATGCCGTGAGGTTCAAATTTGGATTATTATTTTGAATTATGAAATGGGAATTTGGATATTCTTGTGTTAGAATTTTATTATGGCATGAGATAGTTGTTCGAGATGGTTGATTTCCCGTTTGGTTAAGTGTGGACTTAACTGTTGTTATGTGAAATTTTTAGTAGCGCCGGTTAAATAAATTTTTAAATTGTTTTTTTGAAAATTCTGATTTTTGAAAAAATAATTTGGTATCTCTCTATTAAAATAACAGGGCGTCACAGTGTGTTATTAGAGCAGGTCTACGTTTCTGCAGACTGCTTCTGAATTTGTTTAAGTAGTTGCGTTTTTTACCCCTTACTTTGTCCAGCCGCGCCAGCTCAAGGTATAAGTTAATTTCTATGTACTTGTTTAACTGTTTATTTAGGGCTTAGAAATTCATCCTTCTACTTTTAACATTATTTAACTCTGGATGAGTTTCAAACTCTAGTTGTAATGAAGCTTTGACTCTAGTCAAGTTATGCTTTACGAATTCGAGTTGTCGTATGCCAGTGATGGCACATTATAGTAATGGGCAAGCAGGCAGCCAGAGTCGACCGATGCTGGGGCTGAATCAGACTAATTCGGTGACGCATTCGTGAAGCACGTAACCGCCTACCTACCCTAATCAGGATGGACCTTCGATTGTGGAAGAATGGTTCTACAAGCTTGAGAGCATTGGTGTTCAGGAGGAGATCAGACACGTGAAGGTAAGTCACGGCACCATAACATACACCGAGTCTATCCATCGAGTCAATATGGATATGTAGAATCAAGGGCAACCGCCAACAACACGACCAACATCTCCGTCAACAACCCAACCAACTGAAGGTTCAGGAAGTAAGAAGATGAAGAGAGATTGTAAGAGAGGTAGACATAGAGGGTTCCCACACGGAACTCTGAGATGTGGCGAGATCGGTGGATACCATTTTGCAGGAGAGTGTCGGGCAGCCCAACGCACTTCCTATAACTGCCGAGAATAGGGACACTATGCTCAAATGTGCTCAGGACTGTGGGGACAGAACCAGGATCAGTGGCAGCAGGACTAGCCGAGGACGACTAAAACGATGGTGGTGGCAGTGAATCATGGACTCCTGAAGTCGAAGTGATCTAGTTTTCTTTGTTAAGTTTTTATTTTCTCATAAACTTTTGCAAACCTTTGTTTAGTTTCATTCGCTTGGTAGACAATTAGAATTGTGTTTGAGACTCTATTTATTTATTATTTTTTTTTACGCATCTTAATTTTTTGTTCATCCTAATCTATTTTCTTTAGTTTGGGAATATTGTTTTGTGATACCTCGAATTCGATGCAAAAAAGTTCAAGAGAGTGAGTAACGTTGCAGTTTCTTAGAATGCAATAGCCTTCAGATAGGCGGCGAGTCATAAATACTAGAGTATATGTTCGATCTAGTGCTTTCTTTTTCTCACTATTTTTGGGGTAAAGTTGTCTTCAAAACCCTACTTTGGTTTCGCTGTGTAAGCAACTTTTCAAACTCACAGACCTTAAATTTCGTTTCTCTTGAATTTGGCCTATTCTATTCATTTTATGTTGGGTTTTTACTTCATTTTGGGACTTGATTGTAAATAAGATTAAGCCCCCCCTTTTTTTTTGCTTGTTTTTATTCGTTTGCGATGTATATGTATTTCTTCGGGATGTTATCAGTAAGTTATCACAAAAACTTGAGGCCCGATTTCTTTCGCCACTCTCGAGGATAACTTAACCTCTAGGAGGATAACAACTCACATTCGCTTGGGATCACGAAGGTTCATTTCCATGAAACGGAGTCGGTGGCAATACCAAGAAGTGTTTTTCCACCTTAAAAGATTTCGAAAGATCTTTTAAGGATGGTAGTTGAGCCTGGTACTCATGTGCACCTTCTGGCGGTCCCCTCCCACATAACTCATCGCCCACTCATCTGGACGCTAGAATTAGGCTGGGCATAGCACCACTCATCTAAGTGGTAACTGACATCTGACATCTTGACCAATACATCCAGGCTGGGCATGGCCATTCATCTGGACGCTAGACTTAGGCTGAGCATCGCACCACTCATCTAAGTCGTAATTGACATCTAACATCTTAACCAAGACATCCAGGCTGGGCATCGCCCACTCATCTGGACTCTAGACTTAGACTGGGCATTGCACCACTCATCTAAGTCATAACTGACATACTGAAATATTGACCAAGACAGGATCACCCATCCGTCTCCATCCTTCAATTTAATCACATAATTATTAAAATCGATGAGATACAAAATACCTAACTCTGCTGAAATTCTGACTGAAACAATATAGCCGATTAATAAATAGCTATACTGTACTTTAATGAACTTATTATCAATTTGCCGAAAACACCTAGCTTAGCTAGAGTTCTGGTTACACTAAAATCTTATAAGTTCTGGCTAGAGTTTTGACTAGAATTCTCAACTCTTTAATCGAAGGATAGATCGTACGCCCCTAAAATAATATGACTATAATAAATTTGCATTCTCAAATAATAAAGGTTGTTCAGGTGACATACCTTGGAGTCGGCGCAGCGTGAGCGTGGTGTAGTCATATCTTACTAGAATTTTAGTATACAGAACCGCTAAATGACTCTGATATTAAACTGTAACACTCCGCTTAGACTTACTAAAATTAGAGTAAAGTTTTTGTATAAATAGAAAGCTCTAATTTAATTTTTGAAACTCATATAATTTTTTCGAAAATACTTTAACTTTAATACGCGGTATGCTACTCAACTAAAATCTATTCTCTTTAATTACTATGCATGCAGAAAAGTAAAATTCATTCTAGAATTAAGGCCATGAAAATTTACTGAAATTACACATGCATTCTGAAATTCTAAATACTGAAATACTAAGTGCGGAAGCAAATGCAAGCATGCATCAACAAAGCATAATAAAAACTCAAACATGTTCAAATATATGTGTCATGTTTACTAAAAATATCCTTTCTATGACCACCACCACGTCATCGGTTCACACTCCACGCTCGACACTGTCACCTGAAAAATGGTTAGTGGGGGCGTGAGCATAAATGAATCAACGATGCTCCGTCAGAACCGACACTGAAATATACAGCTAATATAATAACATATTATGAAATCGACATATATTCAAGTACTTACTGGATAGGCAGAAACGATATGATGATGAACATTTTACTAACGAATTAAACATTCATCCAATAAATACTTAAATCGGCAACCTATCTATAGCTGCTACTTAACTGACTGCCTATAACTGTTGTTCAGCTGACTGTCTATAATTGTTGTTCAGCTTCCTGCCTAAAATTGCTGCTCGACTGGCTGACTATAACTGATGTTCCACTGATGAACTATAATGGTTGCTCAACTGACTGACTATAATTGCTGCTCAACTGACTAACTATAATGGCTGCTCGACCGACTGACTAAAATTGCTGCTCAACTGACTAACTATAATGGCTGCTCGATCGACTGACTATTATTGTCGCTCAACTGACTAACTATAATGGCTACTAAAGTGACTAACTATAATTGTTGCTCGGCTGACCTACTATAACTGCAACATAGCGAACTAAACATCCCTCCGATATGATAAACACATCACAATCTAAGCATACATCCAATATGATAAAACACATCACAACCTAAGCATACATCTAATAGGATAAACACATCACAAATGCGTATAAATAAGTATACTGCCTATAACTGCTACTCAACTGACTATCTATAATTGCTGCTCAACTGACTGCCTATAACTGCTACTCAACTAACTGCTTAAATGGCGAGAAGGACACTTGGTCTTCACGCTCGCAATAAGCAACTGCAGGACCTATTATGTAGGTTGTTGCTCATACTAGGGCAAAACTAACTCTTATGCATTTCTAAGGTTGGAGCTTAACTCACAACTGCACTAGAGTCCTTGATACTAACTGGGGATTTGAAACACTTGGTTATGACGAAACCTATCTCTTGATCAATACCCCTTAGGGAAGAATTATTCTAACCTCATCTGAAATTAACTTAACTCAAAGCTGCGCTAGAATTCTTCTCATTCGAACTAGCGTTCGGTTCACTTAGCTAGAAGGGATCTACTCGCTAGGTAACTACCCTTATTCGGGCGGACTCTTACATACATACCTCAGCCAGGATAGTGCGATTATAGAAAATGTATTACCCAGGACAGGGTCCCCACCTGATATGCTGAAATGCAAGTGTTGAATGGTTGCAACTGTCGGACGATCGACTCTCCACAAGCTACAAAATGTATAAGCACAAAATATATTCTAAGTACTTAACTTAACTTAAAAACTCGAATTATATTATCTGAGCTGACTAGGTTCACTTACTTGACTTTAAAAATTATTTTAGGGATATACGAGCTGATTTTGAAAAATTATTGTCCTTGAGGTATACTAGAGTTCTCTGAAATATTTCTAAGTCTAGAACTATATTCTGACTAGCTTTCAATATAATTAGTTCAAAAAAACACTGAAAATATCGGTTCACGCTCAAACCGATGTTCCGAACTGAAACTCTCGAATCGGCCGGACTGCCCAAAATGGTTCGGCTGAACTGATATTCAATCTGAAATATATACGTGAAATATGAATCTGAAATTTATCTGAAATACATCTTAAATTCTATCTGAAAATATATTTGAAATTTCTCGAAAACTCTAGCATATTTTAAGGTCGATGCTTAAATCATAATTTCTATATGATTTATACCGATTTTATAATCAACAACTGCAGGTAAAATCTCAACCAGACTATTATTCTAAAATATTTTATTTATCGACTAAAGTATCGATTTAATAGCTATACCAAACGACATCCAAAATTCACGAAATTTAAAACATATCCTCCTCAACATATACGTAGTCCATGGTCAAACTATTGCAACCAAATTCAACTCCTAACCCATTCAACTAACAATCGCTTTAACCGGTCAAACATTTCAAAAATCCCGTTCGTCTATCAAACGAACTCTAAATATTCTCAAATTCACACCTAAGCCACAAGACATCGAAACGAATTTTATAAAATTTATTTCATCATTTTATCGCGCTTACATCAAAGGCTCATAAAATCCACTTCAAGCTCGATAAATTCCATTAAATCAAAATCGTTCAAACCACCCATTCATCAATTTTATATCATCTCATTAAACATATCTAAGCACATGGAGAAGGGTTCAAGTCATTTTACCTAAAATCGGGCTTGAATTGGAGATCGAAAAATCGAAAACCTTAAGGAAAAGGGTCGGTGATGGGAATCAGGCTAGAGCTAGGGCTGCGGACCGCGGATCTAGGTCAGCCGGGTCGGACGGGGTCAACTTTAGGTGCTGGAGCGGGTAAACTCAGACCGGGTCAACTCGGTGCTGAGTTGACTGGCTGAATCGGTCGAGTCTCGGGTCGGTGATGGATGGAAGCCGGCACACGGCCGCGAGGATGCCAGAATCAGGGTCGGTTGCAGTGAACTCGGGATGGACAGGGCCGAACTCGGCTGACTCGGTCGCTGGACTCGGCGAGGTCGCGCGGGCTGAGCTGTACGGGCGCGCGGGTACAGGTACAAATAAGAGCTCACGTCGCTGAGCTCGTGGTTTTTGGACTGAGGCAGAAATGGAGATGCGACGGTGCTGCTCGGGGCCTGAACGACGGGCACGGGAAGAAGTCGGGAGTGATTCGGCTAGGAGACGCGTGACTCGCGAAACTGAGCGGGAAATGGCTCGCCGGCGAGGCTGAGGGCTGGTTCGAGCTCCTACCGGCGATTAGACGATGGTTCTTGAGTTGCGCGCGCGTGGTGGACTCATAAACGAACCGTGGTCGTGACCTTTGCCGGCAGCTTGGGGTGTTGTTTGCCGGACGGTGGCGGTTCGCCAAGAACTCGCCGGATTTTGGAGCTGTGGAGGTGGAGAGCTTGAAATAGAGAGGTAGATGGTGATGAATAGTGATGGGAGGTGGATGAAATGTGTATTTATATGTGGGGAGATAGCTAGGGTTTCATGTTGTTGTTGGCCCAAATCTAGGCTTCAAAATTTCTAAAATTGCGCCTTATTAATATTAAATTGACTTGGGCTCGATTAACGTTGTAGGAATCAAATAATTGGCTATCAGACTCAGACTAAATAATTTAGTCGGTCAAATTAAATACTAATAATAATGGGCTCGGATTAAAAAAAAATAAACTAAAATAAAATCGAACTTGGGCTCGATTTAACTCAAATGAAATGGACCAAAATAAAATCGAATATAGGCTCGATTAATTTAAATGGAATGACTATAATAATTGGACTCGCTCGAAATTGATTTGGGCTCGAATAAGTTAATTATTCGGCTTCGGTCCATTTTAATAGAATTTTGATCATTCCAAGGCCCAGTTTTTAAGAATACAATCAATACTTGGCTAAATAAATCCGACTTTAATAATTAAGAGTCGAATAAATTCATCATGGCTTAGACTTTAAACAAATTACTCGACTTAATGCAAATAATAATAATTATAAACGCATCAAATATGAAAACTGACTATGTATGGAAATAAAGTCGAGCTCAATAAATAGTAAATAATATTCTGGGCGTTACACTCTTGGCCCTTCTCCTCCACCGGCGCGTCATCCGTGCCACCAGATTCAACGTGCACACCAACCCTCGGCGCGATACATCAACAACATATCGACGTCCTTAAACCATAGACAACCCTCCATCCACCATTGTCCTCGATGAGAAAAGCACCATCGACATCGACAAGAAGTCTTTGATCGCCGACAAGCGACCATCATGTGCACGAACCCCGCCGAGGCCGCGTGAAACTGCCTGAGGCAAGCTCTTCCCTCTTTTCGACATTTATTTGTTAATACTTATGGTGAAAGGTACTTCATGGTTGGTCCTTCTCTTCTTTGATGATATATGATGAGTATGATATGCCTTGATTGAGTTTGATTGAAACTTGATGATTTTGAGAAGGATTAATATGTTAATTGTTAAATCTAATTGATATTGATGAGTTGTTGCTAAATCTCGTTCCTCCTTGTGAAATTTTGTGGATTTGGACCCTCTTGATGTGTCTAAAGGATCTGGAGAAGTTCATGAATTTTAAAAATTGATTATTGGCCTTTTCAGATTTTTGAAGTCAATTTGACCCCTACTCGTTCTAGGAAGTGTCATAATTGTTGTGCTTGGTATTTTTGGCTGAAACTCGAACTGTAGACTCCCAACTCATTGTTGTATATGCTGTAAAAATTTTATATAAAATAATATCCCTAGCTCTTCGAACTTTTCCATTTCCTGCAACCCTAAAATCTGTCGAGTTGCTGTCCGGGTGCTGGCCACGCCCCGTGACCCAACCGCGACCCACAGAACGGCTGCAGCAAGTCCGCTCGCCCTCCTAGGCCCCGCATCATGCAACACCTGTGCCCAGCAGCCCCAGCCGCGTGTCAGTAGGTCCTGACCGCACCCTGTCCGCGTCCGCATGTGCCCAGCACACCCGGTCTGTGCCCGAATGCCCCCGGCTGCACCCTCGTGAGCCAAACCGCACCCGAGTCCGTCCTTTTGAACCCAGTTCTATTCCCCCGAACCCTATTGATCGATTTTGAGCCTTTTACCCCGTTTCTCGCATAGAATCTATGTTTAGCCATTTTTTAATGATTTTTCAAATGTTTTCCTTAAAATCCGAGGGTTCCAAGTTCTACAGAATTCCACGAGCTACTTAGTCGACAATTTTTTGACTAAGTATAAATTCTCATTTGAATTCCTGAATTTCAAAATAAGTATTTTAAAATATTACCTTTAATTAATTTGTAGGTGTTTGAGGAGTCGAGCCTTAGTCTACCTACAACGATCGTGTGATTCATCTGCTATAACCGATTAGGTGGGTGTTGATAAACCTTACCATGTATGTTAATTTCTATAAATGCTTGGCTTGATAATCAATGTATGCATGTGTACTGGTAGTCTATGAGAGGGTTCTCTCAGTTGATGGGTTTCCGACCACTCCTAACTCTTGCCTTTAGAGAACATACTCTGTGATGGTGTATCGACAGTTTGCTCATGTCGGTGGTGTATCGACGATTTAGATGTGATCACATGAACATAGGGCTATGTTAGTGGGTAGACTAGTCGATTTGTGTTCATGCTGCAATTATGATTTTAAGTCTTTATATTGATTATACCGCATGGTATTCCCATGGTGAGCAAGTGTTCGCTCACCCCCACTATTATCTTTCTTTTCAGGTTGAGTTGGTGGTTGTGAAAGACGAGCGAGGCGGGTCACATATTTGCTATTGAATTGTTTAACATGTTTTAACTTACTTATTTGTTTTTTATCTCATTGTCAGACATGTTTGCTTTTTTTTTTCTAGAGACCGAACCATGTTTATTTTTGGGATTATGATGCCGTGAGGTTCAAATTTGGATTATTATTTTGAATTATGAAATGGGAATTTGGATATTCTTGTGTTAGAATTTTATTATGGCATGAGATAGTTGTTCGGGATGGTTGATTTCCCGTTTGGTTAAGTGTGGACTTAACTGTTGTTATGTGAATTTTTTAGTAGCGCCGGTTAAATAAATTTTTAAATTGTTTTTTCGAAAATTTTGATTTTTGAAAAAATAATTCGGTATCTCTCTATTAAAATAACAGGGCGTCACAGTGTGGTATCAGAGCAGGTCTACGTTTTTGTAGACTGCTTCTGAATTTGTTTAAGTAGTTACGTTTATTACCCCTCACTTTGTCCAGCCACGCCAGCTCAAGGTATAAGTTAATTGCTATGTACTTGTTTAACTGTTTATTGGGGCTTAGAAATTTATCCTTCTACTTTTAACATTATTTAACTCTGGATGAGTTTCAAACTCTAGTTGTAATGAAGCTTTGACCCTAGTCAAGTTATGCTTTACGAATTCGAGTTGTCGTATGCCAGCGATGGCACATTATAGTAATGGGCAAGCAGGCAGCTAGAGTCGACCGATGCTGGGGCTGAATCAGACTTATTCGGTGACACATTCGCGAAGCACATAACCGCCTACCTACCCTAATCAGGATGGACCTTCGATTGTAGAAGAATGGTTCTACAAGCTTGAGAGCGTTTGTGTTCAGGAGGAGATCAGACACGTGAAGGCAAGTCACGGCACCATAACATACATCGAGTTTATCCATCGAGTCAAGAAGGATATGTAGAATCAAGGGCAACTGCCAACAGCACGACCAACATCTCCGTCAACAACCCAACCAACTGATGGTTCAAGAAGTAAGAAGATGAAGAGAGATTGTAAGAGAGGTAGACATAGAGGGTTCCCACACGGAACTCTGAGATGTGGCGAGATCAGTGGATACCATTTTGCAGGAGAGTGTCGGGCAGCCCAACGCACTTCTTATAACTGCCGAGAATAGGGACACTATGCTCAAATGTGCTCAGGACTGTGGGGACAGAACCAGGATCAGTCGCAGCAAGACTAGCCGAGGACGACTAAAACGATGGTGGTGGAAGTGAATCATGGACTCCTGAAGTCGAAGCGATCTAGTTTTCTTTCTTAAGTTTTTATTTTCTCATAAATTTTTACAAACCTTTGTTTATTTTCCTTCGGTTGGTAGACAATTTAAATTGTGTTTGAGACTCTATTTATTTATTTATTTATTTTTAAGCATCTTAATTTTTTGTTCATCCTAATCTATTTTCTTGAGTTTGGGAATATTGTTTTGTGATACCTCGAATTCGATGCAAAAAAGTTCAAGAGAGTGAGTAACATTGCAATTTCTCAGAATGCAATAGCCTTTAGATAGGCGGCGAGTCATAAATACTAGAGTTTATGTTCGATCTAGTTCTTTCTTTTTCTCACTATTTTTGGGGTAAAGTTGTCTTCAAAACCCTACTTTGGTTTCGCTGTGTAAGCAACTTTTCAAGCTCACAGACCTTAAATTTCGTTTCTCTTGAATTTGGCCTATTCTATTCATTTTATGTTGGGTTTTGACTTCATTTTGGGACTTGATTGTAAATAAGATTAAGCCCCCCTTTTTTTGCTTGTCTTTATTCGTTTGCGATGTATATGTATTTCTTCGGGATGTTATCAGTAAGTTATCACGAAAACTCGAGGCCCGATTTCTTTTGCCACTCTCGAGGATAACTTAACCTCGAGGAGGATAACAACTCACATTCGCTTGATATCAGGAAGGTTCATTTCCATGAAACGGAGTCGGTGGCAATACCAAGAAGTGTTTTTCCACCTTAAAAGATTTCGAAAGATCTTTTAAGGAGGGTAGTTGAGCCTGGTGCAAGCACGTCCTGAAGTATAGAGTCGTCTTGTTCTTGAATTTTGTTCATCTTAGTCTTTTGAACCTCTCGTTCTTTTATTCCTTTTGGATTTTTGGGAGTGATCTTTTGTTTGCCTTGGACTTTTTTAATCTTTTGAAGTTTCTCATTCTTGCTTTTGTTCATTTGGAATTTCGAGTTCAAGTTTTGCAACTTTGTATATTGACTAAGACAAGTATTTTCACCTTTCCACTTGTCTTATACAATTCTTTCAGTTGGGGTTATGCCATTGGAACTGAGTAATCACCCATCGTTTTCGTGGACCTCATGGCTTGAGTATTCCATTCATATTTGGATCAGTTGTTCATTGTCTTTATTGATGAAATCTTGGTCTATTTTTGAGACGCAGTCAAGACGAACCAACTGACGACGAGGATGATCAACCGCTACTAAGGAGTTAGGACATGTTCAGTTAACTAAAGATTTGGGGTTGAGCTCGTTTAGGACTGCAAGCGCGATTAGCTACCGAGAGAGAGAGAGAGAGAGAGAGAGAGAGAGAGCTGACATGACGACCGACATTGTTAGTCGGAAGAGTCGAGGCGAGCTAACTATAAAAGACGATAGTTATCAATTCTTCTACAAAAATTTCGAGCGAAGGAGTCCGACATTGATCTTAGGATGGATAGGCTGATCGGACACTGCGTGAATATCCTATGCCATGATTGTGAGGCGACACTTCAATCTTGAAGGAGACGCAAAATTATCTTCCGTGTATCAAGTCGAGTGATGTCCGTGTTGAGGACTATGAAGAATCTTTTAAGGAGGGTAGTCGAGCCTGGTGCAAGCACATCGTGAGGTGCAAAGCCATCTTCATTCTTTCATTTTGTTCATCGTAGTCTTTAAAAACTCTTGTTTTATTTATTCCTTTTCGAGTTTTGGAAGTAGTCTTTTGCTTTCTTGGAATTTTACAATTATTTGAATATTCTTGTTTTTGGTTTTGGTTCGTTTGGAGTTTTGAATTCAATATTTGAAATCTTATGTAGGACGAGTACTTCAGTTTTTCATTTGTCTTATATCATTATTTTATTTTTGGGTATGCCATTCAGACTGGGTATTCCATTCATACCCGGATCGATTTGTCATAGTCTTTATCGATAACGTCCTGGTCTATTTTCGAGACGCGATCGAGATGAATCAACTGACTGGTGACGAAGGGTCATCAACCGCTACCAAGGAGTTAGGACCAGCTCGACCAATGAAAGTAACTGAGGGAGTCTCGAGGATCGATTCGAAACCTAGCTACCATCAACGAAGGATAAAAGAAAGTCCAACATATCAAAGGAGGCTCTGCGATGAGGTTCTGATGCGTGAAATTCTTAGCAGTGTAGGAATTGAACTCGTTTAGGATTTTCGACACGATTAGCTACCCGAGTGAGAGCTGACATGACGGCCGACCCTATTAGTCGGAAGAGTCCAGTGAGCTAACCATCTCATTGTTCGACAATGACCACTGAGCTAGGTTTATGCCTAACTGGGCATACCGATAATCGATCTCTATGAGAGTTTTTCCCTATCTCTATCGTAAGATATTCGCTCAAAATTGTTTGAATTGGGAAAGAGGTAGTGGACTTAGAACTCGAGTTCATGCCTTTTTATAATTTGAAACCCTTGAAACTTCTCGTTTGATGCCTAAGTGCCATGGGAATTGTTTTGGTTAAACCCTAATTTTTTTTTGTTTTAGAATATTGTGAAAAATCCTTTCTTTTGGGTTACCTTGAGATTGTGAACCCTGAACTAGAAATTTCATTGTTCGAGCCTTAAGCCGAACACCGGCCCTGGCTGGGTGTAGCCACACGAAGTGGTCGTCGAGCTCGCACTTCCGTGCTGAGAGACGTGAGGCCAACTGCAGTATCCGACCGTTGACTCACACGAGAGCTACCATGAACTCCCCAGGCCAGTGTGTGCGGTCAAGCCTTGACCTTACAGCTGAACTTCGAGTAGGTACACGCACGCATCTCAGCGCCCCACATATGCAGCGCTAGCGAGTGTGTCACCTCTCGGGTTATAATGCACTAACCTCGAACCATTGATCCATTTTTGGTTTGTACGATGGGTTTTTTGTGTGAAACAAAATTCTCCCTTGAAACGTTCTTCTGGACTTTGAACCGAGAACTCCAAATTCCATTAAACCGTTGTATGAACCCCCTAATCATCAATTTTTGATTAAGTGAGACTTATAGATTAGTTTCCTATGCCATATGCAAGATTTTCTCAAGATGGCGAGATAGAAGTCCTACATTAATATCGGGCGTAGTCTCAAGTCTCGATTGAAGACTATGTATACTTCATAGGGATCGATACTACGAAGAGAGAGTGTATTGGAGTTAGACCATTAGTATGGGAAGTGAATAGCATCGTAGTGAGTTGAAAATGATACATATTTGGAAGAATCCAAAGGACGCGAGTGGGATTCGCAATTTCTTGGGACCAACAAGCCACTACAAAAAGTGATTCGAGCTTGCTTAGGACTGACCGCTCAATCAGTTACCATGTGAGAGGAACTAATGAGGTGGCCGACGCATACCATCGGAAGAGTTAAGATGAGCTAGGTTGTGCAATTACTCAGCATGGACTGCTGAATCAAGAGTTGCTCCGGTGAGAGATCAAAGTAGTGGAGTCATCGTCTATAGCTAGGAACGTCGAGCATCCCTAGTGGTGAGATTGACTCTGCGATAGGAGATCATTACCGAATATCTAATTGATACTTTCTAAACCACATACGAGATGTTACTCGTGTCGGCAAGGAATGAGGTTTTGCAATGGTTTCAAACAAAGCCTGTGTGTTCTGAATGTACCGAAATTGTGGATGGAGTGAAATGGATGATTGTTGGTCTGATTGCTTGCGGTTCCGTGGCGGCTTGTTTGACAGGGAAACACGGATCATAACGAAGTAATGGAAGAGTTTTCATGCGTAACCCGAGCTCGAGACTGAAGCTCGATGCTATGAATCAACCTTATATGGTTAGACAGTCAGAGTATTCCATTGAGACACGAAAGGACCAGTTTGGGTCTTGTGTATAGATAGATGTGTAGAGTGCGAGGAATTTCTTACCATGGGAAGGTACGCTGGTAACGATGGTTATCGAGCGACAACCCTAATGGTATTGTACGAGGTTTTTGGTACGGACAAAGGTGTAGTACACCTTGGTTTTGAAAGGGGATGAGGCTGAATCTACACTTTATCGATCTTTTTTTTTTAGATTCTCGACAAAGTCGATGACTTAGTCTGACGGTTGACTCCATCACCGGAGCTTGCGAGGATGCACGACATGTTATGTGCCTCGTGGTAGAGGGGGAACTATGTGCGTGATCTCGGAGTACGTGGTGAACTTTGACGATATGTATGATGGCAGAATCCTACCTATGTGGAGGTACCGGTGACATGTTGGAATGGAGGGTCCATCAGGGAAAGGCCGGGAGTGGTACTCGTCAAAGTTTAGCGGGGTCGTCAGGGTGAAGGCGATACGACCTGAGAGAGTGAGGACGAGATTCAGGCGGAATGTCTGAAATTCATGGTATAGGTCTTTGTCTTATGTTTATTGTCCCTTCTGGGATGTTTATCTTTTGTAATTCCGAGGACGAAATTCTTTTAACGAGGGAAGATTGTAGCGCCCTATTCGATTTATAGAATTTCTCGGATTATTCTATTTATCGGTTTTATTTATATGATTTATGTTTATTATATTGATCGTGATGTCGTCAATATTTGGTACTAAATTTATATATTTAAGTATTTTTATTTTTATTTTAATACGTTTGCCGTTCGACGATTTCGGTTTGATCGCGTAAATCGAATTTATTCCTTTTGATTAATGGATTCTCCAGATAATTATTTTTATCGACATTGTTATTTTATTTTCCCTCATGCCTTGATTAATTGTTTATATTATATTATTGAGTGAATAATATAATATTATATATGCTCGTTTAATTTATTTATCGTTCGTTGTTCAGATTTTCGGTTTAATCGCGTAAATTTTATTTCGATCCATTCTCGTTACTTTCTCAAGCCATATATTTTCAGGGGTCAAAATCTTTTTCACCCCATTATATATCTATTCTTTCTTTTTCACACCACCCCGTCAAATTTCTTCTTTTACACCCCAAAATTCACGAAATGCTATGCGATATTACACTCGCATGTCCAAATGAACCAGCGCATATCCAATCGGCCGCATAATTTCTGACTATGCGTAAACATTTCGCATTTTTTAATCGTATATCCACATCAAACGCAAAATTTACAAATGTGCGAACATCTTTCGCATTTTTAATAATCGTATATACATATCG
>CACSLK010027831.1:17298349-17309758 GCA_902706635.1 Striga hermonthica
AAAAAAAAAAAAAAAAAAAAAAAAAAAAAAAAAAAAAAAAAAAAAAAAAAAAAAAAAAAAACTGAAAAGAGGCTTAAGCAGAAGCTGAAAAAAAAGAAGAAAAAAAAAGCATTGTGCACAATTATTTTTTTAATTTTATTTTATTTATTTTTATTTATGTCGGTTGCTTATTGAGATAGCATGATCGTCTTGCTTTGAGCTTGGTTTATATGAGTTTGTGTGATTGATTCGATTCCGTTAGCCTTTCTCTTCCTTATCCCACCTTACCCTAAGCCTCACTACAACCCTCTTTAACCCTTTGATTTTGTGTTTATTCTTATTCATTTTGGGTGATTGGACGTGATATCTTTGCAAGCTTATGGTAAAAGTCTTCTATGTCTTGACTTGAGCGTACACTTAACATTTAGCCTATACACTTTGAGTGAAAGAGTGAATCTTGTGAGAAGTGGTGATTTCCATGTGTTAAAGTTATGTGATTGTTGGGTATATTTCTCGTTGGTTGGTTGATGGGGACTCAAGTTTGACCTGTGTGTGTTGATGCTTACTTCATGTTTTGAATGGGCATTGGATGATAGAAGATAATTGTGATTTGGATAATGGATTTGACTTGATACTTGAGGACAAGCATCGTTTTAAGCGTGGGGGTGTTTGATAAGTCGAAAATATATGTTTCTATTATGGTAAAATTTGGACTATGTGTTGGATATATGTGCTTAAATGACGTGTTTTCGACTTTATCATTTGTCTTCGAATAGAAACTACCGTTGTTGGAATTTTGTGTGCAGTTTGATCATTACAACCAACATGGCAGCGCTGGGATTTGTCGAACATGGCCATGTCAGTATACACGAAGATGCGCAGCTCATCAGTTCCTAACATGGGCCTGTTAACACTAAGCCCAATAGGAATATTAAAGACCAACGATAATTAAAGAGGAGCAGATCAGATTTTAAAACCTACAGAGAGCACGAAACAGAAGAGCCGCAAGGAGCAGAGAAAGATTTTCACGCGATCATCGACCTTAAAATCATTCACTTCTCTTTTCTCTATTTTTCTTCTATACTTTTGCTAGACTTTATGGAAGCCCTGCGCGGCTAATTTTCTTTTGCTTTGGTTGAATACGATTGAAACCCCGAACTTGATACTGTGAGATCTAATTAGTTTTTATCTATTAATTCATATTTCGTATTAATTGTTTTGTGTGTTCATATTTATGATTTTGTGTTAGGATCGTAGCCTGATCAACTATTGTCTTATGCACTTAATCTATTGCTTGGTAGATATTGAGTCGGATTTAGATGATTTATTTATCGTAAGAAGCAACTGAGTGTGGTAATTGACCGGATTTAGGCGTTATCAATCTTAGGCAAAATAATTATACAATTTAGCATTTAACGAATTAGTTATTTGTTGCTTGTGTTGTCGGGCTCTACTTCTTAATGCTATTGGTAGGATAATTTTGCACGATGTTGGGAATTGCCTAGTAATAAGGGTTGTGTAGGAGGATTTATTTTGCATGGCCAATTTAGGAGTCAGAGTTCATCTTTCAACGGCATCTACGTATTTATGAATTGATAATTTTTGCATCAAGGATCAGTAGAATTTTTCGGGGTGGAAATCAATTCAACCGGAGCACTTTACCTATATATTCATCTTCATCTTGCTGTTACTTTTGAGTCTTTTATTTAATAATCTTTACCAATACCTTCTTCATTTTCTTGTTAATTAGATAATTAGGTTTATAAATCAATTTTCCCCCATTTTAATCACATAGTTACAGTCATTTAATTAAATTATTCCCCGTGGATACGATCCTTGCTCACACTACTACATATTTTTAAGCAAGGTTAATTTGGGTGCCTACGACAGCACGACCATCCATTTATTAAAATAAACGGAACGAGATTAATTACTATTATTGACTCGGTTAATAAATAAAATTAACCAGAAATATACTTTTCGACTTAACGTCGAACTTGGAATTTAACTGGTTGAATAACTTAGACTTGAACATTAACATGTATATTTATTAACAAAGGCTAGCTTATATTTAAAAGCTAGTATTTTCCTTTATTAATAAAATTCGGGGCGTTACAATCCTTCCCCCTTAAAATATTTCCGTCCTCGGAAATACTAAACTGGTAGTACAAACTTAAATCGAAGTTTATACTCAATCGATGACATAACTGAAAATTCAACAACTGAGTACTGAATTTTAAATTCTGATTTTAATGGAGAATTACCAATTCACAATTTAAGTGAATTGCTGATTAATACTGACTGAAAATGGACACTGTACTAAATAAAAGTGTTTCACTGATTATACTTGATACTCAAGACATAGTTCTTGAGCATACTAAACATTATTTCCTGGTTGATTGTCGATCTTGCGTCTGAACTTCGATTGTAAAACCCAAGTCTTGTGGTACGCACGGAAGATTTCACAGATACGCACATGTACAAATGAGGATAACTAGCAATCTCGGTAACTACCTTTCGTGAACATCTACTCGATAACGCGGCACATCGTTCGCGGCACATTGTAATGCAGCACACCTGCTCCTCATCAAGTGAGTGCAGCACGCCTGTATACAGCACCTGGCGAACATTGCACCTGCGACGTCGACGTAGTCTGTATAGCTGATCATATATGTATCTCAAGCTAGTAACCTCAACGTACTATAATGCTAACTCTCTGTGATCTCCCAGTGTACTGGGACTCAGGCATGACATCCTTCTCTTCTTGCGTCATGCATCCTTGAATGGAAAGCGTCGGTTTGTCATCATGGCGTTGTCTGTTGTTGTTGATTGGCCCTTCTCCGTCGTGTCGTATGTCAATATGTTGTACCTGCAATTGTTTACCTTCCTTGAGGCCAAAATTTAACCTCAAGAAAAGTCTATCATGAACTAATCTTTCTTGCGATTTCCCAAATTTTCAGAATTTGAGAATCGAGGCAATGAACATTCTTGAAATGACTGATAAGTCTTGTCTTATTAGACAGACCATCCTCGACTTTGACATAACTAGTCTCAACATTCATTTTTGACTTTTACCTGACTTAATAACTTTTACTTGAACTCTGAAAGCTATCCCGAGACACTTAAAGGGTTGTCTCGGAATTGAAACATGACATTTACTGACTTACTATGGCTTGATAAGGTGCGACTTCAAGTTTCCAGGTAAATTTGGAGTAATGATCTGCAATTCAAAAATCCACATTTAACCCGACTTTGTAACTATTATACGCCAACCTTGAACTCATGAACATTGACTTTAAATCATGAACATTGACTCATGACTATGTACTATATAGTGTTGTTTTGATATGCGAATTTGTATCAACATGTATCAACATGGGGTATTCAGAATATTGTGTTTATATGTGATTTATGTGGTTTTTTTGTGTAAAAAATTCTCCGAAAACAGAAGAATTAAAAGGAATTAAAAGGTAAGAAAATATTGAAGAAGATGATCTCCAAACACCGCCTCCCTGCTTTGGGATCACCGCCAGAAAGTAACAGTTAAGCAAAGCCCGCTCAGACTTATTGATCTGACGTCCATCATTGGGGTTTATATATATATTTTTGGTGGGCCCGTTATTATTACAAGCGGTGTTATTTTTGGACCATAAAATAAAACAATTAATATATTACGTATCCACGTGTAATATTTTAATAGGCGAGGCCAAAATTGGGTATTAACAGTAGGCCCCTGACTTTAGGACATGTTCTGAATAGAACTGTGCTGAAGTCACATGTATAGCCAATTTAGCTGTGATAAATAATGTATCGATGTTGGCCGGGTACTTTGGGACCCGTGGAGCCAAATTTCTGGCCGTGCTTAGGCTTTGGCCTGTCGCATTGACGGTAATCTCATTTTTGTTCTGATGAGTGGAGTTGACTGCGTGGATAGTCAACTATGTGAAAATGACATATGAATGGGGCCTGGTAGGGTAATTCAGTACCCAGTTTTTGTATGTAATTGGACGCGCTGGATGGATTTGCGTCTGTAATGATGATAATAGTATAAATTGAACTGATGCGGGTGCTCAAGCCCCTTGCTCTGCTACAGATCTTTAAGCGAAGATGTTATAGATATGATGTGTTTGCCCACCGAATTGAAGAACTCGGTTAGGAACGGACTTTCTAGTCTTACCAAGCTGAAGAACTTGGTGAATATAAAGATTTTAGTCTACCGAACTGAAGAGTTCGGTAAAGGCATAAGTATCAGCCTTACCAAGTGGAATAACTTGGTGTAAGTAAAGGCTTTATCATACCGAGTTGAAGAACTCGGTGTAATGAATTTTTCTTTCGCATATTTCCCAGCCGGGAAGGTCTTATTGACTTTGCCTAACCAGTGTGGGCCCAAACAGATGAAGGCGTTTGGTTTATTGTATTCTTTTGATTTGGACGTCAAGATGTATGTCCGATGCGCATATGTAATGAATGTATGTGTGACGCGCGTATGAATGTATGAATGCATTACGGAGTATGCTGATGCGTAGTGCGAGAAAGAAAGATACCTCGGTATTTTGTCGAGTCTGAAATATTCCGCCGGCAGGTGTTATGCTTCGCCGGCATAATCATATATATGATGGACGGTCGGGATTATGGAGAACCGACATATGCTGCAGTTAAGTGTATAACCCATTTTGCTGTATGAAATTCAGCAATTTCTAGATCGTGTAATGAACTCGGTACATATATAGAAGTCCGAGTTCCACGTTGATCTTCTTAATGAATTCGGCAATAGTGTAAGTCGGTATTGCAAACTTAAGAGTTTGCCGAACTTAACACATGCGATGCCGTACATAAAATAAATAGGGTTCACCGAACTTCGTCAGAGTCCGATTATGGAGTGGCCCCAGCCGAGGTGTTCATGTTTCGACAATTATCGGGACCCGTCAAATCATGTTAGCTGAAGTGACGTGGACGAGCTTCAACCCCAACCAAACCATGCGTGGGATTTGGATGTATTACGGGGTATCAGCGAGACCGAGTGTAGCTATGCTTACATCGGTACCGAGCTGTTGCTCGGATTTTTATTTGTTGTGATAATTTCTTTTTGGCGCCCGGAACGGGGGCTCGACGGTAGGGCAATACGGAGCAGAGGCTCAACGTAGGAAAATATGGACGTCGTCTCAGCCGGAGTCGAGGCTCAACGGCGAGCAAATAATGACGTCGGCTCAGCCGGAGTCGAGGCTCTACGGCGAGAAAATAATGATGTCGGCTCAGCCGGAGTCGAGGCTCAACGGCGAGGAAATAGTGACGTCGGCTCAACCGGAGTCGATGCTCTACGGCGAGCAAAATAGGGACGTCGGCTCAGCCGGAGTCAATGCTCTACGGCGAGCAAAATAGGGACGTCGGCTCAACCGGAGTCGATGCTCTACGGCGAGCAAAATAGGGACGTCGGCTCAGCCGGAGTCAATGCTCTACGGCGAGCAAAATAGGGACGTCGGCTCAGCCGGAGTCGAGGCTCATCGGCGAGCAAATGTGGACGTCGTAGTGAAGAAATAATCAGCCTCGACGCAAATGGATGGACCGGGATGGCTCCGAGCGTAAATCAGTGAATCCGACCCCGACATTAATAAGTGAACTCGGTCCCGTCGTGAACGAGTGAAGACAGCTCTGACGTCGAAAAATGAATTCGACCTTGGTATAGGTGGATTAGGCCCCATCATTGATAAAATCGGCCCCATCATGGGTAAGTGTATTCGGCCCCGGCGTATGTAGGTGATTTTGGCCTCGACATAGATAAATGCAGTTGGAGACGAGCGAATGATAAATCAGCCCAGTGTAAATGAAGTAGGCCCCGGCTAACGTCGGCATGAATAAATAATCTTGGCTTCGGTTCCCGTCATTTGACTAAATAATCTCGGCCCCTCTCATTGCTTTGACAAAATAAATTCAGCCCAACTTTGGAGAACAGATAGATAAGCACCTCGGGTTCGGTTTTCTCTCTTTGCTCTCTTTTTTTTTTTTTTTGGATGAAATTTTGCAATCGATGTCGAATTCCAGAGATAACGGAGGCCTGAACTTCGAGCTGCGATAATGGAGTCGAAGAAGGTGATGCCGACCGACTCTAAGATCAGAGAAGTACATATGTCGACCGTCTTCGCGGTAAGGATTGTTAAATTTGGGGGTGCCCATCGCGATTGTGCCGTTCGGTGGTGTAGATTGGAAGTCACTCGTGATTTCAATTGGGCCTCAGAGGGATCAATTGGAGGTCGGTCGTGGTTTGGGTCGCAAACCCGATTCCGATGGGAGGTCAGAGTCCCAGATATGACGTTGGGCTCGGCGTTAGTGAGGTCGGCCAAAGAGAGCGAGATCAGTCGGGTTTTGAAGTTGAATTCAGGCGACGGCGAGGAGATAAAATCGGAGATGCCAAGATCAGATTCTGTTACGAGTGAGGGTCCGCCGATGGCGAACTTGGTCGGAAATTGCGAGGTCGGGTCCGATCTGTTTCGAGGTCGGGCACCGTTGACTGAGGTTTAGTTTTGTCGAAGTCAACTTGAAGTAGATACGTATGTGAATTTGGGCAGCTCGGCAGGGGGTTAATTGACCTCGGTTTGTGGAAGCCGGCTATCTGTTGAAGTTGATTTCAGAGAGAATGAGGTCAGAGGCTCGACGGTGGTGAAGAGTTCGGCCCCGGTGATCGAGGTCGGTTTTGACTCACAAAGTCGGTTGTATGATGTCAGCCCATCTATGAAGTCGGGCTCGACGTGGCTGAAGTCGAGGCGCTGCCGAGGTCGATTTGGAGATGATATGCTCGGCTCCGGCGTGCCGATCAGGGAAGATGAGGTTACCTCGGTTCGTCTATGAAGAATTCCAAGCTCGAGCCTGTTGCGGAGGTCACCCGACTGAAATAGACATAGTGAGGTCGGACCCCGTCGGTTTGTAATGAGGTCGGATAGACTGAGGTCAGTCCGGAAACGTTGAAGTTGGGGCCCGCTGTTATTAAGTCGGTTTCGACCGTCAGTGGTGTTTCAGCGACTGACGTCGACTGGCTGTAGAAGACGAAGTCGGGTCCCGAGGTCGGTTCTGCTTTAATGAACAACGTCGGGTATTAAGGTCGGCGTGGTAAGGTCGGTGATACCGAGGTCCCAGCAAGACGAAGTCAGTTCTGACAATTGATAAGCCGGAAATCCAGGTGGGAAGTCGGCAATTGCTCGGAATCTCGTCGGCGGACAGAGGTTGGGCCTCGGCAACTGAGGTCGGTGTGTCGAGGTTCCAGCAATAGAAATATTAGGCAGCGACTTTGATATTCGGGTGATTGTAGAGGAGTTTCAGCCCGATGGATATGGCGTTAGCTTGCATATGCGGAGCTCGATCACAAAAATTCACCAAACATCTGTTTCGGTTCAAAGAAGGGAGATCTGGGTTGTGATTTTTTTTTTGTTTTTTTGAAGTAAAGGACGAGGGGCTACGTGGCCAATTCTTGGCCAAGAAACAAAAAGCAAATTAGTGAGAAAAAGCAACGTGTGTATAGTATTGGTGAGACAAAGCAACGTGGCCTATGCTCGTTCAAGGAAAATTGATCTGCTCTCTCTCTTCTCTTATTTTTGTTTTTTGACTCCAAAAGAAATGCATACAGCAGCAGAAAGCTTATGCAAACTGTATATTCATGAAGTTTTGCAGAACAGTCTACTCCAGAAATTAAAATAAAATGTAGAAGAATCTGGCTTATCTTGGAGTGATGTTGGTGCAGTATTTTTGCGGTAGAGATGCGGTTGTTCGTCGGCAAAAATTAACCCGAACAAATCGGCCCTTCCTCTAGCGCCAAACTGTTGATATGCGAATTTGTATCAACATGTATCAACATGGGGTATTCAGAATATTGTGTTTATATGTGATTTATGTGGTTTTTTTTGTAAAAAATTCTCCGAAAACAGAAGAATTAAAAGGAATTAAAAGGTAAGAAAATATTGAAGAAGATGATCTCCAAACACCGCCTCCCTGCTTTGGGATCACCGCCAGAAAGTAACAGTTAAGCAAAGCCCCCTCAGACTTATTTATCTGACGTCCATCATTGGGGTTTATATATATATTTTTGGTGGGCCCGTTATTATTACAAGCGGTGTTATTTTTGGGCCATAAAATAAAACAATTAATATATTACGTATCCACGTGTAATATTTTAATAGACGAGGCCAAAATTGGGTATTAACAGGTTGTTCCAGTATCAACTGGTCCCGCAAGTATTAAAGGAATAACTGATCTTGAACTTTGGCAATCATAACTTGGAATATCAAACTGACAGAATACATGACATAACTGAATTTAAAGGTTGTTATTACATGAAATCATACTGTTCCGGTCCCAGCTTCAAGCCTCCATAGTTTACCCGGCTAAGTGGCTCTTATTTCAAGCCTCCATGGTAACCCGGAATATTGACTCTTATACACTGGAAACCTTTATCTTGAACAATGGTCTAGGAAATATAACAACCTTTAGCATCAAAATTTAACCTTGAACTTATTTACCAGTCTGACTTAGGAAATTTGAGTTTATTCCTTGAGTTGAATCAAAGAATTCCTCCCTATAATCTGCCAACTGATTGGCAAAAATGAACAATTTTGATAGAAAATTGTCTGAGGAACATGGTTGCTAAGATTTGTACCACGTAAGTGCTTACAAATCTCTTGACGAGTTATTAACTTGACTTGAATAAATCTAGAATTGAATCTAGAGTTCTCAAACTTAGCCCCTTTCTAAAATTCTGAATTCTGATTCGAACATCCTCACTGATGACATCATACATAGCAATTGGAAGCTGATCAATAAAGCACACAAATCTCTTGACGAGTTGCTAAACATGACTGGAAAATACTGACATTAAATCCTGAGTATACTTACTACTGATCCTGAACATAATTCGAGTATCTTAACTAAATTATAACTGAGAAACTTCTGAGCATAGACATAGTAATTTGTTTATAATTTAAAAACATGAATCAGCACTTACCTGAAGTCGGCGAGGCGTGAGCGTGATGTGTTCAGTTTTTTTTTTGTTTTTAAATTCTTGACCCATAAAAATTTTTAGAGACGCAGAAACGTGCTCTGATACCATCTGTAACACCCCGCTATTTCATGAAATTCAGAGTGTATTTTTCGCAAAGTTTTCAAAATAAAAACGTTTCAGTTGCGAAATACTGATTCGAAGTGCTACCATAAAATATGACTTTATCTGAAAACCGTCATTTTATTTTTAAAGAAAAACAAAACGGTTTAACATAACATAGTAACTGACTGAAAGTTTGATCAAAAGCTAAGTTTCGCAAACAGTCGTAATCAGCGGAAAAACGTAGCGTCGCCAAAATATTTTTAAATACATGATCAGAATCCTGAACCGACCACCAGCTCACTCCTCGGCTCCGACCCTGTGACCTGAAAAACATGAATAATGTGGGGGCGTGAGCACTAAATCCACTGTGCTCCGCAGAAACTCATACTAAAGTAAACAGTGAAAATAATTACAATATCATGATCCTGGCATATATAACTGAACTGAACTGAAACCGGTACTGAATAATCATGATCTGATACTGATGGTGAGATAATCATCACCTGCCTGATACCTGAACATCTGCCAGCATAAATGTCGAACACCATGTGCACACTCTAGTGGGCAGACTAAGGCCACTAGAACCCAGAATGGACCGGCGACCATTCCGAGCGGATACTGATAATACATATCTCAAACATGGTAGAATAATTATAATTAATGTAATACACTGTCTGAGTCCCCACCTGATCCGTCTGAATAAAAAGGTAGTGCTGATAATTGTAGCCTGATCAACTGAAACATAATATAAACAATTACTAAGTACTATGCTCAGACTGATAAAAATAACTGTTTAATATACTAAGATGCTCTACTGAACTTGACATGATATTTGGATTTAGGGTCAAAATCTTTTTCACCCCATTATATATCTATTCTTTCTTTTTCACACCACCCCGTCAAATAACTTCTTTTACACCCCCAAAATTCACGAAATGCTATGCGATATTGCACTCGCATGTCCAAAATGAACCAGCACATATCCAATCGGCCGCATAATTTCTGACTATGCGTAAACATTTCGCGTTTATTTAATCGTATATCCACATCAAAACGCATAATTTACAAATCTGCGAACATCTTTCGCATTTTTAATAATCGCATATACAAATCGAATGCAGCATAATTTACGATGATTATGCGCCTTCTTTTCGTAGGGCTATATATCAACCTTGCAAATTTATGACTGCGAAAATATTTCGCATCTAATTCGCATAGTTTGTTGAATACGCATTTTCTGGTCAATCGCATAATTTATGAAAATGCGAAGAAATTTCGCATATATCCTCCGGATAATTGACAATTATGTGACGTTTCTTCGCTCGCATATTTAAGAATAATCGCATAACCAAATCGAATAAAGCATATTTTTTACGACTATTCGCACAATTAGGTTGATTGTGCGATTCGCATAACATGTAACATAATAATCGCACAATTAGGTTGATTGTGCGATTCGCATATCATATCCCATAATAATCGCACGATTTGTTGCATTCGCATTTTCTGGAAATTAAATATCCCAGACAATCGCATAATTTTCTAGTATGCGAAAAACTTTCGCATATATCCGCCGGATAAGTGACAATTATGCGACATTTTCTTTCACGCATATTGAAGAATCGCATAACAAAATCGAATAAAGCATAATTTAATTTAATTGTGATTACGCGCCATTTTTTCGCATGGCAATTTTACGACTATTCGGAATTTGATCGCACATCTGTCGCATAAGTTACGCACCTCATTAATTGACTGCTTTTTTACAGGTGAGGATTTTATCTGTGCATTTATCATGCAGGCAAAAAAACAGTGATCTCTAACAAATCAACGTCTGCACCATTCTTCTCTACTGCAATTTTCTGTTTCTTTCGTTTTAATTCCTTTTGTTGTTCACTTATTTGAATGGCTAGCACCCGTGTTAGAGTATGCGTGAGCTATGGTGGTACGTTTTTCGGGGGTTCGTATCTTGGTGGAGTGGCAGAGCTGATGAGATTAAATTACGGCCGACAAATGTATTCTGAAGTAGTTTCTCGTGTTCAAGCATTATTTAAGGCCGATCCTTGTAATTTTGAGTACATATTGTGGGCAGTATTTGATGGAAGAGAACGAGTTGTGAAGATGAAAATCGAATCCAGTGAGGATATCTTAGAGCTGATTGAAGCACAAAAAACTCCCAACATTTACGTGGAGTTGGAGAAGCGAGTAAATGTAGGGATTCCGGGGACGGCGCCACAAAGCTTCACGCACATGATGGCGTCCCAAGGTGTATTTCCGAGTTCTTTTGGTGTTGATAGTTCTGCATTTTCCCAGGAGGCCCCATATTCACATCAAGCAGGCCCTAG
>CACSLK010027831.1:17407626-17423183 GCA_902706635.1 Striga hermonthica
TTGAATGTTTGTCTGTGATTTGTGCATATCGAGATCCTCGTGGGTTCCAACAGTATTGACCCTTGTGGGCGGTCCACTTCTTCGGATTGGGATGTGAACCGAATGCTCCTCGTCTCGTCGGGACGCTGTCCTTTTCCTTCCCCCGGATACGCTCGTCTCGCCTCGTTGCTCCTGACTGATCGTCAAGATTTCATTGTGGTGTTCGTTCGATCTCCGGGGATTCGGTCCGAAATCAGGTTCGTCTCCTAGGTTCATTCGTTCATCGTTTCTTGGCCTCCGGTTGCCTGCATCCATCCTAGTGAACCTTCTTACCTGCGGATCATCGATTAGTTTTAACAAAGCAGATATTAAGTTCCGACACTGGTCGGTATTGTGGCCATGCGCTTTGTGGTAAGCACAATATCGGCTCTTGTCTAGATTTTCTTCATCGGCCCTGATCGGTTTGGGATCTGGGATGATCCCCTTGTTCTTCAACTCTTCGTACACCACGGCCGCGCCAACCGAATACACCCCCTGGTAGCTATTCGTGAGTTCCTCGTGATGTTTCCTCTGCATGGCCCGGTATTAGGAGCTTCTTCCGTCCTTCACAAACTCCTTGTTCGGTCGGGACTCCTTTGCTTTGGCGGTTGGCTCGTTCAAGGCTGGGAACAACGGGAGGGACATGTTTTCTTTTGCCATGATATGTTGTTGAGCTTTCATCAAGAATTCATGATACGTCTGAGGTTTGTTTTGGCAGAGGGTCCATTTGAACATCGAGTTTGGTCTCAGTCCCGAATATGCCGAAACGAGCAGGGTCTCCTGATGGCACGGTTCCATGTTTTGTACCCGTTCGTTGAAACGAGTGATGTAATTCTTCAGGCTCTCGTCTGCTCCCTGGATAATGTGAGTGATCAATTCTTTGGGAATTCGGCACGCTTGGGATCCGATAAAATGGGCTCGAAACATAGATTTTAATTGCGTCCATTTAGCGACCGAATGCAGGGTGAGCGAATGGTACCATCTTTGCGCTTTTTCTCCCAGGGTTAATGAGAACATCCGGCAGCGGAGGGCGTCCGGTGCTCCGTGCAGGTCCATCCATGATGTGTATAATCCCAGGTGGGTGTCCGGGTCAGATGTTCCGTCATAAAATCCGATCTGCGGGATCTTGATCTTCTCGGGCAGCTGTTTCTGCAAAATATAAAATGTTAGGGGTGATTCGGGCTCGGCGAGGCTGGATTCCGTTCGTGCCCTTGAAGCTGTCAGGGCTCGTTTGAGAGGGACTTCCGTCAAATCCTGTTCGGTGGAGGCCAGTCGTTTTTGGGCCTATCGTCGAGCTTCGAGTTCGGAAATTCTTCTTTGGAGACTCTTTATCTCGTCTTCTTCTGCTTGAGTCGTTCGCCTTTTGGTCAATGTTCTCCTTAAGTCGTCATCGAACACGTTTTTTCCCAGCCGTCTGAAAATCGACCGGGTGGTGTTTCGGGTTCGAGTATCCGTGACCGAGCGACTTTCGTCTGTCTGTTCATTTTCCGTCCGGGTGGTGGATTTTTCCTTCGTGCTCCCGGGCGACCGGGTGGTTTCTTCGCGAACGTTTGTTCCCTTGCCTTTGAGGGTGTTGGCAAGGTCTTTTTTGGCTGGGGTTTTAGGTGCTTGGGATGTAGAGGGCCGGATTTGTGTTATCAGGTTTGATATTCCCTTGACGAAGTTTGGGTCTTTGAAAAAAGCTGAATAGTCTGTCCTTGTGGTTGGGTTGTTTCGCCGATCCTCCCTTTCTTCCGGTGGGTCTTGTCGGCGACTCTAGCTTGATGATGATGTAGTTGTCTTTGACATGCTGGAATAGCCCTCCTTCTAGCGCCAATTGTTGATGTCTAAAAATGACCAACAACGTGTTCGAACTGTACACTAGGATGTGTACTCTGTTCGGTCTGCACGAATAGAGTTTGTGTATGTGATCCGGTTTTATTCTGATGGTCCGAATGCTCAGTCTAGTCGTGACTTATTAGGTAATTAATGAAAGCATTTACTCATTGCATTAAATGATGTCCTCCCCTCCCTTTTATAGGAAGTTTTTGGGACTTTACATTTCCCTCTTGGGGATTTTTACATTTCCTTTTGCAGGATATTTTTAGATATTAGTCATTCCGTATTTAATGCTAATTGTACTTGGTAATCTTTTCCCAATTTCTGAGAGTCGTCCGGATCGTGCCACGCGTCCCTAGTTTTCCTTTGCCGTCGGATAAGATATTTTCCTGTATCTCCGCATTTAATGCGCGCAGTACGGCTGGCTCTTGTAATGATTAAACAGATCTCGCTTATTCTCTCCCATCCGTTCGGCAACGGTACGACCCCGGGGGCGTCCGGTTCCCTTTCTTTTCCTACTGCTATCCGTTCGGTCTGTACCACCAACAAATATTTATTGGTGTATGTTGGGAAATATTCGCCAGCTTGAAATAATTGTTGTTTTAATTGGCTTTTTAAAATAATTAAAGTTAATTGATTTGTGAATCAAGATTTGTTATAGTTTTGATAATCTTATAATATACAAATCAAATAAAATAAAATATTTCTAATTATACTATCTATGTAAGGAAACTTGTTAGTCACCAAAGTGTCCTAGTTTAATTTATGGAGTAGATAATCAAAATTATATGAAAGTATCAATTATTCGAATATAAAAGGATGCCTTATTAATGTCTTTCAAATTATATATTTGAATAATTGATGTCATGGATTATAAACTAGGAGGTCCCCCAAAGGTGGGCCATGGGTTTGTAGTTTATGACAACTAAAAGAGAAATTATAATTAGAGTTAGGTCAATTAGTGCGTTTGTCCAAAGATAACCACTAATTGATCAGAATTATATAATTTCTATTAAAGATTAATATCTAAAAGAGAAGTTATAATTAAAGCGATGTTAATTAGCGTGTTTGTCCAAAGATAGCCGCTAGTTGACTCAAATTTGTATAATTTCTATTAAGGCTGGATGTATAAAAGAGAAATTATAATTAAAGTTAGGTTAATTAGTGTGTTTGTCCAAAGATTACCACTATTTAATCACAATACATATAATTTCTGTTAAAGATCTTTCCTCTTAGGCATCAATCAAATATCCTCCCTATATATTATTCCCGAATGCGCTGAGCCTACGTGGCTATTTCTGGTGCTTCGGAATCCTGCTTGGCGAAGAATCATGCTTCGTAATTAGGTTTGGACAAATAATATTTATATATTAATAATTAATAATCTAGGTTCGGACATTCCATAAATATTATTTAGCTAACTTAGGTATTTTAATATTACTTTTACTAATATAACACTTTAATTCTTTGTAATTTTACATAGTGAGACACTAAGTGACTAATATATCCCTGACTTTTGATTTGTTTCCTTTAATTAGCTATTGAATTGTAAATGTATTTGAAAAGTTGATAACTTTTGTATTTCCTATCGGTTTTACATATATAATATATCAAATTAATCATCTTTTGATGATCTTCGATTTGACATCCATATTGTATATATGAAATAAATAAATTATATTTATATTTATAATAATAAAAATAATAATATTTATTAAAATTCATTAGAAAATAAAATTATTTCTCAATTGATATATTTATGTTTAATGTAGTTATATGTTGTAAGTCAAAAAAATATTATAATATAGCACAGGTAAATTGCACAAATAAAAAAGTGTCATACTAAATATATAATAATATATATTTTTATAAAAGGTATTGAAATTTTCAATTACTTTTTCTCATAAATTTTACATTTTAAGAAAAAATTGCATACACCCGTGTAATACATTGGCGTTGTACTAGTATTATATATTTAAGTATTTGCCCAAAGGTATATTTAAATATATAATTTAAAAGATTTCTGAATCCATTAGTTTACTCTCAAACCTTAATTAAATAGCATGTATTAAAGTTTGTAGTGTTTAAATTTGGTTTTTCCGTCAAATATTATGATTGAAAAAATTCAATGGGCTGAACTTCAATGAATGGTCTGAGCATATTCATTTTCAATTAGGTGCACTGAATTCGGATATGCTCTAATTACTAATGAAGTGCCCACAACCATTATTGATGAAAGCTCCAAAGTAGAGGTAACTCTTCGTAGGGTATGTGAGCGATCAAATAAGTTGTGTTTGAATTTTATGAAATTAATCATGACGGATAACATTAAAACTGATAATACAATAAAATTCCTAAATAAAAAAATCAAGGAACTATCTCCATTTAAAGTTACGGAAAAAGTCTACTGTGGAAAGCTTCATGATCGAACTCACCACTATAAAAGTTCAACTAATTTCGTTCCATTCATGGTATCGTGTCTAACATGTTCAACATATAAGCTAAGCGTGCAAACATGTGAATGAATGTGATAGACTCATTTATGGTTTTATTCATCATGAACTCCCTACCTGTCGAGTTTGGCCAATCCTAGGTGAACTATAACACCATTAAAGATAAATGGGACTATAAGGAAATTAAGGCTATGCTGGTGCAGGAAGAGTTGAGAATAAAAGAGATGAAACAAGAGTCGATTCACCTTATATCTCATGTGAGAGCCAATAACAGTGAGATAAAATGGGAAATAAAGGCTAATAAAAGGAGATTGGCTTACTCAAAGTTTTTGCAGGTTCAATCATTAAAGAAATGAGGTGTTATTCCTATAAAAAGTTAGGTCACCTCATAAAAGATTGTCCGAAATAAAATCTTGATTCGAAAAGAAATACACACATTAAATTTTCGTATGTTGTGAATCAAATTTATTAAAGATTCCCAATGATACTTGGTGGCTTGGTTATGTGCAACTACTTATGTATCTTATATTTAAATTTTGGGTTAAACGTAGTGCACATAATGAATACTATACTCTCTTATGACATTAAAGATTATGGTCACATATCCGAAGAAAGTTTTGAGAATGGTGAATAATGAAACCATTTCTCATTTGGATTTTAGTTGTCACACCCCGCCTTCCTAGCTTTGAAAAACCAGAGTAAAATTTTTACTTTTGTTTTAGAAAGGTCGTGCGAGCTTGGTTTTCGAAAATACTAACTGGTTGCGGGATGTCACAGATAAAAACTTACTTAACTTGCTCACAGACATATATAAAACATGCAGCCAAACTATCCGCTACGGATAATGGAATTAAACATGCAATGTCTGAACTGTCTCACACTGTCTAGTCTGCTAGCGGAAGCATCCGAAATACAGAAAATACATGCATACATATCCGAATAATACATGATCATAAAATACTGGGACATAAAATGTGCATAAAAATGTCCAAGACTCTCATGACCATGCTTTGCCACGTCTATGCTCACCCGGCACGTTCGACTCCGTCTCCTGAAAAACACAATGGGGGCGTGAGCAAACCACTATGCTCCGCAAAGACCAGTACTGAATAAAACAACATTTATAATATCGTATCATGAACACAAATATATAAGAGCTTAATCTGTAAACTTTCTCTTGTTGCTTTACTATGGTCAAAAGACCCTCGGCCCTTGGCCGCTCGTGTGCACACCCCGATGGGATATTAAGGCCCTTGGCCTCCACCGGGTCTTCAGATGGGATATTAAGGCCCTCGGCCTCCACCTGGAGAAACTAACTGTCTCGAACATACCTCTGCCATGGTACCGATATTATATATGATGTGGAACCCAGTACATGACCCCCACCTGATAACTGACTGACACAAGTGTTGGAAACTAGAGTAGCGGTCGGAGGCTCGACTCTCCTTAGGCTACATAAACATTTAAGAAACATTCACTTGATCTAAATCGGCTCATATAGGCTATATAAGCATGCGTTTAAAAATAAACTCTATTTCCGAAAACAAAACAAGAGTTTTCAAAACCTAATCCTCGTAGTGATTTCAAAGTCAACATAACTTGCAGCACACTTGTCATATAATCATGATTCTAGTTTCATTTTAACCCTAAGACATGCATATACAATTCTTATGAAGACATCAAAAATAAATAAGGTCATTTAGCAGGAGATAATTCAACAAATATTCATAACCGAGTTGCAGTCCACAATTGAAATCATACATGTGACAGGACTTAGTCATTGTAGGATAAATGAAGCTACAAACATGTTTTTAGTTAGATTCAAAAACCACATAGAAGCTAACTCAAATATCTACAATTTTTCTTAATATCACACTGGCAAATAACAATGCTCTCAATGAGTTTGAACATAAAATATTTGGTTCATAAAATCTGTCAGAAACAAATTTATGTTACAACAGCACCTTAGTATTTAGACTCTAATTCACACTATAGACCTCATATCAGCATGCACCCTACTTTATTAGAAATCTAAGAAATATACCTATAACTTTCATGAAGATCAGCTTTGCGTTTGAGCACATTAAGACATGATAAAAAGGTCATACATTTAATATAACATGCTGCCGGTTCACAGAAAAACTGCTTGCACCATCTATTTTAAAATTCATAACTCACTCAATTCTTAAGATAAAATCATAAAATTTGATATGTAAGCTCTTAAATCATATATAAACAAGTCCATAACATTTCATAATTTTATCCTAAGTAGAAATCGAGTTATTCGCGTTTGAAGTCGTAGCTGAAATTTGCCATATAAAATCAACTTGCATACTTATCTTCAAAAATCTATAACTCGAGTTATACTAGTCTAAACGACTTGATTCTTGATACTATGAACTCTTATTTTAGACAAGAAACAGCCATATAAAGCATAGTTTCCCAGGTTTTCTATAGCATAGTCAAAAACGTACGAAAACATGACATATGGAACATGCAAGTGAGCTGGAAGCATTTATACATTTTGCATGCTTATATATCCTTCATAACTGAACATATATGGCACATATCTATACCAATAAACTCCTTATCTCATCTATATTATGATTATAAAAAAATTTGAGCACACGAACATCTTAATCTTCAAGAAGAATGCAAAGAAAGTCGGGTATGCTCGGTCTTGCTCGGTCCTCGTATAGCTGCGGCTTCTTGCTTTCTTTAGCTTGTATTCTTGAGTTTGTTGGCACTAACCTCTTCTAGGATGAGAGGAGGATGATGTAGGATGATTATATAGTTGAGGATTGAATAAAAGCTTGGCTAGAACTCAAGAACCAACTGGAAATGCACTCGGGTTACACATAGCTTCACTCAGCTATGTATTATTTGCTCTCGGCTTTTGTGAAAAACTCAAGTATTTGCTGGATTTTTCTCACAACTTTACTAAGTACTTGGTGTTAGACAAATGAGAAATGAGAAAAGGCTGAGTTAAGTCCTAAATAAGGTCTATGGGGCGTGAATACTTAGGATAATTAGTGGGGAGACAAAGCTTGATAGGCACTAACTCTTAGGCTTGAATGGAGGAGCATCTCAAGGCATCACATGCTGCCATAACCGAGATTAGTGAGCTGAGAAAAGGCTAGAGAAAGCTCTTGTTTAAGCATTAAAGAAATGGAGGGGAGACATTTTCTTACACACATGAATTAAAAATGTATGCCCATGCTAGATAAGCCATAGAATAATGGTTAAGCTTGCTTAGGACCTAATGACACTTAATTAGCTTTATTATACTAATAAAATCCTCTAAATCTCCTCTAAATTACACGCATAAGACCAGCCTTGAAGGAAATAAAAGGCTAAGGCGTGGTTCAAAGGCTAAGGATCGGCTAGAATGGAAGGAGTTGCGCTCACGAGGCCTCCGAGGATTCGGCTCGATCGAATACTTTCTAACATAATAATGAAACGACCTAACATATATGAGCACATTATTCACATATAATCACGTAGCTCATGAAATAATCTTAACTCAAACAACTCGGAAAAATTCGCAAAATACCGATTTCACTTTAAAGTCGAGCAAGTGAAACCGTTCTTAATATTATTACTGATTTGGGGCATTACATTAGTGATCAAGATGTATGTGTAGGATGAATTAAAAAAAAATCAAACTAGACATACATTAAAGAGATTTGCCCAAGAGAAGCACTAATATTTATAACTTATTTACACTAATTTTTGTGGTCTATTCGACACCCCTTCATGGGGTGATGTAAGTATTTAATCACCATTATAAATGATTTCACCATTATGGTTATATTTATCTACTACATGAAATGACTCAATCATTGGACTATCCAAAGATAATACAATGATGAGATGGAAAGGTAGTTAGATAAATAAGTAAAAGTTATGAGATCTCCCAAGATTGGTGAATATTATTGTAAATTCAATGAAAGAGGATAATGTCTTAGTCCATTTGCAAAGTTTCTTGAGATTTGAAATATTTGTGTGCAATATACTATAATTATGACTCCTCAACATAATGGTGTTGTTGAGGGGATAAACCGTACTTAAAAGAGTATGGTTAGGAGTAAGTTGAGTAATTCTTCATTAACATTTTCTATGTGGATGCATGTGTTAAAGATTGTTGCATATTAGGTAAATTAGGTTTCTATTAAAGTAGTTCCTAAAATACCTTTCGAACTATGAAAGGGTAGGAAACCTAGTTTGAAGCATCTTCATGTTTGGGGTGTCAAGCAGAAGTAAAAGTATATAATCCACATAAAAAAAAACTTTAATCCTAGGACAACCAGTGGTTATTCATTGGCTATCCGGAAAGTTCTAAAGGATATAAGTTTTATGGCCCTAACAATAGTACAAGAATAGTTGATTGCAAAAATGCTCGATTCATTAAAAATGATCAAATCAGTGGGAGTTTGGAACCGCAAAGTTTGGATGTCAAAGAAACTCGGGTTGAACAGTCCAAACCTGAGAGTCTATTATTGTTATTCTTCTAGTTACATTACTGTCATATAACTTAGATGAATAACACAATTATCCAAACTCACTTGATAATGAATCATCACAAGCAATCAGAATTATAGAATAACCTTTGGTTGATGCATCTCAAGCCATTAAAAGTAAAAATTTTAGAAAAGTTTATCAATGCCATGAAAGAATAATTACAGTCAACGGATGACAATAAAGTTTGGGATTTAGTAGAATTATCTTAAGGGTCTAAAAGAGTTGTGTGTAAATGGGTTTTTCGAAACCAAACATGACTCTAAAGGTAATATCGAAAGATATAAAAGGATAGACTTATTTCTAAAGGTTATACCCAAAAGAAAGGCATTGACTACAAGGAAACATTCTCTCTCGTTTCAAGAAAGATTCCTTGAGAATTGTAATGATAATAGTGGTTTTGTATGATTTTGAGCTTTATCGAATGGACGCAAAGATCACCTTCTAAATGATAAACTTAAAATGAGATATACTTGAACTAATTAAGAGTTTTGAGATCACAAGAAATGAAATGTGAGTGTGTAAGTTGAATAGGTCGATATATGGACTAAAACAAGTCTCTTGTTAATGGTATCTTAAGTTTAATGATATCACCACTACTTATAGTTTTGTTGAGAATACCGTAGAACGGTATATCTACATTAAGGTCAGTGGGAGTAGATTTGTTATTTTAGTCCATATGTCGATGACATATTTATAGTTGCTAATAATGTGGACATGTTACACGAAGTAAAGTATTATCTCTCTAAAAAATTATGAAATAAAGGATGTGGATGAAACGTACTTGGTAATTGGAATAGAAATATTCTAGAATAGATTACTAGGACTAAAAATTTTATCCGGTAAAAGTTTTTTTTTGAGAGATAATGGATGGTTGTTCCGTAAGAATAATTCTAATTCATAAAAGGAACACATTTAGTCTATAATAAATGTTTGAAAGATGAAATGGAATGGAAATTGATGGAGAAAATTCCTCAGATATAAATGATTAGGAGTCTTAAGCGAGACGAACCTATATTTGGTTTGATTACATATTTGTTGCTGGTATGTTAAACAAATATAAAAGTAATTCCTAAATGATTATTTAAATGCTGCAATAAATTTCAAAGATATTTACAAGGCATTAAAGAACACATGCTAACTTAAAGAAGATCCAAATTATTTGTTATAATTGGATACTCGAAGTCAGACTTTTGCTCATAATGTCTAAAGGAGCAAGATTATGAAAAAGTGGAATAAAGTCCATCATCGTGACTTCCACGATTAAGTTTGAGTTTATGGTATGCTTTGAGGCCACAAGTCAAAATTTAGGGCTACGATGCTTTATCTTAGAACTTGGAAATGTCGACATCTTGTCCAAGCCGCTAAGAATTATTATAGTTTTGTAGCAATATTATTTCAAGGAATTTTCAAAGGGTGTGAATCACATAGAATTTAAATACTTGGTCGTAAAAGTAGAAGTGAAGAAATAAAGTGTCATTTGAGCATTTTAGTACTAATTTCATGAAAGTGGATCCATTAAAGGGTTATTCCCTGTAGCCTTTGCAAGGCATATAACGAAAATTGGGATTAACGAATGGGGCCTTGTTGGACTGATCGTTACTGAATGGAATTGCTCAGTTAATGGTTTTGACACTTATTGAATTCGATTAAAGATGTTTAGTGCTTCACATATAATACCATCATTACAAATATTTGATTTTATAGTATATACATAAAAGTTGGATGGCTTATGGATATGGTACGAAAAGTTTGTTCCATATTAAAGTGAAGTTGAATTAGAAATGATTTGTGGTACATGGAAGGGATCATGTCGCTCGAAGACTTGTGACCGCCATGATTCGATTAATTTCTATTTTAATTTTAAGCTTATAGATATATGTATTCAATCATAAGTTTGATGAAAGGTGCGCGCTTAAAGTAGTTCTTTGGGTTTCAACACTTATATGGTCCAAGTGGGAGAATGTAATAATATTTTATATATTATTCAATTATTGTGGACCATATAATTAGTTAGACCTAATTGAATTTATAGTCAAACTTAATTAAGGTGAATATATATTTAATAGATTATTAATGTTCTAATATTAAAGAGTCCAATTTGTGATGTTTGACTTGGACAGTAAGTTAGGTTAGAACATGGGGAATGTTAGTAGGAATAGGATTGTAGGTCTCCTCCTATATATATTACTACATGCCCCTCTCTCCCATCTCATACGAAATAAAGTTCTCAACATCAAGGGCTTTATGGAAAGACAAGAGACGCGGGAGAGAGAAACAATTCATAGCCAAAGACAAATTCATTATGGAGATTAAACGAGGAGGATCCATCACTGGAGAAGAGGATCGTATCAATATCATAGATCAAGAAATCAGGGAAGGACTATAGCTGGATTCTTGTAAGTTTATGTGTGCAATTTAATTTATGCAAAGATCTATGTTCTATGAATTAATAGAATTACATGCTTAGGGTTTATTCAATTCCGCCTAATAGTTGTGAATATACCTGTTAAATTTCTTACATATATATATCTTCATTTTCGGAACCTGAGAACCCCATTTTCATTTCTCTTTCTCTATGAATTATTCTTTTAACTATTTGTGTTCCTGCATCATTTTATAATGTGCTTCTGAAACACATTGGATGATGGCAAAGGCCTGGAGAAGACATGGATAACATATCAGTGATTATAGATCAGTTCAAGCAACGTCTTTTGCCTTCAGTCATCTTTATTTTTCTCATTTGATGTTTTTACTCAGGTGAGATTTTTCTTTGGCATTTCAGTCTAAAAGGGGGAGAAATAGGATGATTCTGAAGATGTTCGGGATTATGTTCTAGTGTTTTCCTTCTGATTATTTGTGGTTTCTATTTTTGACATGTTTCTAGAGGATGTAAGAACATGTATGTTTTGTTGTTTGATTATTTTGATTATTCTCACAGGGGGAGATAAATTGGTTACTCTGTTTGACTTAGGTTCTGATAGCTTGATGTGTTTTGATTGCTCTGATCATAGTTCTCTTAGTTGTTTTGATAGGAACTGTTATGATGTTCTTACACTGCAGGTGTTCGAGTAGTTTACTTCCTGATGTTCGAACATAGATAATTGCTTTGCTGTTTTGAGTTTATTTTGTAGTTTGTCTTCAAGAAACACGATTTTCAAACCGAATGCCAAAGGGGGAGATTGTAAGAACATTGGTTTGGCATCATGTCCGACAAACCTAAGTGTTTTTTAGAAGATTTCTTGTTAAGCAATCAAAATAAATTAAAGGGAAGTTTTTCTATTTATTTACTTGTGATTTAATTAAGTTCTCAATATTTATTATTAGTAATATATGGTATATATATTTATTGTAGTATGTATTATGGAATCCCAATCCTTTAGGAGAAAGATTAGATAATATATATCTTATATATTTACTTATCATATATGCTACATGCCAAAATTACTTCTCTCTTTCTTGTTGAACAAGGAACAAAGGGCAAGGACTATGAAAGGATGAGCAATTCATGCATAAGGAGTTTTGGACGTTCATGAGAAGATCTAAGGAGGATTTGGAAAGATTCACCACAAGATCTTTGATGATTTGGAAGATCGGCTATTTTTTGGAAAGTCATGTTCTTATACGATCTAGGATCACAAGATTTCCATTGGAAGCTCAATTCTGAAGATCTCTAAATCACATATACGAATTCCACATCAAGGAAACTTACTTTACATGAAGGATTTCGTCCAAATCAGAAAGCAATCAATTGAGAGGAAATTGACTCTTAAAAGGAAAAGGAAGAACTTGTGAAGACTCTTTACTTTAAGGAGATTGCATATAAGCCTACTCAACAATTAATTGAAGACAAGAGAGCTGCTGCTAATCGTTCATTAATCATCAAGATTCAATTGAGTGTTTAAGAGACTTTTGTTCTTTTTATTTTGTTCTTCACGGCACTTCAGCGTTCTTACATTACTGACGAACTGCTTTTGTTTAATTTCTTTTTCGTTTTACAAACACTTTTTGAGTGCTTAGGGATTAAGTACTGGGTTTTCTCGAGGGATTCGAGTGTGTAAAGTCCACGCTACGTGGCCAGGGAAGTAGTTGATAGGATCAGGTATAGTGTTGGCTAGACTAGGAGGGAAACTGAGTCGAGTAAGTCCAAGCTGTATTTTGTGGGACGCAAAACTGATTTATCAATGAAAGAGATCTAAGGGGTAGTGGGACGCTCCCCGAAGAAATATTTTTTATATCGCTTCCGCTTTTAAGTTTTATTTTCTAGTGTTGCAACACGATTTAGTAATCTAGAATATCTGTGTTCTAACACAAGCTGCGTACTCTATACTCCCCCACCACTGTTTCATATTTTATAAGTACATCACATCTCTTGAGATTGAAGAGAGACACACGCATCAAACCTTTATGCCCAAGGTAGCCGCCACTCTTTAGAAATACCCTAATCGAGATATATCTGAGATCGTCTGTAACACCCCGCCTGATCTAACTGGACTCACGAAAAATTGGGTAAAATTTTTGCGGTTGTTTTCGAAAAATACTGGGACTGGTTTCGAAAAACATTTGAACTTAACTGACTTTCGAGATGCTACTTACTTACTGACTTGACTTATTGCTCTTTCTTTTACTTATGCATGTAACCCAATCGACATATATAATCCAGCTGGGGAATATGGATAAAGGGAATTAAACATGCATGCATACTGGTTCTGAGTTGGCAATACGGAAGCGTAAATAAAGTACAGTACAGTACAAAATTATCTTATTACATGCCAACATAAACATAAACATAATAAATGTCCAGCTGTTGTCGGACACCACTACACCACTGCTCGGCTCACGCTCCGGGCTGTACTCCATCACCTAAAAAGATAAATAGTGGGGGCGTGAGCACTAAATCACCATGCTCCGCAGGAACCAACACAGAATATACAACACATGTAATCAAATATCATGAACTCAGCATGTACATAAATAAAACTGTACTGTATTGGTGCAACATCCGAAAACTGGCCGGATTCTCATGTTATCACATTCTGGGGGTCGCCTCCCTCAGAAACCCAGGATGGAAATAACTACCATTCAAAACCGGGTGAGTGACTCAGGATGGAAAAACGTTTCATACAAGACCGAGTCATCATAAACTGGACCACGAACGGGATAACTCAACCGTTCGGGGAAGTATCTACATACATACCTCATACATGGTACGTTGATTATAAGCAATGTAATACCCAATGTAGGGCCCTCACCTGATTATGCTGAAAGACTGTGCAAGTGCTGAAAAAATGGTGTAGCTGTTGGAGGCTCGACTTTCCACAAGCTACCAAACATATACAAGAAAATATATATCTAAGTAATTTGCTTGACTGATACGTCTGATTCTGAAACTTTAACACTTATGGTGGCAGATAGACAAGCAAGACAGACAAAAACATATAAAACATATATACAATTAATTTACACCGATAAAACAATCACAAGTAAATAAACAAATAATACTAGAACTGGCTTCTCAGATTGACTGGACTAATATCGAGCTTTCGGATAAAATCTGACAGAAGCTCGGAATCTATAATTATTAGTGTATCTTTATCTGGATCAAATTGGCCAACTCTTATACTTAAAAACGTGCTTAGGGTTGTATATACACTCATGTTCAAATACTTTTATTTAAACAATTTAAAATGAGCTAATATACTCCTTAAACCTTAGGATTTTTTTATAAAATCATATAAATATCCAAAAATATTGAAATTTAGCAGTATAATACTTCACTTAGACATGCATGTTCAGTTAAAATTTCAGTTAATTCTAAGCTCGTTTGGTTGGTCAAACAATTTCATCAAATTTGCATATAAACATGCATTTGACGTTTCTAATTTCTCAAAATTTTATAAAATCCCACACTTGGCTTCTGAAGCTGAAACTTGGTGATATTACTCATAACTCATACAATAAATGCTCATTAAAATTTCACATCTAATACGCATGAATTGAGGGAGTTCTATGACCATAAAATTCAACATGACATGCATACGGTCTAAAATATATAACTCACTCATTTCTTAAGATAAAATCATGAAATTTGATATGTAAGCTCTTAACTCATATATAAACATGCCATCACAATTCCATGTTAATATATCATTACTGAGGACTGAGATATTTGCAATTTAATTTGCTGCTGAAACTAGACATATAAAATGTGGTTTGCACACTTAACTTCAAATATCTATAACTTGAGCTATACTAATCTAAAAGACATGATTCTTGCTCCTATGTACTCCTATTTTACCCAATAAATAGTCATATAAAGCATACTTTCTCAAGTTTTTCATAGCATGGTCGAAACACAAGCAAACATCACATAAGAAACACTCATGCGAGCTGGGACAACATTAACATTTTGCATGCTTATATACACTGAAAAGCTGAACATATTGTTGGAGTAGTATACCCGACGTTTCAATCAGATTGGACGTATTCTACTTGTAAATACAATCTATTGGAATTATATTAAATAATAAGGCATTACTTTATTTTAAGAGTAAGCATTTATCATATATTTGCACTTAAGATAAAATCACTATCACTTATAACTATAAGATATGGTTGCGCATAGAGATTGTGATCATAGAACATATCTTGAAAGTTGTGATCTTAAATACAGTTCCAAGTCGTTGGATGTTTCGAGATGGGATATCGAATAAATCCGGATAAGACTTGCACATAGTATGTATGCTTATT
>CACSLK010027831.1:17481173-17495879 GCA_902706635.1 Striga hermonthica
TAAATTATGTTTTATACAGTTTGAATTTGGCATAGCAGTGCCGTTATTATTTTCAGCAAACTTGTTTTCACGATCACGGTACTGCTATCCAATTTCACCACTACAGTTTCCGCTGATGTTTTATTGTTCGTCATTCTTAGTTAAATGAATCAGTCAGCGAACTAGTAGTTGGTTTTTCAAACCAAGAGTCCAGATTTTTCAGTCAGTTATGTATTTTAGTAGCACTCCGAATCAGTACTTCGCAATGTAAAATGTTTTATTTTGAATGTAATTGCGAAAAGCGCACTCTGATTTTCATGTCAAGGCGGGGTGTTACAGGGTATGCCTATCACGCAGTTCGACACAATTTACATGCACCTCGAGGTCACACACACGTTCCATCCATCATGAGGCATATAACGTGTCATGCATCCTCGAAAGCTCCAGTGGTGGAGTCAACCATGAGGCTAAGTCGTCGACTTGGTCGAGAGTCATCATAAGACTAAATAAACCTGATCGTAGCCTCTTCTCTTACCACGAAGCTCCTCACTTCACGTGGTAACTACATTTGCAGTTGAGTAAACAACTCATAAAGATAAAACCTCCAAGCAAGACTTAGGTCATTGCAATATACGTGAAAAAAATTCCCGGAATCATTACGCATTTACACGCTAGAGACTTAGCAGCTATGGCAATAATGGCTGGCCTGGCATGCGGCAACGCGACACGATACATGCGGCACACTACGCACGGCACTTCCTACAACTCGAGATGCATCACCGAGCGTGGCACGCCTGTGCGCGGCACCAACACGTAGTACACCTGCACCACCCGCATCCAGTAGCAACGGTTCATTCCTCATCAATTGTTACATCTTCTCATGTTGACACGTATATGAATATCGAAATTTCCCTAGTGTTTTGCGACCCTAATTCCATCTTCAAAATTCAAGTACTCCGATTTCGCTATCATGGTACTTATACTTCATCATAAGTCAAGTGGTTGTTTACTCACGATGTTTCTCACAACTCATTGGTTATCCTCCTTAAAAGACTTCTTCTATATCATAACATTTCTAGAACTTTATCGATGCTCTTCCCGATCAGGTATACGAAGACTTCCCCGTATGATCCTCCGATGTAACGATTAATATGCTCACCAAAAAGGATGATTGGTTTACGCCTATCTCTAGGCCCAGGTATTTCTCAAGAGTTGCAACGTTATTCGCTCTCTTGAGCCCTTCACATCGACCTAAAGATGTCATGGAACTGATGTCCTAATTTTACGAGAGCACATCATGATCAACAAAAAATGAATACTTTCCCATCAGAAATCTCATCCCACGCGAGAAAAGAAAAAATAAGAGAAATTTCCAAATAACGAGAATTGAATAACCAATAGAAGTCTCAAAGCAAAATTCAAGATAACCAGTAAGAGTCTCAAACAAAATTCGAACTTGTATAACAAGACAAAGGAAAATAAACAAGGTCTGCCAAAATTACGAGAAATGCAATTCTAACAAAAGGAGGAATAAATAATTATCTCAATTCCGACATTCGATCAATTGCTCAGCCTTGGTTCTGCTCGGCTTCATACTGGACCATCGTGTATACCCGTGCTCTATCTCCTTCACCAAACCTTGGTTGGGCCTGTTGTTGTTGTTGTCGCTATTGCTGAATCTATTGCTGAGGCGGCGGCGGGGGAAGCTGTTGATGTTGGGGCTGCCGCAGCTGGAGGGGCTGCTGGTAAGGCTGCTGTCTCGGGGGCTCGGTGCAGTTGCTGTAGAAGTAACCGAGCTTCATGCAGTTGAAGCAGACTCGCTGGGCGAAAACGACAGTCTCCTAGATGATAACGACCACAGTTACGGCACTTCAAAAGCTGGTCCTGAGCGACGGGGCGCTCACCACGACGGTCATTCCCACCACGCTTCCCCTCCCAGTTGTCCCGGTGGGAATCGGCCTTCCTCTTATTTGAACTAGAGCCGGGCTGCACGGAGGAAATGGGCTGAACCAGTTGAACAGTAGGGGCGGTAGCATTGAGAGTCTGGTAACTCTCCAGCTGGATAGCGCGGATAACTGTCTCATCATATGAGAGATTCCCCAAGCTAGCGACGTGCATGCAGAGAGTATGATGAAGGCCTTCGCGAAACTTATTGGCCCTCTTGAAGTCGGTATCCACCATGTGCGGGGCGAAAGCGCTCATACGGGTGAACTCCCGCTCGTAGTCCTCCACTGTGCCGGTCCCCTGAGTGAGGTCCCAAAAAGCGCACTCCATCCTCATGCGATAGCCCTGAGGATAATACTTCTCAAGGACCACTTTTTTCATGCAGTCCCAAGTCAGAACGTTCAGCTCGACCTGCCTCAGTCTCCAGTAGCTGGACCACCATAGGGCGGCACTGCCCTTAAGCATATAACGGCCACAAATAACTTTCTACTCGTTAGAGCACTGCAGGAGGTCAAATTTCTGCTCTAGCTAACGGATCCATTCTGCCACAGCCTCGGCCCTTGTAACGCCCCGATCATAAATAATATAAGAATGGTTCCACTTGCTCGACTTTAAAGTGAAATCGGTAATTTTTAGATTTTCGAGATGATTTTCTAAGTTAATTATTACATGAATTATGTGGTTATATTTGTGTTTATATGTGAATTATATGCTCATGTTGTTAGTTTATAAGTTTGATATTTTGCTCGTGCCGTATCATCGACTATCTCGCGTCGTACCCTAGCAGCGCGTTCGCTGGGCCAATGCACTGAGCCATCGAGTCCTTGAGCCGTGAACCCTATAATTAGTATGACCATGTGCTCGTTTTAATGCCTTAAGGATGGCATGATCATAGTAAGAATCGAGCCTAAGTATACGCACGCCCCTAGCCGCGCGTGCGCTACTCACCCAAGAGTGAGCCATGAACCGAGCCTTTGGTCATTTCATCTCTAAATTCTAGTCCATGCGTGTGATTTAGAGAATAATAGAAGCATGTTAAGCCCAATTTCAGCCTAAGAGGGATTACCAATGTCAAAGACTTCATTAGCTATTGTTTATGTTTAATCAAGTTAGCATGGGTGTTGAATTATTATATTCACCATGTAAGTCTTTGCTTCCCACTTTTTCTAGTGCATGGACCATACCATGTCAGCTCTTTTCAGCCCTCCATACACGCACATGATAAGATTCTAGTGCTCAAAGTGCCCCACCATCATGCAAGAATCCCACACAAGCACCTTGGAGTTAGCATGCACAAGACTTTGTCTCCCACTATGTTTTCCACTTCTAGCTTAAGAAGCTCCGCCCAAAGGACCTACTGAAGATCCCATTTCAGCTCCTTTGAGTCTCCTCTCTACACTTAGTGAAATCCAAGCAAAGTCCCTTCATTACTCCATAAAAACCGAGAGCAAATAGCTAGTGCCAAGAGGAAAGTTCCAAATCCCGAGTGCATGTTTGAGAGTGATTTCAAGATCTAGCAATCAACTCTTGCTACCAACTATATTATATCACTTTTACCTTATAAGAAAGAGAACTCTAAAGGGAGAACTCATTAAAGTTGAGCTAAGACCAAGCACTCTAAACAGAGAACTCTAGAACAGCTAAGTCCAAGGACTCTAGCCTAAGTCAGAACTCCAGTTCAAATTGGAACTCTACACTAAGTCAGAACTCCATTTCGTGCCAGAACATAGATGATTTAAGTATATCAAAACTCTAGCTAAGCTAGGTGTTTTCGATTTCATTAACTGTTTCAGTAATAGTATGGCTATTTCTTAATTGGCTATACTGATCTAATCAAAGATTAGTGGCTATCCAGAATGCCGTCCCGCAGAGCTCCGAATCTACCCATCGTGCGGGAACAGGCTATAGTCATGGGCCAATTCTAGGGATTGGTGTAACGACTACTAGTGCATGATGACAGAGGATGAGTATGATAAGTCAACATGGGACTGTCACAGAGATATTCTGGAAGCCAAGTTCCAATCGCGCCTTATTCGCGGGAAGATAGAGCAAGAGTCTTGTGCCTTTTAGCTTGAGTCCACTCGGTAGAGGGGTACGAGCACAAATTCGCTAATATGAGCGCCTTGGTCACCTCATAGACACCGAGGAGAAGGAAGCATTCTATTTTGTAGACATGCCCATAGCGCATGATTTCAGGACGTCTTCCCCGACCAGCTTTCGGGAGGACCACCTAACCGCCAGGTGGAGTTCACAATCGACTTAGTCCCTGGAGCGGGACCAGTGTCGAAAGCTCCATATCGCAAGGCGCCGAAGGAACTTCAGGAGCTGAAGGCTCAAATTCAGGAGTTGTTGAATCTCGGTTTCATCCAGCCGAGTGTACCATCGTGGGGAGCACCCATCCTATTTTCAAGAAGAAGGATGGGTCTATGCGTATGTGCATCGACTACCGGGAGTTGAACTGGTTGACGGTAAAGAACAAGTATCCACTTCCTAGATGATTTGTTCGATCAACTGAGGGGAGTCAACGTGTTTTCCAAAATAGATTTGCGTTCTGGTTACCATCAGCTGAAGATCAGAGAGGCCGATGTGGCCAAAACAGCATTCAGAACGAGATACGGTCACTATGAGTTTGTAGTGATGTCGTTTGGCTTGAGCAATGCGCCTGCGGGATTCATGGATCTCATAAACTGTGTCTTCCATCCGTTCCTAGACCAGTTTTTCATCGTCTTCATTGATGACATTTTGGTCTATTCCTGCAGTCCAGAGCAGCACAAGGAGCACTTGAGGACAGTATGTACGCCAAGTTCTCAAAGTGTAAATTTTGGCTCAATCGAATGGCTTTTCTAGGCCACATCGTCACATCCGAAGCGATTGAGGTAGACCTAGGGAAGATTGAGGCAGTAATGAGCTGGTCGACACCGAGAAATGCCACTGAGGTTCAGAGTTTCCTCGGTCTAGCAGGCTATTACAGACGCTTCATCGAGGGGTTTTCAAAGATTGCCCTACCCTTGTCCCATTTGACGAGGAAATAAGTGAAGTTTGAGTGGGATAGTCGTTGTGAGTCGAGCTTTCAGGAGCTCAAACCGAGGCTTACGACGGCACCCGTGTTGACTATTCCGGACCCCACACAGGGTTTCACTATCTATAGTGATGCCTCGAAGCAGGGTTTACGCTGTGTTTTGATGCATGACGACAAGGTTGTGGCTTATGCTTCCCATCAGCTAAAGCCACACGAGGTGAACTACCCGACTCATGATCTTGAGTTGGCAGCAGTGGTTCACGCCCTGAAGATTTAGAGGCATTATCTGTACGGAGGCCACTGCGAGATTTATGCAGATCACAAGAGCTTACAGTATATCTTCACTCAGAAGGAGCTCAACATTGCGCTAAAGGTGATGGTTAGAGCTAATGAAAGGTTACGACTGTACAATTAACTATAATCCGGGAAAGGCGAATGTTGTTGCCGATGCCCTCAGCCGTAAGGAAATGGGCGCACTGACTTGTATGATCACTCAACAGCGTCAGCTTTTTTTGAGAGTTTGCGCAGATGCAGTAGAGGTCGTCGAATCACCTCCTAAGTTTCCAGTTGTGGGAGGTATTCGAGCAATGAGGATGTGGCCCATGTTTAGAGACAGGATCCGGCAGGATCAAGCCTTTGACGAGTTTGTTCGCTCGATAGGGGCGAAGATTCATGCCAGAGAAGTTGAGGGTTTTTACCGGGGCACAAATGGTGCCTTGGAGTACAAGGGAAAGATCGTTGTGCTGAATGTCGAGGCCCTGAAGAAGGAGATATTAACAGAGACGCATAGTGCTCCATACTTGGCACACCCCAGTAGCACCAAGATGTATCACAACCTGAAAAGGTCATTTTGGTGGAAGGGGATGAAGCGAGACGTCGCCGAGTTTGTTAAGAAGTGTCTGATTTGCTAACAAGTGAAGGCTGAGCACAAGGTTTCACCGGTCTTTTACAGCCTTTAGAAATCTCGCAGTGGAAATAGGAGAAGCTGACCATGGACTTTGTCACGGGATTACCGATGTCGGCTAAGCGACACGACGCGGTATGGGTAATAGTGGATCGACTGACGAAGTCATCCCACTTTATGCCTGTCAGGATGGACATGTCCATGGAGCAGCTAGCCGAGACATATCTCCAGGGAATCATTCGACTTCACGGCGTTCCTGCCGAGATTATATCAGATAGAGATCCCTGATTTACTGGCCATTTCTGAAAGAGTCTTAACGAGTCCATGGGAACGAAGTTAAAGTTTAGCTCCGCTTATCATCCACAGACCGACAGTCAGTCGAAACGAACCATTCAGACGCTTGAGGACATGCTTCAAGCTTGTGTTTTAGAGCGTGGTGGTTCGTGGGAGGAGTTGTTACCCACTGTGAAGTTTGCCTACAACAACAACTATCACTCGTTGATCAAGATGGCACCGTTCGAAGCCTTATACGGTCGCAAGTGCCGCTCACCCCTTTATTGGTATGAAGTTGGCGAGAAACAGGTTGTCGGTCCCAAGTTGATCGAGGACACGGTGCAGAAGGTAGCCGAGATCCGAGCGAAGCTGAGAGAGGCACAAAGCCTACAGAAGGCCTACGCTAACAAACGTAGAAGGGAGCTTGAGTTCGAAGAGGGAGACAAAGTTTTTCTGAAGGTCATGCCGATGAAAGGCATTGTACGCTTCGGGAAGAGGGGGAAGCTGCAACCCCGATTCATAGGGCCGTTTGATATTCTCGAACGAGTTGGCGTAATAGCCTACCGTCTGGCATTACCCCCAGAGCTCTCGGGTGTACACAACGTCTTCCATGTTTTGATGTTGAGAAAGTATGTGTACGACCCGAGCCATGTAGTAAACTTTGACGAGCTAGAGGTCGGGCAGAACCTGTATGATGAGCAGCCGGTAGCAGTTATGGATCAAAAGGTCCGTCGGCTGAGGAACAGAGATATAGAGCTTGTCAAAGTTTGTTGGAGTCGCCACGACGAGTCGGAAGCCACTTGGGAGAGAGAGGCCGAGATCAGAGCTCAATATCCATATTTCGAGTTTTGAGTTGTATCAGTTGTACCTTGTGTACTTTTATCTTATGCTTTTGTGTCTAGTTTGTAGTAGGAGTTCCTACCTTATACCCTAGTATTGTATTTCCGAGGACGGAAATATTTTAAGGAGGATAGGTTGTAACGCCCCGATCAGAAATAATATAAGAACGGTTTCACTTGCTCGACTTTAAAGTGAAATCGGTAATTTTTAGATTTCCGAGTTAATTTTCTAAGTTAATTATTACATGAATTATGTGGTTATATTTGTGTTTATATGTGAATTATGTGCTCATGTTGTTAGTTTATAAGTTTGATATTTTGCTCGTGTCGTATCATCGACTATCTCGCGTCGTACCCTAGCAGCGCGTTCGTTGGGCCAATGCACTGAGCCATCGAGTACTTGAGCCGTGAACCCTAGAATTAGTATGACCATGGGCTCGTTTTAATGCCTTAAAGATGGCATGATCATAGTAAGAACCGAGCCTAAGTATACACACGCCCCTAGCCGCGCGTGCGCCACTCACCCGAGAGTGAGCCATGAACCGAACCCTTGGTCATTTCATCTCTAAATTCTAGTCCATGCATGTGATTTAGAAAATAATAGAAGCATGTTAAACCTAGTTTTAGCCTAAGAAGGATTACCAATGTCAAAGACTTCATTAGCTATTGTTTATGCTTATTCAAGTTAGCATGGGTGTTGAATTATTATATTCACCATGTAAGTCTTTGCTTCCCACTTTCTCTAGTGCATGGACCATACCATGTCAGCTCTTTTCAGCCCTCCATACACGCACATGATAAGATTCTAGTGCTCAAAGTGCCCCACCATCATGCAAGAATCCCACACAAGCACCTTGGAGTTAGCATGCACAAGACTTTGTCTCCCACTATGTTTCCCACTTCTAGCTTAAGAAACTCCACCCAAAGGACCTACTTAAGGTCCCATTTCAGCTCCTTTGAGTCTCCTCTCTAACTTAGTAAATCCAAGCATAGTCCCTTCATTACTCCATAAAAAACGAGAGCAAATAGCTAGTGCCAAGAGGAAAGTTCCAAATCTCGAGTGCATGTTTGAGAGTGATTTCAAGTTCTAGCCATCAACTCTTGCAACCAACTATAATATATCACTTTTACCTTATTCTAAACTCCCTATAGAAGTGTTTTGAGGCTTCAAGTTCAAGAAAAATCGAAGAGATTAAGCACAAAGTCGAGAGCAAGAAGAGAAAGGCTACAACCGAGCATACCCGACTTCTCTTGCATTTTTCATAAAGATTAAGAGGTCGGTGTACTTAAATCATTATAAAATAATGTTATAGATGAGATGAGGAGTTGATTGATGTATAATTATGCTATATATGTTCAATTTTTAAGTGTATATAAGCATGTAAGAAGTTAAAGTTGTCCCAGCTCGCATGAGTGTTTCTTATGTGTTGTTTTCATGCGGTTTTGACTATACTATGAAAAACCTGGTATTGTGCTAATTTTATGGCTATTTTTATGTAAAAGAGGAATTCATAGGATCAAGAATCAAGTCATTTGGACTAGTATAACTCGAGTTATAGAAATTTCAAGATAAGTATGCAAGTTGATTTTTATATGGCAGATTTCAGCTACGACTTCAAATGAGAATAACTCGAGTTCTACTAAGGATAAAATTATAAAATTTATGTAAATGTTTATATATGAGTTAAGAGCTTTCATATCAAATGTGATTTTATCATTAGAAATGAGTGAGCTATAAATTTTAGACCGTATGCATGTCATATTGAATTTTATGGTCATAGAACTCCCTCAATACATGCGTATTTGATGTGAAATTTTAATGAGCATTTCATGTATGAGTTATGAATTATTCCACTATGTTTCAGCTTCAGAAGCTAGGTGTGGGATTTTATAAAATTCCAAGAAGTTATAGGGGTCAAATGCATGTTTAAGTGCAAAGTTTATGTAATTGGTTGACCAAGCTAATGACATGATAATGAGCTGAAATTTTAAGTAGAGATGCATTTCTATGTGTAGTATATAACTGCTAAGTTTCAGTATCTTTAGAGTTAAATATGATTTTATAAAAATCACGAGATTTGATGGTTCCTTTAGCTTATTTTGTTAAAATAAGTTAGCATGCTTAGACTTGAGTGGTTATTCCTCAATTAGTATTATTTAAATATGATATGCCTGATTTAATATTTAAGAGATTATCTGAGTAGATATATTTCTTGAATATTTTGGTAGCTTAAGGAGAGTCGAGCCTCCGACAGCTACCCCAACATTTCAGCACTTGCGTCAGTCAGATATTTTTTACAGTATACCAGATGAGAGCCTTTACATGGCGTTACATTGTGCATTTCAGTTATCCTGTATAAGGTATGTGAGTAAGATATTTACCTGAACGGTCAAAGTATCCCATTTGTGGTTCAGTTAGTTTCTCCCAGGTGGAGGTCGAGGGCCTTAATATCCCATCTTGGGACCCGGTAGAGGCCAAAGGCCTTAATATCCCATCGGGGTGTGCACACGAGTGGCCGAGGGCCGAGGGTCTTTTGACCACAGTAAAGCAAGAAAAGAAAAGTTTACAGTTTAAGCTATTATATATTTATGTTCATGACACGTTATTATAAAGGCCGTTTTATTCAGTACTGGTATTACAGAGATGTGGGGGTCATGTACTCGATTCGACATCATATATAATATATGTACCTACAGAGATGTGGGGGTCATGAACTCGATTCCAAATCATATATAATATATGTACCATGGCAGAGGTATGTTCGAGACAGTTAGTTTCTCTTAGGTGGAGGCCGTGGGCCTTAATATCCCATCTTGGGGCCCGTTGGAGGCCAAGGTCCTTAATATCCCATCGGGGTGTGAACACGAGCGGCCGAAGGCCGAGGGTCTTTTGACCCAAGTAAAGAAAGAAAAGAAAAGTTTACAGTACAATACAACTTATATTTTTGTATGCTGCTTTTATGTTTATGTTTACAGTTACGATTATTACAGTTCTAGTTTTTCCCATGAGCATGCAGATGTGCTCACACTCCCACAGTTTTCTTATTTCAGGTGACGGAGTCCAGCGTGCCGAGTGAGCCAGCGTGGCAAGTAGTGGTCATGAGCTGGGGACATTTTTACCCACCATTTTATGTCCCATTATTCATGAAGCAGTTTATGTATTAAGTTGTATGATTGTATTCCATATTTTATGCTTCCGCTAAGTGGTTTGTGCAAGACAGACGGACTGTATGTATAATTCCATTATCACAATAGCGGCTCAATTTGGTTGCATGTTTTAAAATGTTCGAGATAGTAAGTTAAGAAAGTTTTAGTAGCATCCCGCAGGAGATAAGTATTTTCGAAAATAAGCTCGCACGACATTTCGAAAATAAAAGCGAAAAATTTACTCTAATTTTAAAAAGTCAAAGCTAGTCAAGGCGGGGTGTTACAGCCCTTCAGTCCCATGAAATTCTTGCGGAGTTAGACTCCAGAACTGGAGCACGATTTTCAAATGAGCCCCAGCAGGGTTTGGAGCCTGCTGGTGAGGTGGAGACGGGGGTGGAGACGGAGACGGGGATGGTTGCCTGTTGCGGTTGTTGCGGGTATTCATAGCCCTACATTGAATAGGTCGAACAAAATTAGCACAATAATATAAGAAGTCTAGAGTTCAACACTAGAGTTCACATTTAAAGGTGGATTAGCCCTAACCCCGATTTCATATCAGTAATCAATAATCAGACTTGCACAACAACCACAAATTCATTTAGGTACTCATACCTGAGTTGGCGCGGCACGACGAGAGCGAGTGGTCATACTTAAAGTCAAAGCAATAATCACATAATTCACATTAACCAGACTACAGAATCGCAGACTGGCTCTGATACCAAACTGTAACGCCCCACTTTTAGTTGCCGAAAATCAGAATAAATTTTTCAAAATTTATTTCAGAACACTTGAGGCACTACTCATTTTCAAATCAATATTCAATACTTATCAAATTCTCAATACTCAATCATTCATCACTCCTCATTAATCAATATTAAAACCCCAATCATGAATCATCCATAATACCATCCAAGCAATCCAATAATCAATAGTATCCTAGGGAGTACACTCCTTATCAATAATCCAAAAATCCAAAAGCTAATCAATTTAAAAGAACACCACTCGCATCCCTCCGTCGTGCCCGCATAAACTAACATGCATCCATGAAGAGCAGGTGGGGATGAGCACAAAAGGAAACAGTAGTGCTCACCACTATGCAATAAATGTAGAGATGTTAAATGGTCCTTGGCCCGACGGGCCGGCCCGTTTAGCCCGGAAAAAAATAGGGTTAGGGCTTTTTATTGGTAGCCCGTTTAAATCAGGGCTTTTTAGGCCCGGACCGCTTAAACCGAAGCCCGTTAGGGCTAGCCCGAAACCCGCTAGGGCTGGCCCGTTTAACTTGAGTTGGGCGTTGTAAATATTTACAACAAGTAAGTAATATACTCTTAGATTCATTGTATATTATAATTTTGCTATTCCACTTCACATATAAGTATGAGCTGTAACGGATTATATTGATTTTGAAAGATAATTATTAACAATATTCTTATTGTACTCCACACCAAAATATTTAACTCAATCAAAACGACTAATAGGAAACAAATGAGACAAACACCTAACAAATGAAACATAGTGATAGAATTTATAGCGATATAATATCGTAAAAATTTCCAATGCGTACAAAATAAGTAGTGAAATGGTAATTGTAAGTAATAATTCGAATATTTTTTTCTTTTGAAAAAAAAAATGTTATTTAAGAGTTTGTAGTATGTGTTCATATATGATGTGTAGTTGTATATATAGAGCGGCAAATACTAAATACCGTTTAAAACAATCGTTAATTAGTCGTTGTAATTTTTTATAATTTTTTTCTTTTTATTTTTGATATTTTTTGATACATCATTATTATTATTATTACTATTATTAATTTTATTATTAAAGCCCGCTTAGCCCGTTTAGCCCGAAGCCCGCTAGGGTTAGGGTTAGGTCCTTTTATTGGTAGCCCGTTTAAATCTGGGCTTTTTAGGCCCGAACCGTTTAGCCCGAAGCCCGCTAGGGCTAGCCCGTAACCGATAGGGCTAGCCCGTTTAACATCTCTAAATAAATGTTATTCGCAATAAGGGAAACAGTAATCAATAATCAATAAAATATGGTCTCAGCATGTATACGAAGCAATAATCGATCCCATTCTCCCATCAATAATCACAATAATCAGACTCATGTGCAGGGGCGGATCCAGAAATTTATTTTCCGGGGAACTATATATTTTTTAATAATCATAAATTTAATTTAATGTACATAAAAAAATATTAAGTTGTATTATAAAATTATACATGATAATAGTGCAATATAAATTATAAAATTTCAAACCTTGACATTAACAAATTTACATTGATGCTTTCTCAGCTAATGAATTTCATTAATGATTGACTCAATACTATTAGTTTTAATATTTTTTCTTTCCATTAAGCATATCTTATATGGTCTTCTTTTTAAAAAATTACCAGTTTTTTATGTTTGCACATATTTACCATATTAATAGAAAGAGTATTACAATTATTATTTTAAATATAATTGTGTGAATTTATGTGAAAATGATATACTTATATATATATATATATATATATATATATATATATATATACTAAAAATTATAAATCTTGGGGGGGACAATGGTCCCCCCTAACATACACATACATCCGCCCCTGCTCATGTGCACACCTATGCATAGACTACTGCTAATACTCGATTCGAACGCCAAGACCTACGCCTTGGTCTTACAACGATACCCAGCCAGTAGGAGTAAACCACCCCGCTGGCCAAAACCTACGAATTGGTCTTACAATCGGGGATCACCAGCCATAACCTACGCCCTGGTCTTACGGCTCTCAAGGGAGACTACCTAACGAGTACGTTCTATAGCTACGGGGATAACCGTTTGGTGGCCGGTATAGCTCACACTGAAGGCTACATGATTCACATGCATACCTTGATCATACCACAAATAAAACAGTAATAACATTTAGGGCATAGCAATTTTTCATATAATACCCACCTGGAAATCGCGGTAGAATAATGCACACAAAATCAATTACGTAGGTCGAGACTCGACTCCTCAAACACCTACATTTAAGCGAGATAATTTATCAATAACCTATCTCACTACTCGAATTTAATATAAAACCCACACTTAATAAAAATTAAGACTCATGGGTTTTAAATGGATTTTTCGTAGACTTGGAACTCTCTCATTTTTGACAAATAAGACTCGGATAACCAAAATTGGAGTCTCCGGACTTAAATAATTTTTTTACAAATTTTTCTTAGTTTGAAAATATTTTTTTTCTCAAAAATGAAATCGGTACTAAAAAGGGACTCCGGAACACCAAATAGGGTCAGAAAGTCACACTGGGCCGAGCTGGCCACTGTACTAATGCCTTGCCGCTGAAATGGGCTCACACACGCGGAAATTGAGCCACACACAAGGGCTGGTCTAATTCAAACAGGCTGAAGGGATGCGGGCCTTACTGGGCCTGGGCCAGGGCCAGGGCGCGGGCTCGCGGGCCATAAGCTGAGAGGGGAAATCGGGCCGAATGCGGGCTGAACAGCCCGCGCGCCAGGTAGGGAAAATAAAAAAATGTAACGCGGGCAACAAGGGTCGAAGACGGGACCTCTCGCAAGGAATTGGACACAGAAACCACTGGACTACACGCGTTGTTTGCAACTTAAATTGCAAACTCGAACAAATGAATTAAAAGAAAAGCCTGCGACTGAAATTAGAGAAAAAACAGTTTGGGACATCTTAACAGCAAAACGACCAAATTCGCAAAATCCTACTGCAACTCAGGTTCGGGGAAAAATGGTACATATGTATCAGATTTTGAAATATTTTTAAAAACGTGTTTTATATTTGTTCAAAAAATGGAACGACATCACACGATTTCGAAAACGAACGAATCAACACAACGACGACGGTAAAGCTCGAAATAGCAAAACGAGACTCCGAAACCAACCGAATAAACACAACGTCAACCCGACTAGATTTATACGACAAACGAGAGTTCCAAACATGTCCGCGTCGATTCACGATTCATAATCCGACAAACAATACAATTATACGAGTCGATAACCAATGAATAAACAAGCACGATATAATCAACAAATAACACGAATACGCTGAAATAACCGAAGGGGTTCGAAAGATTTTTACCTGTCTTCAGAAATATCGATAAACGAGTCAGATAAATGGGACGACGGGAATCAGACTCAACACATTCGAACAAGGGGTCTGTGACTGCTGGTCCTCGACGGCTTGAACGGGGAAGCTGATGAAGGTATCGCCGAGTGAGCAGACTACCGGGGGAAAAACTTCGCCGGAGATGGAGCTTTTTTCTGGAATTAATGGCAGACGGGGGTTGTTGGCTCAAGTGGACGATTTGGGCTGAAAAGTGAAAATATAATGGCATAAAGGTCTAGGAATTTAACTCCAATTGGATCGGAACCAATTTAATCGGCTTAAAAGAATATAACACGATAACAAGAATTTCGATCGATTCGATAAACGATGATACACGACTTATAATATATATGTATATATATATATATCACACAATATTTATTTAATAATAAGCAATTATAACATTTAGACAAATAATAAGGATAATAATAATAACAATATTATAATGTTAATCTCAAAATATTCATAAACAACCGTATAAATA
>CACSLK010027831.1:17501486-17517990 GCA_902706635.1 Striga hermonthica
TGAGATTGTTACTAAAGTGAGCAACCTCACCCCTATATATAGGGGTGAGTTACCTGCCCTAGGAGCTTTCCGAATCAAATGAGCTGGTTGTCCCAATTGCGCAGTCGTACGTGTTGGAACCCACGAGGATCTCGATATGCACAAATCACGGACAAACATTCAACATAAACCTATGCGCAGCGGATCTAAAGGTTTGATGAAGAAAACTTACTGCTTAAAATTTATGTAGATCTGGCTGGCCCGGACAGTTGACCGCAAATCAAATCTTCTCGGAATCGAACAAACTTGACCAATCCAGAAAGCTGACGTCACGGCGAAGTCAACAGTATTGACCGATCCGAAAAAGGTCGATTCACGCGCTCTCACGCGCGCGCGTTGTCCTCGGCAGCTGGAACCTTCCGGCGGCGCGTGACGGCGCGTGCGGTGGCGGACGACGGCGATCTCGACGGTGATCTCTTCGTCTCGTCGTCCTGGTCGTCGTGGTATGGTCACTTGCTGGTTTTGGTCTCCGGTTTGGATGTATGATTGGAATCTCTATATACCTTAAGATCTTCTACTGTATTCTCAAACAGCTTTCTAGATCTTGTATCAGTGGAACACAAGAAATAGAAGAACTCCTTGGAAGAGAGAGAAAGAGAGGGTTGGACGTTTCCCAAGGATTATTGGATTGTTCTCTTCTCTTCCATGAGCCTAATGCTGTATATATAGAGCTACAGTAGGGACCCTAAGGAGAATAGGATAAGAGCTTCTAATATATTAATACTGTGGAGCAACCCCACAATTAATATATTAAAAATATTAAAGTCCACCACAATAATATTATTGCACTCCCTTCACCTATCCCAAATTACATTTGAGACTCCTTATTATAATTATCCGATTTGCCTCCCCATGTTTAAGATATAATGTCCATTAATTAATTCGATCACTAATAATCAAGAATTAATTAATATATTATATTACCGAAGCTAGCGCTCGTTCATAGCATTCATATTATGCCGGAATAAATCCACCTGCAGGGTTTAGCATAACATTCCTTCATGAACTCACTACAGGGACATCATCATACTAACGCACATGGTGACCGTAAATATCCTAATAGCACATCGAACACACAATGTTATTACCCAATTCATTAAGTATGTCGACCCGGCTTGGATCTCACCCAAAGAATCAAAGCAACAACAATTATGTGCACATGCCTATTTAATATCTTACGGGTTAAGAGCACGCAATAATTAACTGAGGCCTAGTTCGTTTACGACGATTAGTATAAAACGAACATCCCTCTCTGGGATTCTGTTCAATACATAAATGTACTAGTGCAACTAATCGGTCAAGACAAACCGTACGGTTTACACTACAACCGTTCCGATGGGTTTTTCAATTCCATCTAGGTTGTGAACCAACGATTCTTGTTTCGCAAGTAACTGATATAGTGATCTTCGGTACGCCCGATGACGACCCACTTATCTACATGCAAAACAACAGAACGTGGAACTTATTTAACCAAACATAATTCTCATTCATCAAGGAATAACAAGTGTAATATCCACTAAAGCAAAGCTTAAGTATATAACACCAACAGTACGGTCCACTGTCTCCGTTATCACGGCGTCACGAATGTGTTAGAGACCGTTACTAGCATAGACTAATTAGCTTTCGCCATGTGTCCTCTGCGCATGTTCTGGAGATTCTCTTGGATGCTCGGATGTTCGACAAGATCTGGGCAGGCCGTTGGATTAACCTTGGGGTGAAGCGTGGTCGATCTCATAACCATTTGTATTCGACCATCTAGTGCTTCGACCAGGACTTTGTGAAGCGGGTACTCACCAGGTGATCCTCAATTCGCGTAGCTTCGACTTCTAACCTTTATCTTTCAGCTGGTATTTTGCTCGACCAGCCCGATTCATTCTATTGACCCAGCAGACTCGACTAATATATATAATATCCCATATAATCTAGTCCCCCCACTCTGGTCAAGTCTAGATGACTCGATTTAAGAGTGTGTCTTCTTTTTTGCTTCTGTCCGTCATTATCTCCACCATTATACTCGACCAACTGATGCGTTGTTGGGTTTTTTCCTTGGTCCTTTCTCACTTTCACCGCCATTTCAGTCTTTAAATTCAAATCTCTCCACCTATCCTTTTTGTAAGACCGTCCTTTCGCATATCAAGTCTCATTATTACTTCGTAAATCACGCCTCCTCGTGTCTTGTGCCATATTTAAGTACGTCTCCTGTAATCAATCAGATTTGTACCTTTAATCTAACGGCCACCTTTGTAACATCTGTTCCCCTGTCAATCGCGGCCTTTCATTGTTTCTTGATCCAATGGTTGACGATGCTCCCCTCTTATTTTCTCCTCCTAAAATTACCCTACCTTTGACACTTAGAGGATTTTTACCTTTACTAACTCTCGCATTATATCGCAATACAGAGCTTCCTGCAACCTTGAGCTTTACAGTTCCTTCTCAAGTTCTCCGCCATTCACGATCCTCTTTATTTTTGTTTTGTGTATTTTTATCCATTTTTTTTGCAAATTTTATCGATCCTCTTTTTCTTCCATCACTGCAACTCTGCATTTGCCCACCCGCTGTGCAATCCCTAATTCTCCTTCCTTCTCTTTCTGCGAATATTTTTCCTAAATTTCTTCCTCTCTCTCTTTCTATTTTAATATTTTCTCTAAACTTTTCCTTTTTGTTTTTTCTTTTTCTTCAGATTATGCAACCACGAGTGAAAACGACCAGCACAGCGGCAAATATATGACCTCTCCTTCCTGTTCCTCGACCCCCAGCTTTTCGAGCAACTCCATTGAGGAGATCCTTCAAGTCCAGCCTCTGAGCATCGTTCGACCCACTGTTATTGAGGATAGCCCCTCGGCCGATGCTGTCTCTCCATCCTCTTACTTGGTCGACAACCCGAGGGAGATGTCACTAGTCATCCCTCTCATCCACCCACCAAACATCCTCGTCGACCAATTGGTTACGATGAAGAGGTCGAGGATGACCCTGAAGATTTGGTCCATTTCTTTTCCCGTGTTTTTTCTTCTTCAGGTCCTTCTACTATGCCACCTTCCTTGACCATCCCCCCTTCTTCTTCTAGCCATAAAACCAAACCTTCCTCTTCCAAAACATGCCCTTCTTATTCTTCTCATAACATCAATTGGCTCGACCTCAACCGTGTTGGTCACCCTGGTGTTGTAGTTAGGCCCGGGGGTGACGATACTTATGACAACTCCCCTAGGCTCATATACTTTCTTCCAGGTCCAATTCGACCTTGGCCTGCATTTTCCCATCTGCGCAGCTCTACTCGAGCTCTATAGTTTATATGGTCTACCACTTAACCAACTTCCTCCAAATGCCTTTAGGATTTTGACTACCTTTATTATTCTTTTCTTCGTCCGCTTAGGTCGACTCGACCTAAGCTTTTTCTATTATTGCTATTTTGTCTCCAAACAATCTGGGGGCTTGTACCTAAAGAGCAGAAACCATGCCAATTTTATAGTCGACCGCCCTTCCAACGTCCCCAAATGGAAAGAAAAGTTTGTGTATATTACACCTAATACCCATTTACCTTGGGCCGCTACTCCTTGGCTCAAGGACCTACCTTTTGAGGTCAAAACCCTTGACAAAAACCCATTATTCGACCGTCGTATCTCTCCATGGAACTTAAACCCTGTTGCTTCCTCTTTCTTACTTAAGAACGACTACCTTTTTCACCACTGTGGCATACTTACCCACAAACATTTTTCTGCTCCTCTTTCGGAGACTCTCATTAGTCTGCGTATCGACCAAACCCTTGCAGACCTTCATATGCAAGCTCGAGGTACTCGATCAAAAATTATTAATTTTTCTAATAATTATGCATGTATTATCCTAACTTTCCCATGTCTTATTTGTGCAGAGGGATTTTTGCACAAACCTAATTTGAAGAAGTCTTCTGAGAAGAGGTCGACTGCAAAAGACTCTTCGACCACATCTGAGAAGGCCAAAAGCACGTCCTTAACCAAGGATGTCCCTTCCAGACCTGAGAAGTCTGGTATCCCTCTTACCTCGAGCAAACAGAAGGGCCCATCATCCTCTTCAATCGACTACTATCGCTGATGCTTTAAAAAAGTGGCCCCACTCCGTGGTGGTCGTTCCCCCGCCCGTTGGCGCTCGACCAGCCAAACCTCCCCAACAAACGAACTCACCTCGAGGGTAAGGCCACTGAGGTTCAACCTCTGCAACCTTCTCCTCAAAACTCCATGGTGTCTGCAGGCCCTAAGGAGGTAGTGACGTGCCTCATGAACTTCCTGTCGGTCGAAGATACCCATCGCTAGGACGTGGACGGAGAGCGCATGCCGAATACCTTCTGTGGGCCCTGACTCAAGTACATGTCGTGATAAGTGTTTTACGCTTCTTCCTCTTGCGTTCTCTATATTTATTTTTCCCATGCCTCGGCACTTTGTTTGATTTTCAGACCCTTGTCTCTGTTGTTTCTCTGGTCGAGGAGATCCTGGCCAACTCTGGTTGACCTCTCCCTGTGATCAAGGGTGCGAACCATAGCCTTAAGGAGGAGGTGAAATGGCTCAAGGCCGAAAATGAGGAGTTGTTCAAGCTGCGGCATGAGCTGGTGGGCCAGCTGAAGAAGAACGAGCAACTGCATACGGAGGAGCTGAAGGCTCGGGACCAGCTACTCGAACAGGAGAGGGCTGGCAAGAAAAAATAAGTCGAGATTGCCGCCATCGCCGCGATGAATCATTCTCGCCTGGCTAGATGAAAGTCGTAGCTTGGTCAAGTTTTCCTAAAGGTATACCGGGAATAGCTAATCAAGGACTACCTCTGCTCGACAGCCTTTCTCAAAGAGGTGTCGGGCATGGGGCTCAACTTCTATACTTACACCCTGGAGGAGGTCGAGCGGTAGCTGAAGGCCAGGGCTTTGCTGGCGAAATCGACCAAGACAAGGTTTGGGACACCATCCCCACGGTACCTTCTAAATTTTTGGGCGATCCCAACCTCCCTGCGGACCTTCCTTGGTGGTCGGAGTCGCTGGCGCAGACTTTGGCGAGCGACGAGGGTTTGAAGAACGCTTTCGACCTGCCAAAGCTGGGTGAGGTGCCTATGTTCTGTCACCGTGCCCTCCCAGGCCACGACTTACAGTGCCCCTTCGACCACCAGCGGTCCTTCCATTGCAGCTGCTGCTACTCCTTCGACCACGACTGCTGCTACTGCTCAGTCAACTGCTACCGCTGCCCAGTCGACTGCCACTGCAATTCAGTCGACTGCCGTCGCTACTCAGTCGACTTCTGCTGGTGCCAAGTCGACTACTGCTCTCTCCAAATATTTTAGGTTTTTGAGATGTATTCTTGTTTTTTGTTGTTGTAACTTTTGTGCTTGTTTAGTGAAGATTTGATTTCCTTTCCTCGTGGTGTTTGATTTACTTTGTTGTATTCAAGTGCATCTTTACTTTGATCTTTTGAATTGAGCCATGAGCTGTGTAAAGTGAAAAAATAATTGAAGTTGTTCCCGCACCTGCTTACTTTAAACCTCATCTCTCGCAAAAAACAATTTGGTCGATCCTTAGAATATGTGAATCCTCATTCAATCCTAGTCTTCATCTATCATCTACCACCGAAGTAAATTTGAATGAAATAAAACTATTGGCCTGCTCGATATGTTCCCGATGAGCTTTGTTGTAACACCCCGTTTTATTTTAATGAATTTACCAACTTTATTTATGAGAATCAGAGTAAAATTTTCGCAAAATCTCAAATTAAAACTTATTTCTCAACGGGCACTACTTAACCATCAAAGACAATCAAACAAATATTAACAAATAGACTGAACCTATACATGCATAAACTAACAGTCATAAAAATTAAACCAATTTATTCATTAGGTTTCAAATCCAACCAGAAAGTTAAACATTATCCCAAAGGTTCAACCATACATCATCAATATATCCAAACTGTGGCACGAAAAATCAAAGACAAGAGCAACAACTTAACATAATCATAAATTAGGCGGAAGCATAAGACAACGAGAATACAACGACAAATGACCACCACTCGATCGTCTTCACGCCACCGCCGCCAGCCATGCTCAGCCTAAAGAAAAGAATATGGGACAAGGAGAAAAGAATGAGGGTGAGCAAAACCATTATGCTCACCATTACCGCACAGTATATCTCGCATAAATTTTCAAAACCATAAATAATGTACGCATAGAATCCAAGTCTAACTCCCTACACGGCCCTATTGCAAACCTCCTATGTACATACAACAACCTTCCGATCAGTCATCGGCAAGGAAGTGTAACGCCTCACTTTTATTTAACGAAAATCAGAATAAATTTTTTAAAATTTATTTCAAAATACTTGGCGGCGCTACTAATTGAAAAATCATTTTCCATAACATCATAAACATAACTCCCAAACGGGTTCATAAATCGAATCAACACCCAAACCGGGTTCAACAATAACATTAATCTCCCAAAAACTGGGTTTTCACATATGCATAAATACTAGGGAGTACACTCCCTATCAATAATCTGGTAATCATCATAAATCCAGAAATGCAGTAAATAATACTAAGCAGTTCATAGCAGCAGAAATGAAACCAATAACATGACCACCACTCGCCTCCTCTATCGTGCCCGCAATACTAACATGCATCCATGAAGAGCAAGTGGGGATGAGTACAAAAGGAAACAGTAGTGCTCACCACTATGCAGTAAACATTAATCATAAATAAAACAAGTATGGTTACAGCATGTATACGAATCAATAACCGTCCCATCTCCTATCAATAATCAATAATGGTCTCATGTGCACACCTATAACAATAGACTACTGCCGAGCTATATACCGAACGCCTTCCTCGAAGGCCTTACAATGAGTGCCCGGCCAGCAGGAGCAATAATCCACCCCGAATGCCAAAACTCATGCCTTGGCCTTACATACAAGGATCACCAGCCAAGGCTCACGCCCTGACTGCCAACAATAATAAAGGAGACTACCCGAAGGTATGTGCTATAGCTACGGGGATAACCGTTCGACGTCCAATATAGCTCACATCGAAGGCTACATGGTTCACATGCATACTTTGATCATACAACAGCAAAAACAATTAATTAAGGCATAGCAAATTTTACAATTACAACCCACCTGATATCCGAAGAACGAAATCACAATAATGTGAGGGAAAAAGGTCGGCCGAGACACAGGTCGTTACACACCTACATTACAAAAAATAGTCTTATGAAAGACTATCTAATACAGATCACTTAAATACACTCATGTGATATCAATTAGCCACATAGTTTAACAACGACACAAAACATAACTGTAGTTCAGAAATGAAAATGAACAACTCGCATGTCTCAGCATTTCCAAGATAACATGAGTTATATATATGCTATTCAGGTGATTCCAAAACCAATTAGCAACTAACACATATATACAAAATTTTCATGTTGATCACTTAAGCCAACAATGACTTTAAAATCGAGTTTAAGCATAAGACACATAGGTCAAGAAATCTGCCAACGCAACTATTTATCAATTTACAGCAGTTCACTAAAACAACAATATCTCATGTTATAAAATTCTAAATCATACAAACTCAAAACCTTCAGAAACTACACTTGGAATGCTACAAGTTTTAAGAAGAGCATTCTTACAGATAATTACGTTAAATGCCTCATTTCAGAGCATATATTCTGCGCATAATCACAGCCATTGTTTTAAAAATTTTGGGCACAACCCCAACTTTGAAAAATCATATAAAATCAAGTAAAACTCTAAATTGCATGAATTCAACATTTAGTGAATGCTTATAACAAGTACTACAAGTTTTATGATGATTACACTTTCATATTGCAACATTAAGATCATCAAAATCAGCCCAACATCATATTCCTCAAATCTGCCCGGACCACAAAAACTGCTTGCGTGAACAACTTCAAAAATTCATGATAAATTCAATTCAACTCCGAATTTCGAAATTCTAAATATCACTGAACCCTAACTCAAAATACTACAATTCGCATGTTAAATACTTTTCCGTTTGAGCTCATTAAAGTACCTTAAACAGATCAGATATGAAATAAGTACGTGCTGCCAGGTTTTGTTAAAAACTGCTTGCGCGACAATTTTATAAAAATCATAACTTATTCGTTTCAAATCGAAATCACATGATTCAAAAGCTCACTTAAAGACAACAGAATAAGCTATAGTTCATATGAAGGTTTTGACTTCAGAAAACAGGTTTACGAGGACCATTAAAGCAGTATAACAGAAACAACGATTACGTGAATAATCATGTCTTTTAACAACGAAACTTCAACATTTAATCTCTATATCATAAGCTTCTCATTTAAAACCCTAACATGCATTATAATACATAAATTTATCATCATGATCATGGACTTCCAGCTTTCAACATATTATGCACATTCATACACATGTATGAACATGGGGAGGGGTTCACGGTTAACATGCTTAACATGACTCGAACACAATCCGACATAGAACACCACAAAAACATATAATTATCAATCACCAATAATCCGTGGGCTAAAAATAACATATCATTCCACTAATCTTATCATAATAACAAGTAAGAAACTCTAAAACAAAACTCAAAAAGAAACACTTAAATTGTCCAACTAAAATCCGTGAATACTATAAAATTTTGATAACAGATGGACGAAGAGATGCTAGAAAACTTGAAAAGAAACCTAACATACAAAAGCAATATCAGCTGCAAATAAATTAATGGGAGGAGGATAGTGTAAACATAACAGCATGAAAACAATTCACATTTATAACCCCCAGCAATTTGACCCAGCAATTTGACAAAAGCACACGGTCCAAAGATATAAACATATACATATGAACATCTCAATATTCTTCAAACTAGATGCACAACAAAATTAATAAATCATCATCACTTATGCATACGTATATATATTCCCAAATACACCAATTCAACTAGACATGAAATTTACAAAAAGGGACCTGATTTCATGAAGATAAGCGGGGAAAAATTGGAGATTCACCTCAGTTACAGCTCACGGAGAATCTCGACTTAGACGACTCAGATGGACCACGAGTGGCTCGCTTCGACCCGCGGCTGCTGTTTGCGGTGACTCGGACGATGACTGGACGGGGCGGAAATTCGGCGGCCTGCTCTCGCGAACAGAGGTTAGTTTGTCCCATTTTCTCGATCTGAACTCACGGGACCGTCGCTGTTGAAGGCTCGATGATGGTGCCTCGAGGCTCGGCTGCGGTACAACTCTCAGCCACGTTGTCGATCGAGGGTGCTCGTCTGAGCCTTAGAGTCTTGATGTTCAAACGCAGAGGCTTGGTTCAGTCGGGAGTGCTCGAACTTACTCAGTCGCTGGTAAAAGCTCGGCCCCGGATGCTTGGGAAATTGCTTAAATTGCAGGTCGCCTACTCGCTCGTGAGGGTGACGATGGAGATACAATGGTGAAGAGAGGGAGAGAGATGGTGCGCTTATGAGGGAGATGGAGAGATTTTCTCCTTCCTACTGTTATGACGGGCGAGAGATTGAGAGCGCGATGGAGGTGATGATCGTGAGATTAGAGAGTTGGGGAGGGATGTGTCTACGCCGAAATAAGAGAGAAGGGAGGGCATCAACTATTTAGGGTAAAAATAATCTTGTTCTCCAAGATAGAGAAAGCGGGTCGCGGGTTATCGGGTCTCTCGGGCTCGATACTTAGGAATATAAATGTTCGGTTCAACATTTAATAAACAAGGCTCGATTGAGCGACGTTCGGAAATTAAAATATCAACCGGATACATATATATATATATATAGAGTTGGGTTCAAGTGAGAATGGTGCCCAGTGAAAGAAATAAGAACGAATCGTAGCCATTCGATCAAATAATCTAATGGGTAAAAAAAGTCAAAATTATGCCTTCAATAAGGGTATTATAGACATTTACTCATACATCATATTAATAATACACATCACATTAGTGGCCCCAGCAAAATTAAAACACTTTGCCTTCCCCATATCCCACCCGTCACCTACCCCCTCTGCCTCTGCCTCTCTCACTCTCTCTCTCTCTCTCACACACACACACACACACAATTTTTCAGGAGATGCACACAGACAGTTTTCTCCGGCCGACTTCCGACATCCACCGTCTCAATCGACATGGCCGCCACACACACATCGTCTACACATATTAAACTGACGACCGTCGGCCTCCCCCCGCCAGACCTGCCTGAGAAGACCTCCTTCTCGTCGCTCGACCAACCCTGAAATTCGCAGTCTTCGTCGATCTAGTCGCCCAGACCTGCGTGGCCTAGGACCGCTGCTCGTCGAGACGTCGTACATGAACTCCGACTCCAACCGCCGCTGTGAACTCTCCCACGCGACAGGACCGCCGCCGCTAAAAAAAAAAAAAAAAAATTGTTTGCAGGTGGTTTGAACGGCCGAGGTATGTTACCGGAGAGGGAACAAGCGCCTACGGCGCTGCGGATGGGCGGATATCGGTCTCCGGCGCGGAGCCGCGGTTGGGTGGCTGAAAAAATTGAGTTTGAGGACTTGTTTTTGGAAATTGGATAAGTTTCAGGGACTGATTTGCAATTTGAAGACTTTTAGTTAATTACAATTAAACCACAAGGGTCAATCTGCGAATTCAAACAATTGTTATTATGTTTCAATTTAGACTATGGGTCAAATCTATAATTTATCAAAAATATCTAAAAACATATTATTTTGTACATTTTTTATACACAATATATATAGTTATTGATGATTTTAAAAGAAAAATCTATATAATAGAATAAATTAAAATATTAAATATATTTTTATAATATAAGTTATAAATTAATTCCATTACTCAATTTCAATTAACCTACAAAAAAAATATCTTAATTATTAATTTATTATTTGTAATTGAATTAATAATATAAATAATAAAATAATTCAATTACTCAAGTTAATAATATTTAGCTAGCGTAATTGAATTAATTTAATATTTAATATTATATATAAATAAATTATATCTAATAAATAAAAAAGTTATATTAATTATCTAGCTTAATTCACTGTACAATTATGTATAATAAACTAGTTTTTTTAATACACATAATTTATACAAAAATATATAAATCATTGCACTTTATAAAACAATACGTTGCACCTAATAAAATATCACGTTGCACTTTATGGTCACACTCCACGATTAAATAGTGTCAACAACTCCCGCCAAAATATTAGGAAAAAAAAAATTATAAAACGAATGAACATAATACTTTGATATTTATACATTATATATCCACAAAAAAAACACACACACACACACACACAGCCATACTAATGTATCAAAATTTTAGTATTGCACTTTAAGTATCCATACATTGCACTTTATACAATATTACGTTGCACTTTTTATCACAACACGTTGCACATTATAAATAATACGATGTACCTAACACAATTACAACCAAAATTATAGTTATTATTCTAATCAATCGAATAATATTAATTGGTTAAAGGTCAGATTTATTTTTTTAAATAAACAAAATAATCGAATATCCCGAACTATATGAAAAAATATTACCTATTTTCTATTTATTTTCCTATTAAAATCAATAATATTTCTCTATCTGTAAATTTTTATGTATTCCGAATGCACATTAGTATTATACGGATTGCACATAAATGTCTACCGGATTGCACAAAATATAATGAGATGCCACGAAAAAAAAATTAATATGAAATTTTATATTTTGGTTCGATTATTATTATTATTTTATATATCGGTTATTTCGGTATTATATATTATATATATCGGTTAAAAATAATAATTTATATTTTTTTTAATTATTTAGGTAATTGAAATATTCGAACGGGCGACTACATAAAAAAATAATGTTATTTATTATTATTATTATTATTATTATTATTATTATTGTTATTATTATTATTATTTATTATTGTGTATATTTATTTCAATAAAATATTAAAATATTAATTTATAATTTGATAAAGTCGCCCTCGTAGTCAAAACGAAAAAGGAGAATGGCCAGGACTTACAAATTCAGTCATGAATTCAATTCTAATTAATTAAAATGATTGAAATTGCAATTAAACCCCTTAATGTATCAAATTTACAAAATCAAGTAGTTGTTCATTAATGTACAAAAATAAGCAAACAAAATCTAGAATAAACTCTCGTAGCCGTCTCTTCCATCCGCCGCCACCGTCTTTGCATCTCATGCCGTCTTCCGGTGGTTGAGAGCGGGCTTGCGACGGACCGTTGGCTGAGGCGCGGGCTGGCGACGACCATTAGCTGAGGGCGGTCGGAACCATGTGGCTGAGGCGGCGGGCGAGCTTCAATGGTTGAGGGTGGTTGACAACTGCACCAAGGCGAACGACAATAGTCGTCTGATGGTTGTTAGACGGAGGCGGAAAGGCTGACCAAGAAGTTCTGCGGCGGCGGGAAGGCAGTTCAGGCAGTCCGGCGCGGCGGAAAAGCTGCTCAGGAAGTCTGCCGGCGGGTGGCCTGCGGAAGGCCGTGACAGGCTGATGAAAAGTCCAGCGGCGGCGGGAGACTGATGCGGAAGTCCGGCGACGGCGGGAATGCCGATTTGGAGGTTTGCCGGCGACGGTGCTACTGCGTGTGTGTGTTTGCTGTGTGTGTAAATGTGTGTGTGAGAGAGATATAAAGAAATGGAAAAGAGATGGGGGTGGGTGACGCTTTATTGTATGGGCCCCACTGATTTTGATATATTGTGTAATGTCCAACTTATCCCTATTAAATGTCAAATACATATATTTTACCATTATTTGATCACATATTTACAAGACTGCCATTACTTGTTCACTGCCACTTATTAAAAAGTAACTTAATATTGACCATTGATTTGATGGATCTAATGTTCCAAATTTATTCTTATTTCTTTCACTACATACCATTCTCATATGATCCCTTCTCTATATATATATAGGGTTGAGTTCACATGAAAATGATATATAGTTGGAAATAAGAATGAATCATGGCCCTTAGATCTAATGATCAAGTGGCTAAAAAAAAAAAGACAACATTATATCTTCATTAAGGGTATTATAGACAAATTACACACACACCAATTGCCATTACTACCCATTCATTACTACCCATCTCTCTCCCACCTACCCTCTCTCTCTCACACTATTTCTCTGTCTCACACACACATCCATTACACACAAATACATACAAACGCACACCACACACACAGACAAACACAACACACACTCACCGGCAGAAAGAACATTCAGCCATCCAGACCCCGTCGTCGTCAAGCTGTCGTTGCCATTCCGATTCTACCTCTGTCACGCCTCCCCGCCGCCGCGTACCGCCGCAGTCGCCGAATCTCGTCTGCAAATTTCTCGTCGTTTCCAGTTGCCACAGTTTCTGACCTTCGCCGCCTCAGTCGCCGGAGATCGACACTGCATAGACGCCGGACACCGCAGATTCGTCATCATTTTCCTATCCTTCTTCCCTCTCGTCCTCGCCGACTGCATCTCCATCTTGTCGGCTTCGTTTGCTGCCGATTTCAGGCGACCGAGGATTCCAAACGCCAATGCCGCCGTTTCTCAGTATCCTCTGACCTGCAGCTCAACTCCGACTCTGGGAGGTCGTCTTCTCCGGCAACAATCTGCAGCAGCAAGTTCCCTCGGGGGATCGGCTCACGACGGCGCTCTGGGACGGTCAGTGCACGACGGCGAATACGGGGGCCGGAAGTCGCCGGAATATTGATGTTGGTTCTTGGCAAATTTTTGAGAATTTGATAGTTTAGAGGGGTTTGATTGTAATTGCAAGATTTTATATTATATTTCAATTTTACCCATGGGTTAAATCTGTAATTTATACAAAATATATAAAAAATATATTTATATTTCTTTTTCTACATATATGTATTGTAGTTTTGTAAAGAAATATAACATAAAAAATATAAAAAAAATACTTAAATAAATAATAATAATAATAATAATAATAATAATAATAATAATAAATAATAAATTATTTCAATTATTAATATTAATTTGATGTACAATTTAATCTAATAAATATAGTTTTTAAAAAATATATAATTTATACGTAATCGTATAAAGTAGTACACTTAATAGATCAGCACGTTGCACTTTATAAAACAAATCGTTGCACTATATAAAACAAACCGTTGCACTTTATTATAATATTTTTATTAAAAAAATATTTATTATTTAATATTTTAAAATTTTGAGTTTTCTAATATATTATAAAAATATCAAAAATATTAAATAAAAATACTAAGTTAAATATTATTTTAAATTATTTTTAATATTATAAATTATAAAAATTATATTAATAAATAATAAATTATACTTTTACAATAATAACTAATAAATTATTCTTTTTATAAAATATTATAATAATCAATAATAATCTATAATTTTTATAATAATAAATAACAATAAATTTTTATAATATAAAAATTATTAACATAATAAATATATTTTTATCATAAAAAATAACTAGGTTGGTTCGATGTACAATTATATCGAGTAAATCTAGTTTTCAAAAACACATAATTTATATGTGATCATATAAAGTAGTGCACTTTATATATCAGTACGATGTACTTTGTAAAATAATATGTTGCACTTTATAAAATAACACGTTGCACTTATCATCACACTCCACAATTAATGTCAAAACTAAAAATAGAACATTAAATATAAAGAGTTGAAAAATAAATATAATTTTATAATATAAATAATAAATCATATATATTATTATATTATTTAGATTAATTCGATTAATCGATCGAATAAATCGACCAAATAAATCGACCAAATAAATCAGATTTAGTTTAGTGTAGTTCGTACTATTAAAAATGCTGGCAAGCGGACGCACATTATTGCTATACGAATTGCACTTTTATGACTATTGGATTGCACATTTCGGTTCGATTATTTGTTTATACTTTTAAATCACGATTATTGGAGTTCGCTTTCGGCTTCACTTTTAAAAAATAACATAAGTAACCGAATTGATCGAACGATATGTAAAATATTATTATTATTATTATTATTATTATTATTATTATTATTATTATTATTATTATTATTATTATTATTATTATTATTATTATTATTATTATTATTATTATTATCATTATTATGTATTTCAATTGCACAATAACATTAGACGAGTTGCACCTTAACGACTATCTGATTGCACCTTAACGTTGGACGAGTTGCACCAAAACATATTTATATAAATTATGAATTTACCCATGTATCAAATTGATATATATTAAAAAAAATTAAAATTGCAATTAAACCCCTTGGATATATCTAATTAAACACCCCCTTCACCATCAAAGGGATCTCTTACCACCGAACATCTGCCGATTCTCTCCCCGACTCCGCCGCCCATGGTCTGCCACTGCCACCGGAGTATCTCTGCCACACAGCCGCCGTCGAAGCTCTTTGCTCTGCTCCAACGTATCGGCCGCCGCCGACGCCGCTGCTGGCGGCGTTCAAGTCGAGATATTCATGGACGTGACTGAAGACCGCTAGGTGCATGGCTGTTGAAGCCGCCGGCGATGCCACGCGTGGATGTTGGTAGTTGACGGAGTGTATACTGCGGTGTGGTGATGACGGAGAAGCCATGGCCGACGGACCTGAGACTGGCTGACGGAGGCGAGACTAGAGGTGACGGAGTCGGGTGGTGGTGGAGGAGGTTAGTGACGGAGCCGACGTAATTCTGGGCGGATAGAGGTTGAGAGCGGTTGTGCGTGGTGGAAGGATCAGCCGAGCTTTGTGTGTGCAGTTAGTGTGTGAGAGAGAGAGAGTTGAGAGATAGAGATAGAGATACAGTGAGAGATGGGATAGCGGATGGGATAGCGGGGGCAGGTAAATTGAGATTAATCATGAGTGGGGCCCACTTAGTTGGTGGGTTTGGGAAATTACATCATTGTCCTTTGGTGTATCTATTTGACCATAGTGTATCACATATTTACAATATTGCCATGCAGGTTTGACTATTATTAATTAATTTTGACTTCATCATGTTCATTGATATGATGGATCCGATGGTCCATAATCATTCTTATTTCTTTCACTAAGAATCATTCTCATATGATCCCTTCTCTCTCTCTCTCTCTATATATATATATATATATATATATATCCGAAAATAACAATATTAATAATTCCGAAATATCCGAAAAATCCATTATTCCAACGGATTATATTCGGTTCACGCGATATAACCGAAATCGACTAACGATGAACGTTTTTCAATAAAACGATCGAGTATTCTAACCTTTTTATTTGAGTCGACATCGCGACTAATAAAATAAATATAACCATATAAATAATATTCGATAAATAGAATATTCTAAGGAATTCTATAAATCGAACGGGGCGCTATAGGAAGTAACCGAGAAACTTTCCACCCCGGCTCGACACGGGCTAAGGGATCATTTTCAGGAGACAGTGGAGCTGTTCC
>CACSLK010027831.1:17549871-17582580 GCA_902706635.1 Striga hermonthica
TCAAGTTTCTTCACGGTAGCATCCCGAATCAGTTTTCGCAAAATAAGTATTTATTTCAGAAAATTGCGAAAAATCGCGTACTCTGATATGGTAAAAAGTCGGGGTGTTACATCACATGTTTTTATGTTTATGATATTTGTGTTTTAAAAACTTCCGCTATGCAAAGTTTATTTTTTTTTTTTGAAATAAGTCATGGTTCATGCAAGTCAAGTTAAAGTGTAAGTTCTCAAGGCAAGGCAATGAATGTTCATGTATGAAATGTTTATGTTCATGAAAAGTTTTTAATGTTTATGAAAAGATAACGTATGAAAAGTTTTTCAAAGTGAGTAGCACCCTGAGTTCCAAGTAAAGTTTTCAAATATTTTATAAAAAGAAAAATTTGTTCTAGAAATTCAATGTACGAAAAGCGGGGTGTTACAGTCGGGGCCACTTATCAGCATCTGGTGAATAAGATGTTTGCCAACTTAATCGATCACACCATGGAAGTATATGTTGACGATATGCTTGTCAAGCCGGTAAATGCTTCCGATCACGTTACACATCTTCAAGAAATGTTCAAAATTCTTCGTGACTACTCCATGGTCTTAAATCCTAAGAAATGCACCTTTGGAGTCGGGTCCGGAAAGTTCCTAGGATATATGGTTAGTCAGCAGGGGATCGAGGCTAATCCTGCCAAAATAAAAGCTATTCAAGATTTGACTCCCCCGACGTCGGTCAAAGGTGTTCAGGCCTTAACTGGCCGACTTGCTACAGTTAATCGTTTCATTTCCAAATTGACCGATCATTGTAAACCAATTTTCGATGCTATCAAGAAAGAGCAACGCTTTGAATGGACCGAAGAACGTCAAAAAGCTCTTCTCAGCATCAAAGAGACTCTCGCGTGTCCCCCGACGTTGCAGAAACCAACTCCGGAGGAAATGCTATTTTTGTATCTTGGAATCAGTGATACGGCAATCAGTGTTGCCCTCGTGCGAGAAGAAGGGATGCAACAATCGCCTGTTTATTATATCAGTAAGGCCTTACACGACGCCGAGCTGCGTTATCCTCCCATGGAGAAACTAGCCTTCGCACTTATCACTGCTGCTCGAAAACTGCGTCCATATTTTCAAGAGCACTCCATAACTATCCGTACCTCGTATCCGTTGTGGCAGATCTTACATCGACCCGACACCTCGGGGCGAATGGTTAAGTGGGCTGTGGAACTCGGTTAGTTCGATATCCATTACCAACCGAGGACCGCGATCAAAGCACAAGCCTTATCCGATTTCATTGTTGAACTCACACCGACTATGGAAGCACAAGATAACGACCGACCTTGGGTCCTTTACATTGACGAGTCTTCCACCGCTAACCAAGCAGGCGCAGGAATAGTTTTGGCTGATCCTGAAAATAAGTTATTCTGCCACTCGATCAATCTTCTCTTCCTAGCAACTAACAACGAAGCTGAGTACGAAACCCTGCTATCCGGTCTGAGCCTAGCAGAATCAATGAACATTAAGTGTCCAAAAGTCTTCTCTGACTCGCAACTCTTGGTGAACCAGATAAATGGATCATACAAAGTCAAGGAACCTCGGTTGATACCATATTTATCTATGACAAAGAAAAAATTGTCAAAATTCTCTGTTGAAGTCGAACACATTCCTCGAACTCTCAATGTGTAAGCCGATGCTTTATCGCGATTAGCCTCAAGCGTCGGAATGGAAAGCGTAGAATATGTTCAAGTCGGGCAGCAGGAGCAACCATCAACACAGTCTCATGAAGTTCTTGCCGTTGACCTGACCACGTCTCAAAGACCGCCAACGTGGATGGACCCAATTATCCAATATCTGGAAACTGGGGCCTTACCCCAAGATCCTAAAGAAGCTCGGGCACTCCGAATCCGAGCTGCACGGTACACCATGAACAACGGAACCTTGTTTAAAAGAGGATATTCGGTTCCCCTCCTTAAATGCTTGACCGAATTCGAATCACGATATGTTTTAGAAGAGTTACATGAGGGGATTTTTGGAACGCACCCCGGTGCTCAAACCTTGTCATACAAAATTTTGCAACAAGGATATTATTGGCCAACTTTGAAAGCAGACGCCGCAGCATGGGTCTGTAAGTGTCCGAAGTGCCAAGTATTTTCCCCTAACACTCATTGATTTCCTGAAGTACTCAAGTCGGTCTACAGTCCTTGGCCTTTTGCTAATTGGGGGATTGATCTTATCGGTTCTTTGCCCACCGGAAAAGGTGGTGTCCAATTTCCAATTGTTGTTGTTGACTATTTTACTAAATGGGCCGAAGCAGAACCGTTAACCACCATTACCGAGCAAAAAGTGTCAATTTTATATAGAAGTCAATCATCTGCCGGTTTGGAGTATCGAATTCTATCATCACCGACAATGGCAGACAATTCGAAGGCAAGAAGCTCGAGTCCCTTTGCGAAGAATACAGGATCAAACACTTCTTCTCTTCACCATACCATCCTCAGTCGAACGGTCAGGTTGAAGCCGTCAATAAGATCATAAAGAAGAGCCTCAAAGTCCGAGTTGATGCTGCTAAAGGAGCCTGGCCAGAAGAGCTGCCCTATGTTCTATGGGCATATCGGACCACTGCGAGAAAGTCTACGGGCAAGACCCCATTCTTAGTGACGTATGGTTCAGAAGCTGTCGTTCCTGTCGAGCTCGGTGCACCGACTTACCAACTCAAAACTACACCGACGATTCCAACTCGAAAAACATGAAGGCGAACCTTGACTTACTTGACGAACTTTGAACCCGCGCAGAACTCAAAAATGCTGCTTATAAACAAAGAAGCGAGAGGTACATCGATTCTAAACTTAAACCTTGCATGTTCCGAGTTGGGGATTTAATTCTTAAGCGAGTCACTGGACCTGACCCCAGCCCACTTAAACCGAAGTGGGAAGGACCCTTTAAGATTATCCAAGTTTTACCCCAAGGAGCGTACCGAATTGCATATCCTGACAGAACTCCTCATCCGTGTCCGTGGAATGTCGTGTTCCTGAAGAAGTTTTATCAATGATTCACCGGAGATCGTGTAATGTACCTTCCTTTTGATGAACCCCCTTTTTGCCTTTTGAGGGAATGAAGACACCCTTTTGATGTAACAAACTTCGAAGATTTTTACTTCTAAACCCGAGTAACAGTTCGGTACCGATGTAAACATTCTGACACTCGGTTTAGCTGATGCCTTGTAATACCTCCAAATCCCACGTTTGATTTGGTCGGGCTAAAGCTCGTCTACGTCAATTCAGCTAACATGATTTGACGGGTCTCGTTGACAGTCGAGTACACTTGATTCGGTTGAGACCATTCCATAATCGAACCGTGACGAAGTTCGGTGAAATTTTTTCAACTCGAACACAGCATGAACAGTGTCGAGTTTTGCAAGTTTCTAACAGCTTGCAAATTGGTTTACATTATAACTGGATTTATCATCAGATCATGTTGCGCTCGGAAGTTATTTTCGTTAAAATTTCACAACTCGGTATTAAACTTCACTCGTTGCAAAATTACGGTGTCTAATTTCTTTTCAGGAGTTAAATCCGAGTTAAGATATTGATCTCATGCGCTTTCCGAGTTCATTACACTTGGTGTTGAAATCGCTAAATTAATACAGTAATATGGACAACTTGTAATAATGCAAAACACGGTTGTTCATTTCATTAAATAATCGGTAGTACATCATAATAGCCTACTAAAAGCGTCAACATACTGACACCCGGTTAATAACAAAATATTAAAATATTAAAACACGATAATTCTAAACATCAGGCGGTCTCATCTTTCTCCTCTTCACGTCGGCCAACACCACTGTTTTCACCAACTTCCATCCCAGTCGCCTTCAGCATTTGATCATGAAGTTGCTCAAGGACGACAACCTCCTTTATTTTCGCCGCTGCCTCTATCGCCGCATCAGTGACTGGGACGAACTCGTGTCGTAGACCTGCATTTGTGATCAACAGACATCAAAACGTGACTCCCAACCAGCTCACGGATCCTCTGGTTCAGCCCCTTCAGAAATTTCTGGGCCTTCTTTTCGTCGGTGTTCATCGTCTCACCAGCAAAGATGCTCATCCTTGTGAAGTTGCGCATGTACTCATCCACGCTAGAGTTGCCCTGCTGCAGATGCCAGAAATCATGCTCCATCCAGTGACAAAAGCTCTGCGGTAGAAACTTGCCCCGGATAATCTCCTTCATCCAGACCCAAGTAAGAGAATTACGCTCAGTCATTGGCCTCAGAGCCTAGTTATCAGCCACCAATCGGATGTATCCATCTTCATATGGAAAGCGGCAAGAGCAACGCGCTGCTCATCCAAGAGAGGAAGCACAACAAAGATCTTGTCAAGCTCCTTCATCCATTCAAGCACCGCGGTGGGGTTCTCGGTCCCCGAAAAGCTAGGTGCGTGATGCCCTGGAATTGGACTAAGAGCCTCGAAAAGTCCAAGTTCGGTGCAGGCGGAGTCTACTGATCAGCAGATTCACAACGAGGACCCATCTTTATAAAAAATAAGCAAAACAACAAAACTCATACCTCGAGCTGGCGCGGCGAGACGAAAGCGAGTGGTCACAAGGTTATTAAGTACACTAACACTAGAGATAGTCTACAAAAATGCAGATTAGCTCTGATACCACCCTGTAACGCCTCGTGATATTTTAAAGAATTTACCAAATTTATTTATGAAAATCATAGTAAAATTTTCGCAAAATCTCAGATTAAAATTTTTTTCTCAACGAGCGCTACTTAACTACCAAAGACAATCAAACAAATACGAACAAATAGATTGAACCTACACATGCATAAACTAACAGTCATAAAAATTAAACCAATTTATTCGTTAGGTTTCAAATCCAACCAGAAAGTTAAACATCATTCCAAAGGTTCAACTATACATCATCAGTATATCCAAACCGAGGCAGGAAAAATTAAAGACATGAGCAACAGTTTAACATAATCATAAATTAGGCGGAAGCATAAGACAACGAGAATACAACGACAAATGACCACCACTCGATCGTCTTCACGCCACTGTCTCCAGTCATGCTCAGTCTAAAGAAAAGAAGAGAAGACAAGGAGAAAAATAATGGGGGTGAGCAAAACCATTATGTTCACCATTACCACACAGTATATCTCGCATAAAGATTCAAAACCATAAATAAAGTATGCATAGAATCCAAGTCTAACTACCTACACGGCCCTATCGCAAACCTCCTATGTACATACAACAACCTTCCGATCAGTCGTCGGCAAGGAAGTAACTGGAAACCATCCCACCCCGGCTCGACACGGGCTAAGGGGTCCTTTCCAGGAGACGGTGGAGCTATTTTGTCCCCCGAATAATACACGGATCAGGGCGTCCACCTCCCGACTTGCAACGGGCAAGCGACCTATCACTGTTTATGCATTCATCAAAAGCACTATCAATGGGACACCTAGACTAGGGTTCTCACGCATACAACAACTATCGAGATGAACATTTATACAAAATAACGAGTGCGATAATTATAAATACAACGTAAATGTACCCACCTGGAAGCAACTATATATCACAAACACAAGGCTCAAAAAGATAAAATTTGAGGTCAACACCTCGAAACACCTAAATAAAATCAAGATAACCTCTCGATTACAACAAATCCAACGATCACACAAACTTAGTCGAAACTCGTCGACTAAGTGGCTCGTGGAATCGCTCGTGGAGTTATGGAACATTCGACTCTACTCAAACCAAAGGGAAAAAATACACAATAAGCCATCTCACAATCTACTCAGCCACTTAACTTGAAATTCACACCTATTATAAAACATGTAAAGAGAACGTCAGAAATTAAAAATCATGCCAAAATTCAAATGTTAACATATCCAACCAATATTTTGAGAAATTTGACAAGTAAATCACATTTTCTAGTTGAACAGACAAATGGATGAATTTTGCTTTGAAATTTAGACACATAATTGATCTCACTGAATCATTAAATCCACTAAGTTTCAGCCATAGCAATTACACATGTGATTTTATAAAATTAAAACAATATTGCACCAAAAACAAGCATGAATTTAAAACCTGACCTAACAAACGATTGAAGTCCTAAAATTTTGACACGAACAACTTCAGCATGCGAAGTACAAATATAAAATTTTCAATTCCAAACATTAAACACACGATTTATAGAAATTATTGTAATATTCAGCAGAAATTATGTTTTCATCAAAAACCTATCATAATGAATTCAACAAAATCTGAGATTTTTATATCACATAGTACAACATCACGGGATCATGTAAACCAAATTTCAACCATTTTCAGCAAGGGACTGATTTTATATGATTTAAACAAGTTTCAGTAGAAACTTTCAAATAAACATTTACCCTAGCAAATGGATTCCGAAAATTCCAAAATTTTAACACAATGTCAACACACCAGGGGAACAACATATTGAAATGTCAGCCAAAAACTCCAAGGCATCGATTTATAAAAATTAAAACATCATTCAGCGATAATAATACAAATTCATAAGGCTCATATAATGACTCCAACAGGTCCTAAGCCTTCAAACATGGCATAAGGACACACCAATGTTCCATCTCCAACAAGGATTTCACCACGAGGTTAAGATTCTATAGGTTTCTAACCCAAACCTTAAGGATCTTAAAAATCTTTAATAATTAAAAGTAACACCAATATCAACAAAGCACATTATCAATACGGACAGCCCTAAAACATCATAAACAACGTTTAAAGCACATAATAATTAATGGAGTTCAAAAGACTACCAAACACCAAGGGGGTAAAGGCGACACAGCGCGGTCACGGGGTGCGGCCTCGGCGGACTCGACTCTCTGGGCATGGGGACGCTGTCGCGGGTGCTCGACGTTGAAGGCGGATTGCACGGCTAGGGGAACATCCAGGGATCCTCGAGAATTCCTTAGACCGTGGATGGTGGCCGAAGGTGGTGCAGGTCACGGAGGAGAGGCGAGGCGCATTTGGGTGCGGAGCTCCTCGGCGTTGCTGGCGAGCGATGCTCGCGCGTCGGCAACGGGTGGTGAGGAGGCGTGCGGTACAAACGACGAGGGTTCTCCGGCGAGTTTTTGGTGAATTTACCAAGCAAAAATTGAGAGAGTGAAGAGAGGGGAGATGAGGGGAGATGCTGGTGTGATTTAAGTGAGAGAGAGGGAGAGTGGCGAGAGAGAGATGAGAAAGAGAGAGGAAATGAGCTTTCTTTTTATCACCTAAGGTTGGTGTAACTTCCCTTAAACTCTGGTCAGAGGGCATGATTTATGGGTTAAGGGAGCTGACTTGGTGGGATTCAAAATTTGAAGTGGCCTTCTAGAAGGCTTGCTTGGCGGGTGGGCCGAATGGGGACCGGGCTTGGACGCTACGTGGGCGCGGGCCGCAGTAAAGCGCGAGCTGTTGGGCGCAAATTTCGCGCGGGCTGAGGCTCGTTGCATGGGCACACGTTCGGTCCAACGGCTCGACTTGGTCGCTCGCTCGGCTCGATCGACAATTAAAAATAATTTACAATTCGACTCGATAATAAAATTTACTCAATTAGACAATTACGAGCACATAATCACAATTGAAATTAATAATTGAGTAAGAATAAAATAAATCTGGATAAATAAAATAAATAATAATTCTATAAATAATCCGGAACGAACAGGGCGTTACATTTGTCGTCTTTGTTGTGCGGTCCTTGAAATAAATGTGATAGAGATCTTCGACCTTGATCCTGACATTGGCCCACCCCTATCATGGGATGTTCCGAATGAGGGACTTTGGTCTTGACACTTTCCCACCCCAAGGAATGTTCTAAACAAAGCGGTCATCTAGCCCGGAGGCATAAACTTTCTCGACCACCTACCCACCCCAAGGAATGTTCTAAACAAGCGACCACTCGCCCACCCCTATCACGGAATGTTCCAAACGAGGGACTTTGGTCTTGACAGTTGCCCACCCTAAGGAATGTTCTAAACAAAGCGATCGTTTAGCCCAGAGGCATAGACTTTTTCGACCACCTTCCCATCCCAAGGAATGTTCTAAACAAGCGACCACTCGCCCACCCCTATCACAGGATGTTCCAAACGAGGGAATTTGGTATTGACATTTGCCTACCCCAAGGAATGTTCTAAACAAAGCGGTCGTCTAGCCTGAAGGCATAGACTTTTCGACCACCTGCCCACCCCAAGGAATATTCTAAACAAGCGACCACTTGCCCACCCCAACCACGGGAATTCCAAACGAGGGACTTTGGTCTTGACACTTGCCACCCCAAGGAATGTTCTAAACAAAGTGGTCGTCTAGCCCGGAGACATAGACTTTTTTGACCACCTGCCCACCCCAAGGAATGTTCTAAGCAAACGACCACTCGCCCACCCCTACCACGGGATGTTCCAAATGAGGAACTTTGGTCTTGACACTTGCCCACCCCAAGGAATGTTCTAAACAAATCGGTCGTTTAGTCCGGAGGCATAGACTTTTTCGACCACTTCCCAACCCAAAGGAATGTTCTAAACAAGCGACCACTCGCCCACCCCTATCACGGGATGTTCCAAACGAGGGACTTTTGGTTTTGACACTTGCCACCCTAAGGAATGTTCTAAAGAAAGCGGTCGTCTAGCCAGGAGGCATAGACTTTTTCGACCACCTGCCCACCACCCCAAGGAATGTTCTCAAAAAGCAACCACTCACCCACCCCTACCATGGGATATTCCAGACGAGAGACTTTGGTGTTGACACTTGCCCACCCAAGGAATGTTCTAAACAAAGCGGTCGTCTAGCCTAGAGGCATAGACGTTTTTTACCACATGCCTACCACAAGGAATGTTCTAAACAAGCAACCACTCGCACACCCCTATCACGGGATGTTCCAAACGAGGAACTTTGGTCTTGACACTTGCCCACCCCAAGGAATGTTCTAAACAAAGCAGTCGTCTAGCCCGGAGGCATAGACTTTTTCGACCACCTTCCCACCCCAAAGAATGTTCTAAACAAGCAACCATTTGCCCACCCCTGTCACGGGATGTTCCAAGTGAGGGACTTTTTTCTTCTTTCCTCGAGCAACCTGCCACTGAAGTCGTACCTACAATTCCATGCAAACCATATAAAAAAATCCATGCAAACCATATAAGAAACCCATTGAAACCATATGAGAAATCTGTGGAAACCATATATAAAATCCATTGAAATAAAAGTAGGCAACTTCAACAATTTTTGAATATGAGTGGGAATTACATGACTTCAATTTTCCAGTAATGAAAGAAAAAATATAGACATAATTCTTCATTGACCTGGCCAAAAATCTCCCCTCTGTGTCTTTCAAGGAATATGCTCCTCCAGCATGTACCTTCTCGACCACGTATGGCCCCCCTGCCAGTATGGCTCCAACTTGCCGACATGTTTCAGCTTGCTAACATGTGTTGCTCACATTCTTTGTTTTTACACCTCGACCCTGGTCGAGGCATGATCTCTTAGTTCCTCGGTTGTGTCGAGGGCTGCCATCATTAGTTCTTCATTTTGCCTCTGCTCATATGTAACACCCTACTTTTATTTGACGAGAATCTGTAATAATTTTTTTTTCAAATTTATTTCAAAATCACTTGTGGCGTTATTCATTTTCAAAAGCATACATCAATATTCAAAAATAATCTTAATCCTCAATCATCAGTACTCAATATTCAATCATGAATCATGAATCATTAATCCTCAATATTACATAAATTCCAATCCTCAATAATCATAGATGCAATAATAACAATAATCAATTCAATAAGCGGAAGCAATATCAAATAATAAGTTGTTCATCAATGACCGACCACCACTCGCAATCCTTCGTCGTGCCCGCACTTACTAACCTGCATCCATGAAGAGCAGGTGGGGGTGAGCACAAATGGAAACCATGGTGCTCACCACTATGCAGTAAACATTATTCACAGTAATATAACAGTAATCATAAATCAGTTAGGTATGGTCGCAGCATGTATACGAATCATTATTCTATCCCATCTCCTATCATAGAGTCAACTCTCATGTGCACACCTACGCATAGACTACTGCTGATACACGATTCGAACGCCAAGACCTACGCCTTGGTCTTACAAATGAGGATCACCAGTTGAGGGCTTATGCCCCAGGTCTTACGGCTTCCATAATACATAAATAAAGGATACTACACATTGGGTACGTTCTATAGCTACGGGGATAATAGTTCGACGGCCGACACGGCTCACATTGAAGGCTACATGGTTCACATGCATACCTTAGTCATACCTTACAACATAACTTAAACAATATTTACGGCATAGTAAATTCATAAATAAAACCCACCTAGTTGGAAGCAACAGATTTCATGAAAATACGAGTAGGTTAAGAGCTCGACTCGTCAAACACCTACAATAATTAAGAGAGCCCTATCAATAACTATCCGACCCATGCACCAACTAACTCTTGGCATTTATGATTCATATCAAAACACTTAGATCAATTCCGCCCATATAAGTCATAGAAGCAAGCATTAAAAAGATAACTTTTATTTTCGGAATCACTACATAAATTTTCAAAACATAACTCGCGCAGCGATTTTGAAATCGACACCACTTGCAGCACATAATTCATATTAACTTGATTCCAGTTACATTAAAAACCTAAGGCATGCCTCTAAAATTCATATGCAGACATCGAAAACAAATAAAGTTATCTACTAGGAGATTAACCATCAAACATATAAAACCAAATTGCAAACCACCATTTAAATTTAACAGCTGACAGGACCTCAGTATTTGCAAGATAAGTGAAGCTACAGACCTCCAAATGACTTGATTCAAAAACAAACAGATAGCTAACTCGATTATCTACAACTTTTATAAAGATTACATTGGCAAATAACAATACTATTAATAAGTTTAATTATAAAACATGCGGTTCATAAAATCTGTCAGAAACAAGTTCATGCTACAAATAGCACTTCAGTAAATTGACTCCAACTCATACTACAGAGCTCATATCAACATGCATCCTACCTCATTAGAAAGCTAAGAAAAAGTCCTATAACTTTCATGAAGATCATTCTCACGTTTGAGCACGTTAAGACATGATAAACAGTCCAAACATAAAATAAGTACATGCTGCCGGGTTTTGTTAACAACTGCTTGCGCGACAATTTTATAAAAATCATAACTTATTCGTTTCAAATCAGAATCATATGATTCTAGAGCTCAGAGAAAGCCAACAACACGATATTCATTTCACTATAAGGGTGCAACAACAAATTACGAGTTTCTAAGGCTCATAACAGTAGCACACCAGAGCAGTAAAAATCACGATAATCATGCCATATATAAATTAAACGAATGGTAAAACGACTGTAAGAACATTGGTTTGGCATCATGTCCGACAAACCTAAGTGATTTTTAGAAGATTTCTTGTTAAGCAAGCAAAATAAATTAAAGGGAAGTTTTTCTATTTATTTACTTGTGATTTAATTAAGTTCCTAATATTTATTATTAATAATATATGGTATATATTTTTTGTAGTATGTATTATGGAATCCTAATCCTTTAGGAGAAGGATTACATAATATATATCTTATATATTTACTTACCATATATGTCACATGCCATAATTAGTTCTCTTTCTCTTGTAGGACAAGGAATAGGTGGCAAGGACTATGAAAGGATGAGCTTTCCATACAAGAAGAGTTCTGGACGTTCATGAGAAGATCTAAGGAGGATTTGGATAGATTCACCACAAGATCTTTGAAGATTTGGAAAATCGGCTATTTTTGGAAAGTCATGTTCTTACTAGATTCTGGAAGGCAAGATTTCCATTGGAAGTTCAATTCTGAAGATCTCCAAATCACATGCACGATTTATACATCAAGGAAACTTACCTTACATGAAAGATTTCGTCCAAATCAAAAAGCAATCAATTGAGAAGGAAATTGACTCCTAAAAGGAAAAGAAGAACTTGGAGAAGACTCCACCCTAAGGAGTTGTATATATACTCTGCTTTAAGATCGAAGATAGGCTGCTGAAATAATTATCTTCCATTCAATATTCGAGTTTCAAGCCTTTTTAGTTTTATTTTGTTCACAGTTCAGTTCAAGGGTTCTTACGTATCCAAGAACTAAAGCTGTTTAGTTATTTTTTTTATTTCATTCAAACACTTTTGTGATTAGTACTTAGGGATTAAGTACAGTGGTTAGCTCGAGGGATTCGAGAGATAGAAGTCCACGGGACGTGGCCGGAGAAGTAATTGATAGGATCGTGTGTAGTTGTGGCTAGACTAGAAGGGAGTTCGAGTCGTGTAAGTCCAAACTATACAAGAGTGAACGGTTTATCAATGAAAGAGCTCTGAGGGGAAGTGGGACGCTTCCCTGAAGAGTTTTAACATCTTCCGTTTATTGCTTCCACTATTTACATTGTTTATCCACGTTCTTACATCGTTTTGCGCACTTGAGTTAAAAATATACGTTTCAATTGGTACCAGAGCAGTGTTCCTATTCTAACTACGGGATAAAGATCTTTGGGACTGTGTGTCGGTCACTATGAATCACGATGGAATGTCCGTTTCGCGCCCTCCGTTTCTTGATGGTTCTAACTATGCTTACTGGAAATCAATGATGGTGATCTTTCTTCGGTCTCTTGGCAAAGGTACGCAGGCCGTTGAATCTAGTTGGATGGTACCTCTCATTGAAAAAGTTCCCGCTGAATCTAAGGGAGGAGAGTTCTCGGATAGAAAGTCGTCAACTTCGGCTACTAAAGTTCTGGTTGAAAAACCAAGGAGTATCTAGACTAACGATGAAAAACAAGTAGAAGAAGCGAATTTTCGTGCACTCTATGGAATTATGTCTGTTGTAGATCCCACTCGTCACAAAATAATCATCCAGTACAAAACCGCTCAATAAGCTTGAAGGACCCTGGAAAGACAATTTGAAGGTACAAATGCTGTAAAAACCTCAAAGCTCCAAAGAGTTTCCACCGAACTTGATGAGATCCGCATGAGGGATGATGAGACCATTGATATGTACTATGCTCGCTTCTGTGATCTCGTAAACCAAAGCGCAATGCTTGGTGAACCTGTATCTGAGGCAAGACAAGTACAAAAGTTGATTAGAACCCTACCAGATAGATTTGGAATTAAGATCACAGCTTTCGAAAGTTTTCAGAGAATTCAAAAGCTGGGCATTGATGACCTTCTCGGTGAATTGCGTACCTTTGAAATAAATCATGGATTTGACTCGATGAAGATAGGGAAAGGAAAAGGTTTAGCTCTAAAAGCCAAGGTTCGTACACCTGTGTTGGAAGAGGAAGATTCAGATGAAGAATCTTTCGATGCTGAAGAGATTATGAAAGCCATTACCTTTCTTACTAAAAATGCCTCAAAGCTGAAGAAATTACAGAAGATAAGGTTTCAAGGAAACAAGCCCTCTGAAGGTGGTAAGAACACTTCTCAGCAACTTGGTGAGCGGGGTTCCAGCGTACAACAGTACAAGGTTCAGAACATCGACCAAGGAGTTGAAAGGGACCAGTGTCAGGAATGCAAAGGGTTCGGTCACTTTCAGAAGGAATGTCCAAACTTTAAGAGAAAGAACAATGTCTATAAGGCAACGTGGTCCGACTGCAGTGATGAGGAGAATGAAGAATCTGAGAAGACTGAAAATTCTCATTATTCCAATAACTTTGCTAAATGTCTTCTTAGTGAATATAACTGCTTTACATCCACTGTGCATCTTACTGATGTTGAATCTGATGTAGGTTCTTACGCAAAGAACCTAAGCGATGCTGAACCTGAGGAGTTCTCTGATCCTGCTGAGGAGAACCTAGTACTCCACAAGTATGCCATAGAGAAGTGTCAAGGCTGGTGAAATCATTAAGAAGTAACAAGCTCAAAAGAGAAGAATGAAGCTGTTGGAACATCGTTCTGTAGAGCATGAGAAGGAGATCACCTACTTGAAGGATGAACTTCAGAAAACTCGCGTGATGAATGGCGAATTGAATGATAAGCTGACCAGATCTGATGTCCGTACCAGCAAGGAGGAACATAAGCTGGATGAATTTGTTGCCAAAATCACGATGTTCGATCACGAGAAGAAGTTGTCCAAGCAGGTATGTGTTGAAAACGATTTTGTCATTGAGTCTCTACGTAATAAAATGTTTGCCTTGCAGAAAACAATAGGTAAAAGGGATTCTGAGATTGCGGCCCTCAAACAAGAACTCGGTCGTGTGATGGAAGAACATGTGACTCTTCGAAGCCATTGTTCAACCTTGGAACAAAAGCTCAGCAAGAGTGAGGAGATTGTCAAAATGATCAATAAGCCAAAGTCCTCATTTGCTGAAGTTCAAAGGTTGAGTCATCAGATTGCGTGTTCAAACCAGAGTAAGAACTCCTCCAATCAGAAACTGAAAGGTAAAGTGGGTGAACCAAGCACGTCTCTGAGTAAGTCCTCTATAACTTTTGTGAAAGAAAGTTCCAACACTGATGGTAAGATTGATCAGGTTTCTATGAAAGAACACCGTAAACGTTTTGTGAAAAATTTCATTCCTACTTGTCATTATTGTGGTGTTCTTGGTCATATTCGTCCTAGATGCTATAGGATGCTTAATGATTTGCATGCATGAAGAATAAATGACTGGAACCCCGCTGGTGTTCCAATGAAAACACCAAAACTGAAGGTTGATGTAAAGAACCATAAGCAACAGAAAATTTGGGTTCCCAAAAAGAATCATACTTGTCTTTCATCTCTGTTTGCTTCAAAATCCGCTTCTAATTGTGATTGGTATTTTGATAGTGGATGTTCTAGGCATATGACGGGTGTTAAATCGAATTTGATTGATGTTGTACCTGTGTCTAATGGTTCTGAGTCTATCACTTTTGGTAATGGTGTTAGTAATAAGGTAGTAGGAATTGGATGTTTGAACATATCTGGTCTTCCTAAACTTGATAATGTTTTGTTGGTTGAGAACTTGAATGTCAATTTGCTGAGTGTGAGTCAGTTATGTGATCAAGGTTTTTCTGTGAGTTTCACCTTGAATGAATGTTTGGTTTCTGATAGGAATAATAATTGTGTTCTTACAGGGTCTAGATCGCATGATAATTGCTATTTGATTGATTATATGACTTTTGACTCATGTGATACGAGTTCTGGTATTGTTAGAGAATGTGATGCTGATAGGGCTGTGAATGACGTTGATCAATGGAGTACATCTGACGGATGTTCTTACACCGATCAGAACCTTGTGAACTTGTTGTTCAGAAAAGGTGTGGATGAAGCACATTTTTCTTAAATTTGGAACTGAGGTACAAGCCATTGACCTTTTCTCTGACCATACTTGTGCGCCTAATATTTCCAAATATTCTGTTCAACATTCCCTTAAGCGTACTAGCATGCGTTGCTACTTTAATAGAAATTTGGTTGATGATGGTTTAATTGTTCATAAATATGTTCCAGCACATAACCTTGATGCTCAAAGATTTATTTCTCTAAGAAAATCCTTAGGGATGTGCAATCTCTGAATGCTTGCATGATTTTGCATTATATTGTATTTTATTGTATATTATTAGTATATATATCTATCGCATTGCTTGTAAGCATATAGGGTATATTGCATTAGGCATGCTATTACATTTTGCATTCTCTTCACCACTAGATTCTTAATTGAAGTTCTGACTCTTCTAAAAACTTGAGCGATGTTGACTGTCTTAGACTGGCTGCGTGTTCTTACTATACTGAGGAACGTACTTATTTTCAGTATTTTTTGTTTTTGTCAAAAAGAGTTGCCTTCTCGTAAATGATCTAGAGCGATAGCTAGCACATGGTTCGTTTCCCAATGCGGGATCGACTGTGAAAAGAGCGTCTTGGACAGAAAATGTTGAGAATGGCGTAAGCTAGTGACACACATTGCATATTATTGTGTGATGTATTTATGCGGAGTTATAAGGTGGTCACCCTCATAAAAACCGTAGTGCTTCATTAAAAAAAAAGAAAAAAAAAACTTAGGATCCTTGCTTAAAATCGTGGTGCAAAGTAGTGGGGTTGACTTTCACTATTGCAGTGATTGTTACTAAGTGAAACGCACTATGAATAATATTGCATGTGTTCTTGCAAAAATTGAAGTTGTGGTTTGCACTACTCTGTGTATATATCCGCTTATCGTGTGTTCCTCGGGAAGTTTGAATCTCAAAGTTGATCTCTGATTGCTATCATCAATCTTGTTTAAGTTGATAAGAAAAAGATTTTTTGGATCTAGTGAATTTTGTGTGCGATTTTTTTTTTTTTTCATACTAGGCATATATTGCATAAGATTTCCTTCTTTGATTGAATTACTTGGGCATTAAAAATTTGTGAGGGAATTTATTTTTAGATGATAAAATCTTATTCTTCCTAATGTTGAATTAGTTGGACACATGTGTTAGTGTGTTAATGGGCTTGTGTGTTCAGTTTTGATGGGAATGTTCTTACTACATAGTATCCAACCTTTCCCTTGATTTTTAAACCTTACCCATTACATCCTGACATTTTGTCATTCATTCTGCCCTCACTTTATATCTTCATTTTCAGAACCTGAGAACCCCATTTTCATTTCTCTTTCTCCATGAATTATTCGTTTAACCATTTGTGTTCCTGCATCATTTTCGAATGTGCTTCTGAAACACTTTGGCTGATGGCAAAGGCCTGGAGAAGAGATGGACAGCATATCAGCGATTAGATATCAGTTCAAGCAATGTCTTCTGTTTGCGGTCATTTTTATTTTCTCATTTGATCATCTTACTCAGGGGGAGATTTGCCTTTGGCATTTCAGTCTAAAAAGGGGGAGAAATAGGATGTTTCTGAAGATGTTCGGGATTATGTTCTAGTTGTTTGCTTCTGATTATTTGTTGTTGCTGTTTTTGACATGTTTCTACAGGATGTAAGAACATGTATGTTTTGTTGTTTGATTGTTTTGTCTATTCTGACAGGGGAAGATGCATTGGTCACTCTATTTGACTTAGGTTCTAATAGCTTGACGTGTTTTGATTGCTCTGATCATAGTCCTCATAGTTTTTTGATAGGAACTGTTCTGATGTTCTTACATTGTAGGTGTTTGAGTAGTTTACTTCCTGATGTTCGAACATAGATAATTTCTTTGCTGTTTTGAGTTTATTTTGTAGGTTATCTTCAAGAAACACGGTTTTCGAACTGAATGCCAAAGGGGGAGATTGTAAGAACATTGGTTTGCCATCATGTCCGACAAACCTAAATGTTTTCTAGAAGATTTCTTGTTAAGCAAGCAAAATAAATTAAAGGGAAGTTTTTCTATTTATTTACTTGTGATTTAATTAAGTTCCTAATATTTATTATTAATAATATATGGTATATATTTATTGTAGTATGTATTATGGAATCCTAATCCTTTAGGAGAAGGATTACATAATATATTTACTTACCATACATGCCACATGCCATAATTACTTCTCTTTCTCTTGTATGACAAGGAATAGGTGGCAAGGACTATGAAAGGATGAGCTTTCCATACAAGAAGAGTTCTGGACGTTCATGAGAAGATCTAAGGAGGATTTGGATAGATTCACCACAAGATCTTTGAAGATTTGGAAAATCGGCTATTTTTGGAAAGTCATGTTCTTACCGGATTCTGGAAGGCAAGATTTCCATTGGAAGTTCAATTCTGAAGATCTCCAAATCACATGCACGATTTATACATCAAGGAAACTTACCTTACATGAAAGATTTCATCCAAATCAAAAAGCAATCAATTGAGAAGGAAATTGACTCCTAAAAGGAAAGGAAGAACTTGGAGAAGACTCCACCCTAAGGAGTTGTATATATACTCTGGTTGAAGATCGAAGATAGGCTGCTGAAATAATTATCTTCCATTCAATATTCGAGCTTCAAGCCTTTTTAGTTTTATTTTGTTCACAGTTCAGTTCAAGGGTTCTTACGTATCCAATAAATGAAGCTGTTTAGTTTGTTTTTTTTTTATTTCATTCACACACTTTTGTGATCAGTGCTTAGGGATTAAGTACAGTGGTTAGCTCGAGGGATTCGAGAGATAGAAGTCTACGGGACGTGGCCGGAGAAGTAATTGATAGGATCGTGTGTAGTTGTGGCTAGACTAGAAGGGAGTTCGAGTCGTGTAAGTCCAAACTATACAAGAGTGAACGGTTTATCAATGAAAGAGCTCTGAGGGGAAGTGGGACGCTTCCCTGAAGAGTTTTTACATCTTCGGTTTATTGCTTCCGCTATTTACATTGTTTATCCACGTTCTTACATCGTTTTGCGCACTCGAGTTAAAAATATACGTTTCAACGACAACTCGAAAAATGATATCGAGACTCTGAAACAAACCGAAATATTCATAGCAACATTACAATACTCTTTTTATTATTTTACAAAAACGAGAGCCCCAATCAACCACAAAAAGTCACGATAGCATGAACAAATAAATAAACGAATATATAGATAAACCAAAGTGAATCCGACTTCAAACGAGGATTCGATATAACGCACGACATATATCTAACATCATGATATATGAGTATGAACAAAATAGCGAGAAGGTTCAAAAATGTTACCCCTCTTTGGGAAACAAATCGGAAAGACGGGTCAGACAAACGAGGCGGGATCGGGACTTAAACACGCGTGGGGAGGCTCGACAGCTTTGCTCGGCTCGCCGGGAATGGCTAACAATCACAAACAAGGGACTGGTCGCGTACGGAGAGGTGGAGCGTCTCGATGATGGTGTGATTGTCAGAATTAGTCTCGCGACTACACACGGACAACAGGTTCACGGGGAAGCGGGTGACGAGACTCGCCGGCGGCTACACGGGGTTGCTGGAGTGGCGAGAGGGGGCTGCTCGATCACCTACAGAAATTGATTAGCCATCCATTAACTCAATCCTAATTCTTAGGGGCGCTCGCTGCTACGTTCTTCTTGTTCGCGGACTGTGGTGGCTGGTCAGAGAAGACGCATGGAAGAACGACAGACGGGGTTGCCAGCGTTCTACATGATTCCTTACGACAGGCCCGTTGTGACTGCTTGCTAAGGAGATGGTCTGCATGTGAAATGCACGACGGTGACTGTATTTGCAGGGCTGAGATGAGAGGGTGATGACGAGCGATCGAGAGAGAAGAGATTTCTTCTCTTCTCTGCTGCACGATGAAGGTGAGCGACGAGAGAGGAGGAGGGAGTGAGATATTCTTTTCTCCTGTTCTGTGTATGATCGAGAGAAAGAGCAGGTAACGATCGTTTTTCTTCTTTTTCTTTTCTTCTTTAATATCAGCAACAAGAGAGATGAGATTTTCTCTGTTTTCGAACGCGATCGAGAGATTGAGAGAGCGGGTTTGATGTATGCGTGAGTGATGAGAGAAGAGGTGAAGATTTGCACTTTAATAAACCTAGGTTTATTTTTCTTGCCAACCAAGAAACTCAAGGGGCCGGTTCTTGTAGTCTCAGGCACGGGTTTACGGTTCAGGCCGAAGGCACGGGACTGGGATCCTCTTAGGTACGATTTTTATATATATTAAGGCTCGGCTTAATCGCACATGCTCGAGAAATAAAATAAGTAAACTGGCAATATATATATATATATATATATATATATATATTCATACAATAACTATTTAATAATATTAGGCAGTTAATAACAATTAGGCAATTAATCAGAATAATAACAATAATAATAATATTGACAAAAAAATAATAATCCGAAATAATCCATAAAATCCAATAATCGAACGGGTTAGGTTAGGTTTTTATTTAAATCATGGATTCTGCTGAAACTTGCAATAGTTATCATAGTTCATGTGTTCAGTATTTATACCTGAAAATTTTGTATGTTGTTCCCAGCATTTTGAAGTTATTTTCATAAAAAAAATTAGGTCTTAAATCATTCATTAGGTCAGACATTGAATTCGTACTTGTTTTTGCTGAAATATTGTTTTAATTTTATAAAATCACATGTTTAAGTATTAGGGCTGAAACTTGGTGGTTTTGATATTCTTAGTAATGTCTATTGTGTGTACAAATCTCAATTCAAAACTCGTTCAATTGCCTGGTCATCTTGAAAATGTGATTTACTTGTCATATTTTGTAAAGATTAGTTCATAATGTTAAAGTATGATCTTTTATGTGATTTTTATGAATGTTACTCACTATTGATGTTTGATATAAGCTGTCAGTAGGTTTTTTTATCGGCTCACTTTTTCTAAGTAATGGGGAAGAGGACCAAAACATCTGAACCGGGCAATAAAGTCACCCATAACACGGTTGTGTTCGTTATATGGAGTCAAACATCGGGTTGAGTTTGAGATAACCCGATTTAGTACCCCCGGTCTTCGGACTTTTTCCCGAGCTGTTGACCCTAGTTTCTTTTTTTATATAAACATCCCAGTGTGGGATGGGGGGTTGAGGCTACACCCCTGACCTGTGAATATAATGGCCCAGGGAGGGCTAAAAAGTCAATGGTTTACATCAATGTCGAAGATACATATAACAACATCAAAAGCAGAAAAACAAAAAGTACAAGGATCACAAAATATCTAATGTGGGTCTAAAATCAAATCCTCATAAAGGTCGTCCTGGTCAGAGTAACCTGGCATGAGGTCCAGAACAACAAGTCTAGTCAGGCTTAGGTAGTGGTGGTCGTCCGAATCTGAAGGATGGGTACTCTAGTTGGTCCATCCGAATGAGTATCCGAAGCCAAAGGGGAATGTCCTCAGGATGAAGGATGCGTCTCTGGGGTATAGAAGTCCCCGTGCTAGCAAAGAAATCAGCGGGCCGATTTTCCTCTCAAAATATATGTGAGACCTGGTAATGAATCGAGCGGAGGGTGTCTCTGATGTTCATAAGGGGACGCTGGATCTGCCATGAGCTCTGGTGGCCAGATGTCAAAAGTGTGATGACAGCTGCAACATCCATCTCTATCCAGATATGGGAGGAGATCGAGGCGGCAATCTCAAGACCAATCTGGAGCGCCTGAATCTCTGCATCATAAGTCGAGGAGGCCCGGAGTGGCCCATGGAAGGAAGAGATGAGTGACCCACCATGATCCCTAATCAGGCCCCCTCCTCTAGCAGCTCCGGTATGTCTGTCGAATGCGCCGTCAGTGTTTAGCTTAACCCAAGGCGCCGTTGACCCTAATTAACCTTTTTGAATTTTGTTTAACTTGGTCAACCCTTATGTGTATATTATGTGCCTTTCCCATACATGGTTTCGATTTAAATCAAATGTTCCACAACTCCACGAGAATTTCCACGAGCCACTTAGTTGACTTGTTCTACTAAGTTTGTGTGTTCGCTGGATTAGATTATAATCGAGAGACTAACTTGATTTCATGTAGGTGTTTTGAGGTGTTGACATCACCACTTATTCGAACCTCGTACGTGTGATTTGTCGCTGCAATCAGGTGGGTATATTTACATTGTATCTATATATATCGCACTTGTTATTTCGTATAAATGTTCGTTTCGATAGTTGTTCTATGCGTGAGAACCCTAGTCTAAGTGTCCTGTTGATAGTGCCTTTGATGAATTCATAAGCAGTGAGAGGTCACCTACCCGTTGTATCCGGGAGAACAATGCCCCGTGCCGTTGTATCCGGAGGGGGAAAAATAGCTCCACTATCTCTTGGAAAGGATCCTATGCCCGTTGCATCCAGGGTGGGAATGTTTTCGGTTACTCCTTGTCGATTTTTGATCGGAAGGTTATTTTATGTACATAGGAGGTTTGCGGTAGGACCGTGTAGGGAGTTAAAGCATGAATTCTATGCATACTTTATTTATGGTTTTGAATCTTTATGCGAGATATACTGTGCGGTAATGGTGAGCATGATGGTTTTGCTCACCCTCATTGTTTTTCCTCTTTGTCTCCTCTTTCTATCTTTAGGTTGAGCTTGGATGGCGGTGGCGGTGAGAAGACGATCGAGTGGTGGTCATTAGTTGATATGTTTTTTGCTTCCGCCTTTTATTATCTATGTTGAACAAACTTGTGTTATTTTGGGATTATTTATGCTCCCGCTTTGAACACTATGATTATGTTTGATGAACCGTTGATTAATGTTGAACCCTCTGGATGTTTTTGGAATTATTGAATAAGTTAGTTGATTTATTTTATAACTGTTAGATTATGCATGAGTAGGTTCTTCATTATACTTGTTCGTATGTGTGTAATTGTTTTAAGTAGTTAAGTAGCGCCCGTTGATGATTAAAGTTTCAAACTGGGATTTTGCGAAAAATTAACTCTGATTCCTATAAATAAGTTTGGTAAATTCTTTAAAATAAAACGGGGCGTTAGAAAAAGTCTATGTATAAATCTATGAAGTTGTGCCTTTATATGCGAATTAGTGTACAATATGCGATAAAGCTAATAGCATACTTTATCATATATAATTTATGTGTTAAATTTAGACAACTATTTTATAGCAAGCGTTAGATATATCTCGCTATATGATTTCAAATAAATATTATATTGTCAATTTGAGTTTAAAAGTACATTATATTACTTAACAAAAACAAAAATTAATTTCAGTGTTATATTTTATAATCATGTTTTACAATTTATTTTGCATTTCAATATAATTTTTTTTATCATGTATGAATAACAAGTAGAACATAATTATGAATTGTAATATAATTCAAATATAGGAGAATTCCATATGTTGAATTTATCAATTATCTATGCCCATAATTTGTTTCTTTAATTTATCAATAATTATAGGTAGTATTATATTATGTATCATGATCTCTCTATTACAAACTATGAATATTTAAGTATTACCCAACTAAAATGCTATGCATAAATCTATAACGTACTACCATTGTTTCTTTGGAGTATGATCATTGGCAATTCGTGAAACGCCAAAATAGTGTATAATATGCGACAAAACTAATAGCATACTTTTTTTTAAAAAAACTAATAGCATACTTCATCACATATAAGTTATGTGTTAAATCTATACATCTATTTCTTTGTTTACCAATTGTTAGATATCTCTCGTTATATCATTCAAATAAATATGATATTGTCAACTTGAATTTAAAAGTACATCTTATTACATATTTTTTAACAAACAACTATTAAAAAACAACTATTAAAAAACTTCATCGCCTCGCAGCTTTCTCTCATCGCCCATCGATTTCATCTCTCTCGCCGGCTCCGTCGATTTTCCGTCGCCTTCCCTAGTTGAGCGCGGCGAGTGCACGGTGGTGGCTCCCCCGAGCCTCGCAACCCTTTTCCGAGAGTAGCGTCGCACGGGGGAGGGGGAGCTTTTTTGTCGGGGAGACGGTCGTGCTTGTTTTTCCGACATCCGTCGCTGGTGCCGGAAGTGAGGTACGAGTGGACGGCTCTCTTCCAGTATTTTCCATTTTGGTGGCCCTCTTGTGCTCTCTTGGAGGGTTTGCGACCCCAAATTCCAGTTTAGGGTTTGGGTGGAGAAAGGGATCCGGTCAAATTGCTTCTCCCCGTCCATTTTCAGTGGTCGCCGGCGATTGCAGGTGTGATTCGGAAGTGTGGCTGTTAGCGATTTTTGGGTTGTCGGGCTGAGCTTCTCTACTCGAGCGCGGGGAGTCGGGAATTGCAGGTTGGTGCTGAGTGTAGGTGGTGGGGTCGTTGGCGATTTTTGGGTCGGGGCTGTGAGGTGCGGTTGTCGGCGATTGTTGAGCTGGGTTGCTTGCTTTTGGTTCGGAGTCGTCTCGTCGGTAATCGTCGGGCTGAGGTTTTCTGTTTGACTAGATGTATTTTCTCCGGGTGACGGTGGGGTTTGTTCGTCTGGACGTGGGTTGGGCCAACCCGTGGATCTTCGATTCAGTTAGGCGCCTCTGCAGTTTTTGGTTCGGGATTTTGGGCTCGACTCTGCCATGGTTATGTTCAGTGTGGCTTTCCGCTGTGGGAAGTGTTAGAGTAGGATACCCGGCGTTCCAATCGGATTGGACGCATTCTACTTGTAAATACAATCTATTGAAATTATATTAATTAAAAGGTTATACTTTATTTTAAGAGTAAGCATTTATCTTATATTTGCACTTAAGATAGTCCCTAGATCACTTATAGCTATAAGGTATGGTTGCGCATAGAGATGGTGATCATGGAACATACCTTAAAAGCTGTGATCTTAAATACAGTTCCAAGTCGTTGGATGTTTCGAGATGGGATATCGAATAAATCCAGAAAATACTTGCACATATGATGTATGCTTGTAGGACAAGAATGTTGCATTCCATCAACATTAGCGTGGGACGCAAATACATATATGTGGGTACTTGTTAGAAAACAAGTTCACTGAACATGACCGTATGAAAATTCTTAATGAGAATTTTTCTTTCGAATAAGAATTTTCATGTTACAATAGTACATGATTAATCCTTAGAATTGAGGCACGATAGTAACTTTGTGCATATTATGTTTTACTTTGATTTATCCTTTTGATTGCGAGCACAATCGTATAAAAGGATATTTTGGGTATTATATTAATATGTATGGAAGTTTGTCAGTGGCCAACAAAGGATTCGAAACTTATGAAGATAAGTGAATTTCCTATGTGTTTCATAGTTAGTACTTCAAAGTCCTTGGTCAAGGCGGGATGAATAAGGATTCATAAACGAATTACTAAACTTGAAATAGAATCATAGTTATTAAATCAATTTGGGTTTCGACAAAATCATACCCAAGATTTAATTGGGAAATTGAATGTCGAAAGAATTTTACATGTATGGACTTGTAATCGAAATACATTTACTCGCTATTCACTTAATACTAGATTCATGCTACTTGCTAGATGTTCCCATGATATGTGGGTTCTTGAATTAAGGAGTTAATTCATGAATAAGAGTTAATAAGATTAACTCAAATTACAAAGAGTTGTAAGCCCACTACTAGTATTAATTGTAAACCTAAAAGGTCACACCAATTTTTGAATGAAGGTAAAATTCAAATAGTAATTCTAAAGAGTTAGAATTAATTGACAAATCTAATTTGATTAGATGTCAATTTATGGAATATATTAAATTAATCAATTGGATTGATTAATTGAATTTTGGATATTAATTTAATAATTAATGGAATTACTAAATTAATAGTTAGAATTTAAAATTGGATTTTAAATTTCAAATCCAAATAATAATATGATTATTAAATGAGGAGATGGAAGAAAAGATTAAAATAATAGACTTGAAAAAATATTTTCAAGAATTATTATTATTTATCTTTAATATGATTAAAGATTAAATATTAATAAAAATAAATTAATTATAGTGGTTTGGAGTTGTTAACCACTTCACATAATTAATTTTATTTTTATTAATAGAATATTGGGTGGGGAATAGTCTTCTTCAAGACTTAATATTTTATGAAAATATTCTTGAAGACTTTTTATATATTATGAAAATATTCTACCCAATATTATTATTTTATACTAAAATGTTTAGTATAAATATGGACATATTTGATGTTCAATTTTGCTAAGTTTTTGGCTAAGTTTTTCAAGAGTTGAAAAGAGAGAAAAGAAGAAGTGTTCTTCAAAATATAAAACAAGAAAGAGTTCTTGTAAAAATATCCTCAAAAATATATTCTATACTTATTGAATAAAAACCGAGTAATTTCTACTAGCGAAGAAACTATTCCGGAACCGGATTCAAGATTAGAGGGAAAACATTTGGATTTCTAAAGCGAGTAACATCAAGAAGTGGAAGTTACCAAACCGGGAATTGATTTCCTCATCCATCGTCAATGTGAAGGAGTTCAAGAACAAAGGTAAATTTTAATTTACTTATAACAAATCAAAATTTGTATTATTACATATTTTTAAATGATGACGATCTGTGCATTCGCTATATGTACGTATGGGTTGAGTATTTATACGATAAATACTTGTTTTTGAAACATAATTTTTTCGCTGCGTATAACCCGTACGGTACAAGCGAACCCAACGGGAAGGGCTCTCGTTGGTGTTTTAGTTTGTCTTATTTCGTTTTGTTTTGGGAGTGTTTGTGGTGTGTTGTCTAGGTTTGTGTTGGTTTGTTTCTTGTGTCTGTGTTTTCGGTGTGGGCCGTTGGCCTCTGTGCGCCAGAGTGTCACTCTGTACGCCCGAGTGTCACCTTATTGCCCTGTTGGGGTCCGGCACTCGAGTATTACCCTGTTGGAGCCGACGCTCGGGTATTACCCTGTTGGGGCTTTGTAGTTGTTTTTTCTTTTACTGTGTTTCGTTTGTTTAGTCGCGTTGTGTCTTTTTCTTTTTTATTCTAACGTTGCTAGTCGGGATCTTAGGCGGTCGTATGACCTGTCCTCCCTTTGTCTGTTTTTTTTTTCAGCTGTTGACTGCGGGGCATTCAGCCGTTGGCTGCTGTGTATTCGCACTTTTGTGCTTTTTGATTTATATTACTTATATCGTTGGAAAAAAAAAGTTTTATGTTTTATAATCATTTTTTATAATTTACTATACATATCAATATAATTTCTTTATCCTAGATGAATAACAAGTATAATGCAATTATGAATCATAATTTAATTGAAATGTAGTACGATACCATATATTGAATTTACCAATGATATATGCCCATAATTTGTTTATTTAATTTACCAATACTTATAAGTAATATTATTTTACGTATCATGATCTCTCTAGCTTAAAATTGTGTGTTCCCTTATCTTTAAGATATAGTTAAGAATTTCTAATATTTGTTAAGAAAATAATTCTTAAAAAACATAAAAAAAAGCGTACAAATAGTTTGGTATATAGATTGCGACTTTTAACTTGATATGTTTTACATATTATACAATATAAAAAATGAAAGTACTTGTGTTCACTTACTCTATTACATAAAAATGGTCGTCTAATATTAAATACTATTTTATTTAATAATTTTTTTCCTAAATCAAACTCACTAAATACATCTTTATTTAAAATAAATTAAATAAAAGAATATGCGTAGAAATTTAGAAATAAATTAAATAAAAGAATTACAATGCATAGAATATATACAATATATAGTGAGATATATAATCTTAAGTTAATTTTAATAATTTAACTAGACAAAAATAAATCAAAAAAATAATTTTCAAAATCTAATGGTTTAGATTTATTGGGTTTGAGATCAACGGCACAAAATTTAACCTAACGCATTTAGCACCATCCGCCACAATTCTTCAATCTTTACAAATTGCTCGCCACAAATCTTCAATCCGCCACAAATCACAATTTTCACAATTTTCACAAATCACAAATCACAAACCATAAAGAGTCAAAGACACAAACCCTCCTCACAACCCACCCCGTCGTTGGTCACTCGCTGCTCGTTGATTCCCGGACGCTCTGAACGACAACGACAATAATTTGCTATGAAAGACGCTGTAACTGTAAGCCCTTTTCTTTTTGTAATATTGTTTGATTTGGGGCTGAAAAAATAGTGAAAATTGCGAGGGCCTTAGAAGGGTCGAGAGGGTGAACTCTGTTCTCTGTTGCCCGTCTGGCCTCGTCGCCTCGTGCTGCGGGCCAGGATTCGGGCCTGAGGGTGGGGATGAGGGTGAGGGTGAGGGCCTGAGGGTAATGGTGAGGGTGAAGGACTGAGGCTGATGATGAATGGATGTGAGGGTGGCCGAGTGTAAAAAATGGGCTGATTGGGTTTTTGCAAATGAGTTGTTTTTTTATATTAATCCAAATGAGCTGTATAAAATGGACTGATTGGGTTTTTGCAAATGGACTGAGGGCTGTAAAAAATGGACTGGGCTTTCTTATTAGTCCAGTTTTTGGGTGTGGGTTAGTAACTTGATGCAAATAATATGATCGAATGTGCAATTTTATTGACTGAGTATAGTTCGATTATAAGAAAAGTTATGCTCTGGGTGAAACTGTTTGATTGGGTTGTGTGTTTGACTAGGTTTTTGCAAGATTCCCATTTGGTTGATGAGTTGGTATTTCATATTTAAGTGTCGTTATAATGACTTAATGTTTTCAATTATGTGGTTCAGATATTCGTTTAAAATGATTTCGCCTACACCGTCCGCTATTACCCAATAGTCTGGACACGTTGGCAGCCCGGTTGAAATTTCACCATCAGTTCCATCACCAGCAGTAGAGTCTGCTCCTCCTACCTCCAGTAAACCCGCTCCACTAAGTGAACATCCACATAACAGTGGCGGTGACAATGGCGAGGACAATACGGGTGCTCAAAGTACTCAGAAGAGAAGACATACTTCTCCAATATGGGATTTCTTTGACAGGGTCACTATTAATGGGGAGCCCAAACTGAGTTGTAAAGTTTGCAAGAAGAAGCTCTCTGCACATACTAAAAATGGAACTCATCACTTAATGGAACATGCCAAAAGATGTGCTCAAAAGACTTCAACAGCAAGTGATATAAGACAGTGCATTCTATCGGCTAGCCGGGAATCGGGAAAAATAAAGTTGAAGAATCATTCGTATGATCCCAACTTAGCCCGACTTCATCTTGCATATATGGTAATCATGCATGATTATCCTCTTTGGATGGTTGAGCACAAAGGCTTTAGATTGTTTTTGAATACCATACAGCCGCTTTTCAAGCCAATCTCAAGGAACACATTGCACACTGACATTATGAAGATATTTAGTGAAGAGAAGAAGAAGATAATGACTTTACTGGAGAGAAGTGATAGTAGAATTGCTATCACGGCTGAGTTATGGACTTCTAGTAATCAAAAGAAGGGATACATGGCAGTGACCGCACATTTTATTGATAATTTTTGGAGGCTACAAAGCAAAATCGTGAGGTACATTTTTTAATATTTTGTATATGCTAATGTTATGATGCGTGAGTGATATATGTATGCTTGTGTTATGATTGTTTCATACTTTGTTTGAATTCTTAGGTTATTTATTTCAATTAAATGTAGGTTTATGTATGTTCCTTGCCCGCACACAGCCGATGTAATTTGTGAGGCATTGTTTGATTGCTTAATGGATTGGAATATTGATAGTAAGTTGTCTACTTTTTTTTTTTAATATAAAGCACCCCAGTGTGGGATGGGAGTTGAGGTTACACCCCCGACCTTTGAATATAATGGCCCTGAAGGGGCTAATAAGTCATGGGTCTACATCAATGTCGAAAGTATATAAGGACATCATCAAAACAGAAAAAAGCTAAAATAATACAAAAAAATACAAGGGTCAAAAAAATCACAAAATGTCCGATGTGGATCCAAAGGTAGGTCCTCATAAATAGTCGGCCTGGCCATGGTGGCCAGGTGTAAAATCCAAAACGTCAAGCCTAGTCTGGTTCCTATGGTGGAGGCTGGCCAAATCTGAAGGATGAGTACTCTAGCTAGTCCATCCGAATGAGAGTCCAAAGTCGAAGAGGGATGTCCTCAGGGTGAAGGATGCGTCTCTGAGGTATAGATGCCTCGGTGCTAGCAAGGAAGTCAGCAGGTCGGTTCCCCTCTCGGAATATGTGCGAGACTTGGTAATGGATCGAGCAGAGGGTGTATCTGATGTGCATAAGGGGATGTTGGATCTCCCATGAGCACTGGTGGCCAGATGTCACAAGTGTGATGACAGCTGCAGCATCCATCTCTATCCAAATATGGGAGGAGATCGAAGCGGCAATCTCAAGACCGATCTGGAGCGCCTGAATCTCTGCATCATAGCTCGAGGAGGCCCGGAGTGGGCCATGGAAGGCAGATATAAGTGCCCTACCATGGTCCCTAATCAGGCCCCCCCTCCAGCAGCTCCGGTATGTCTGTCGAATGCGCCCATCGGTGTTTAGCTTAACCCAAGGAGGCTTGGGTTTCAGCCAAACAACGGTCCTGGGTTGTGGGTGCTGAGCAGGCCGAGGGGGTGGTGGCCTCTGGCGATGGGGCAGTGTACGACTTGTCCAGTCTCTCGTCGTGAGTCTGCCCAAGGCGGTGAGGAGAGAAAGGTGTCTGTCAACCTGCAAAATGATGTGAGAGCAAGAAAATATAATATCCCTATGCTTCGCGTTATTCTTTTCTGTCCAGGTGGCCCACATGATCAGACAAGAAATAAGAAAGCCCACGTGTCTACTGTGTGTGCGATGTGAGAAAAAACTCAAGACCTAAAAAAAATTATATGTAGTGGGTAGGGGTATATGAGTATATCTGGAATAGTACTCCCACACTCTCCTCACAGTCTCACACTCAAGGTAAAGGTGGGTGAAAGTCTCGGTCTCAAAAGTCTCGGTCTCAGCACAACAAAGGCAACAAGAGGGGAAGGAGAATCCCCTCGCCTGCATCACAGTGTCAATGGGTATGAACCGTAATAGGAGGTGCCACAAGAAGACTGAAATTGTCGGGGTAAGAAGGTCGGTCCAGATGGCCCCGAAGAGGAGGTTAGGCCGGTTACCCAGCCGCACATCTCCCCAGGCCGAGGACGTAGAGAATGCACCCGAAGATGTAAGTCTCTACCTCATGCCGTCCGAACCTCCCGCCAGGATAGGAATCTGTCAGATCTGGTAAATCTCAAGACTACTGAATCCCCCACCCATACCTAGAATATCCTCCATCTTATCTCTATCCCAACAACCCCCCGTCCAAAGGTCCTTCACCTGCATGAAAGGCAGATGAGTGACCGACCAAATACTCAAAAGGGGGGCCTCACCTAACCACCACTCATCCTAGAAACTAACCTCCCAGACCCCAAAGTCCAAAAAATGTGCTTCTGAGCACGCCTGTCGACAATGGTGAGCCGTCTCCACTGACGACTGTCACGAGCAGTGGCCGTCACCCTGCAAGGATGGGCAGCTCCATCAGGGCAATACATTCGAATGAGGTATTGGGCCCATAGAGAATTGCCCTCCCTAAAGCGCCACCGCATCCTGTAGGAGAATGCAGTGACAACATCCGAGAGCGCCGAATTCCGAGACCGCCCTGCGAGCCCTCGCCATGGGTCCAAAAATAGCAGGCTAAGATCTGATCTAGCTACAAAAAAGTAAGTTGTCTACTTTGACATTGGATAGTTGCACCACAAATGATTCTGCTGTTGGCATGCTATCGATACTGATGAACAAGTTTTCTTCTGACTCATTGTTTTTGAATGGACAATACTTACACATGCATTGTACTGCACATATTTTGAAACTGATTGTGAAAGACGGTTTGAAAGTAATTGAATCTTGCATTGACAAAATTAGAGAAAGTGTATACTATTGGACAACAACACAGAAGAGAGTAGAGAAATTTGAAGAGACCGCACGCCAATTTCATATCAAATACGGTAAAAAAAACTTGCACATGATGTTAAAACTACATGGAATTCCACTTATTTCATTCTTACTTCTGCATTGATGTATAAGTCTGTGTTTCCTCGCTTGAAACAACGCGATCCATCTTATAAAATTGTTCCTACTGAGCATGATTGGTTGCTTGCTGCTGAGATCTGTGAAAAATTGAAGTGGTTCTATCTTTGACCAATACATTTTGTTCTACGAAGTACTCGACTATAAACACAATTTTTATGGGTATTTGTGAGCTTACACTTCGGATGAGTACTTGGCTTGATTGTGTATATCTGGAGGTGCTGATTATGGCTGAAAATATGATCCAAAAGTTCAAAAAATATTGGGAGGACATACATGTTATTTTCTCACTTGTTCTCATTTTGGATCCTAGATTCAAGTTTAAAATGATTGATTATTACTACAATAAACTTCTTGGAGCAGATGCTTGGATTGAGAAAGAATAGATCCGAAGTGCTTTGTATGAATTTGAAAATGCATACAAGTCTAAGTCTCCAGATAATTTTAGTGGTGTCAATGGGATCCAATCATCCCCGACTTCTCGTGGTTTCGAAGGAAACAAATCGATACTGGGATCCGATTCCACAAACCTTATCGTGCCTATGGACATTGAAGAGTATTTAAGTGAGCAGTGCGATGGTCAAAATGATAAGTCAAATTTCAATAGATACTTGGCGGATAAATTGTTGCCTCGGAATAATGACTTCGATATCTTGACTTGGTGGAAGACAGAGGGCATTAGATATAGCACATTGCGTCTGTTTGCTAAAGATATTTATGACATTCCTGTTTCCACAGTTGCTTCAAAGGCTGCTTTTAGCACGAGTGGTATAATTGTGAGCAAGCATCGGAGTAGGCTCATCCCAGACACATTGGAGGCTTTGATGTGTCCCCAAGATTGGTTATGGGAAACAATGGATGGTTTGATTTATATTTTGTTCGATATTTATGAATTGAGTAATTTTATATTTCATAATAAATTAACTTTATTTTTTATTTTTAATAATTATTTTCAGATGGAGCCTCCACATCTTTTTTTCCACCACCTGAGTGGCTAATCGTGCGACTGCTTTCGATGAAGATGATGAAGAAGAGGTAGACAAATTAAATTGTTGCTCAAATTTTCGAGTGTATTTTTATTTACGCAATATTTACAAGTTGTATACTTTCTTTTTGCAAGAATTTGTTGGCACAACAATGTAGCTTATTTTGAGAGAGGAAATAAGAGCAAGAGGTAAACAAATTAAATTTTTGCTCAACAGATTAATTGTATATTTATTTACACATTATTTACAATTTTTGTAGTCTTATTTTTGCAGGAATTTGTTGGCACATGAGGAGCTTATTTGGAGGGTGGAAAACTGAAAATATGACCTCAAGTAGTAGTTTATTTGGAACATATTATTGTTATGTATTGTTTTGAACTATAAGGTGTTTTGATTGGAGTGTTGATTTTCTTTAGCTTGTTACTGCTATTTCTCTTTTTTTTTTTT
>CACSLK010027831.1:17607231-17619086 GCA_902706635.1 Striga hermonthica
TTCGATAAAGTTCAATGCCGTGCATGTTGTTTGACGTTCCTAACAGAACCCAACATTACCACCACTCACCCCTCTTCCTTGGCATAAAATTCTATACCAAAACCCTTTGTCCTTGCCACCATAGCAACATTATCCACTCTTGCCCCATACACAGTTTGAACAACTTTTTGCCTTTCAGTAGTCATTACCATTGAATATGCTTTGTTGACTGAAGGTAGGGGATCTATCAGAAGAATTTGATTCTTCACATTATCATATATGTCATTGAGTCCCATAAGAAATTGCATTAGCTTATTTTCTGATTTCTGCTGTGCTATGAGCTTCCCTTTTTCACAAGGACACACATGTACAGGCACAATGAAAGCAAACTCATCCCACAACTTCTTATGTTTGTTGTAATACTCCATTACAGAGTTGTTACCTTGATTTAGAGTAGCTATTTTCCTCTAGATTTTATACCTCATTAGATCGTTGTTCTCACCAAATCGTTAGCATATATCTCCCCAAAGCTCATTAGTCGTATCAGTGTACATGAAAGACTCAGCTATGTCTTTTGACAAAGAATTCAAAATCCAGGAGAGTACTGTCAGATCTACCTTCTTCCAGGTTAAATAATCATTGTCATCCTCAGACGGTTGGATGATTTCTCCATTTATGAAACCAACTTTTGTCTTTGCGCCTAAGGCGATAATCACAGATCGCTTCTAAGAAAGGGAATTATTGCCACACAGCGGATGCATAACGAGATTCATACCAGAATGATGGGAACTCTGAAGTGCAAAAGGATCCTGATTCGCCATTGATGAATCCTTCACCATTGAACAGTCTTCAAACTCAAAATTTCACCACTGCCCTTCGATCTCCTTAGATTCAGCTTAGGAGAGCATGGGAATCGCACTTACCAGTTGTATCTGGTCTGGTACCATGTTGAATTAGAGAAGATATTTTGGGGAGAAATCTCCATTTTTTATTTCTGATTAGAACTCAGAAAAATTACATGCAAATGAACGTGCTAAGCATATTTATACCTAAATATGCACTACATGAAGCCGTATTGAACTAATGTCTAGTGATTAACAGAAAACGGCGTCGTACTACAGCTAACTAAAACTAAAGAAGAAAACGACTTTATATTAAAACAAATGTGACATGAAAGAAGGCTTTATAAGCGCCAGCCACCATACTCCAACAAGAACAATGGCGTAACGTGTAATTGTTTTTACTCTCAACTGCCTGACGTTTGGATAGAATTGTTTGCCTCAGCACCTCCAACCTAAATGTGAATTGGAGAATTGTAGAAGGTGTTGAGATAAAAGACTTCACCAGTGGTGATATAGCCCTATTATCATAGCTCGATTCAGATAGTGATTGTCCGACTAAAGATTGCGGACGACTTCACTAAGTCGATACCTACGATGTCGACTTGGCCCATCGGCCGTTCAAAAGTCGTTGGTCCAGCCACGGTCTCTAGTCGACTTTATGAAGTCGACCGGGTACAAGACGACTTCGCTGAAGATGACGAGCAGGTACTCTAGGAGCCCCCGGATGCTTGTATAACCTTAGATCGACTCGGCAAGGTCCCAAGTCGACTTATAAAGACCTCCGACGACTTGATATACAGATGCGACACATGGAAAGTTCCCAAGTGCGAGTTTACACAGGATAAGAAGGAATATAGATGCTGACTCAGGAATAAACGGAATGCGAACCGACCAGGACATTTTGGACACTTCGTGTACGTCGGCCGGGGCATTTTAGGTACTTCAAGTAAGTGTTTCTACTCCTATATAAAGGAGCTCAGGTAACTCCAAACCCTAACTTTTATTGTCTCCATTTATTATTCAGCTGCTGCTCCCACTGAGCAGAGCTCATCTTCCTCCCTCTCACTGACTTGAGCATCGGAGGCTCTTCACCGGAAAACACTTCCGGTGTTGAGTTCTTGCAGGTGTTTGCAGCGGCTCACGGACGACTTAGAGACGTTTCGAACAGACCAGAGCTCATTTCCACCGGTTCACTCCAGATCTAGGAGGAGACCCATCAAATGGCGCCGTCTGTTGGGAGTTCTTGAAGGAAGTAAGAGCTTTGCACCTAGTTCCGATCTGTTTGACATGGCAGAGAAGGAAGGATTATCGAGAAATTTGAACGAGGACTTTCGAGCAGCGTGGACGGATAAACGGCCGTCGCCAATTTCTGGCCCTAGACCACCACTTTAGGTGCTCGGTTTCCTGCCGTTCGGAGGGCACGCGCCATCGGGAGCGCGTAGGGAGGAAGAAACGCCCATCACACCACCTTGGGTGAAGATTCCAGGGCTAACACAAGGAGGATCTAGCCAGAAAAGGACCATCGACACGGGAACTGACGAGAACGAGTCGGCTAAAACAACTTTGAGCTTGGGAAAGCAGTCTGAAATGTTGGAGCAAGGGGCAAGACCACCACCCCAGGTCGAGGAGCAAATGATGACTATGACGAGGAATGAGATGCAGAGAATGATTGTGGAGGCAGTGGCAGCTCAACTCAAACAAGTGCAAGTCGAGCAACCCAGGGTCGAGCAACCTAGGATGGAGCCACCTAGAGTCGAGCAACATAGGGTCGAGTTGCCACCCCATGATCACGAGCAACAAGCCTAGTCCAATGATAGGCAGATCAAGAGGGTGGAGGAGGAAGCATCCTCCATTAGGACTGTCAATCCGCAAGCGAGGGATAAGACATTGGAGCAGTTGCTGGCCCAAGTTCGCGATTTACAGGCCCGAGTCGAGGGGAGGAAAGTTGGAGGCTCAAGAGGACATCCGTTCTCACAGCACATTCTGGATGCCGACCTGCCGCAAGGTTTTCGTGATCTAAACATAAGTTATGACGGATCAACTTATCCATCCCGTCATATGTGGAGTTTCGAGAATATGGCAGTTCTGCATCGTTACAATGACCCGGTGCAATGTCGAGCTTTCTTAACGACTTTGCGGGAATCTGTGCAGGATTGGTTTCATCAACTGCCAACGGGAGCCATCAAGGACTTTGAGGGATTCAGCGCGAGCTTTCTCAATCAATTTGTAAGTGTTAAACCGCAAGAGAAATCGTATTTGACCTTGATGGGCATTCAACAGAGGGAAGGCGATTCATTGCGAGATTATGTGGCGAGATATACGCGAGAGTGCGTCGAAGTGCCCAGGGCGTAGGAGGAAATCAAGGCAGGATGTTTGACTCGAGGGTTGTTACCGGGCCTATGCAAGAATTCTTTAGCAAAGCGACCAGGTAGAACATTTGATGAAGTATTGGGGAGATGTGCGAAGTATATGAATGTCGAGGAAGCTAAAGCCGACTTCTTGCAGGCGGTTAAAGTGAGTAAAGTTGACTCCCGGGATGAGAAGAGGGATAAGAAAATTTCTTCGACCGGAGAAATAAAAGGGTCCCCACGAGCAGAAAGAGATGGGCGATCTAGAGGTTGGAGGCCGACTCAATACACCCCTTTGTCGGCCCCCCAAGCGCGAATTTTGGAGGTAATGGAAAGAAAAATTCATGACAATGTTGTCAGATGGCCCAAGACGAGGAAGGACGGGCCAACAAGACCAAAAAGTAATCTATACTATCAATTTCATAAGGATTATGGGCACAATACTGACGACTGCAGACATCTTAAGGACGAGATTGAAAGACTAATTAAGGAAGGACACTTGAAGGAATTCATATACAAGGATCGGGAAAAGTCGAGCAGGAGGAGAGAAAGGAGCAGGAGCCCTTGCAAGAGGGAGAGAACGCCTGAGAAAAAGGAGTTTCCTCAAAAAAGGGGAGTTATACATATGATATCTGGTGGATCGACGGATGGAGATTCGAACCGAGCAAGGAAGGCATACGCTTGGGGGCGTCATGGAAAAGTCGAGGTACAACAAGTCGACGAAAATGGTCCAGTGATGAATTTCGGGCCAGCGGACGTAGGAGAGGTCGAGAGGCCTCACAACGATGCACTAATGATAACCGCTCAAGTGTCGGGATACGAAGTACAGAGGGTGTTTGTCGATACTGGGAGTTTAGTGAATGTAATATTCTATGATTGTCTCAAAAGGATGGAGCTAGACATACAACTCACACCTCTCCATACCTCGCTGTTCGGTTTCAATGGGTCAGAAGTCGCGCCCCTAGGAGAGACCATGCTCGTTGTCGTCCTAGGGGAAGGCAACTTGCGGAAGGTAAAAATGGTGAGATTCGTGGTAGTCGATGTCGAGTCGGCTTACAATGTGATCCTGGGAAGGCCCGCGCTTAATGCATTTTAGGCTGTGGTGTCGACTTACCACATAAAGTTGAAATTCCCAGTCGAAGACCGAGTGGGAGAAGCTAGAGGCGATCAAAAGTTGTCGAGGACTTGTTATCAAATCGCTGTGAAAACCAACCAGCGGGCCGAGGTTAAGGAAGGAAAGAAGCCAATGTTGAGTGAGAAAAGGTTGAGGAATAGTGACCTTGAACCACACGGGGAGTTAACGGAAATACAAATTGGAGAAACGGAGGAACAAACCACTAAGATCGGAAAAGACCTGAGAGACGAGCTGCGAGACCAACTCATCGCATTATTAAAGGAATTCAGGGATGTTTTCGCCTTCACCCCTGAGGAGTTGACGAGGATCGACCCTACCATTATAGAGCATAAACTCAACGTCATCCCCTCAGAAGGCCAGTGAAACAACGACTTAGACACCATGGAGGGGAAATCGACAAACCCATTGAAGGCGAGGTAGATAAGTTGCTGCGAGCAGGGCACGTTAAGGAAATCCAATTACCCGAATGGATATCCAAAACCGTAATGGTAAGGAAGGCACTAAAAAATGGCGTATGTGCATCGATTTTCACGATTTAAACTTGGCCTGCCCAAAAGATCATTATCCCTAGCCGCGAATTGATCAGCTAGTCGACTCCACGGCTGGTTGCGAGTTGCTGAGTATGATGGATACATCCCAGGGATATCATCAGATTCTGTTGGCCCCTGAAGATCAGAGTAAGGTGAGTTTTGTGACGAGCAAAGGGACGTACTGTTATGTCGTCATGCCCTTTGGGCTCAAGAATGCGGGAGCAACCTACCAACGATTGATGGATCGTATGTTCAAATCACAAATAGGGCGAAATATCGAAGTATATGTGGACGATATCTTGGTAAAGAGTAAGTCCTCGGCATCACACCCAGGTGATTTAAGGAAAACATTTAAAACCCTTAGGGCGTTTGGAATGAAGTTGAACCCAAGCAAGTGCGCCTTTGGAGTAAAAGCAGGTCGATTCCTGGGGTATATTGTCACGGTGCGAGGAATTGAAGTAAACAGGGAGAAGGTGAAAGCCATACTTGACATGGCCCCGCCAAGAAATATAAGAGATGTGCAAGTACTCACAAGAAGGATTGCAGGGCTAAGCAGGTTCATTGCTCGAGCCGCAGAAAGAAGCTTCTCATTCTTCAAATTACTCAAAAAGAAGTCGGCTTTCTTGTGGAATGACGAAGCACAAATGGCCTTTGAAAAATTGAAAGGATTCTTGGGCGAGCTACCTTTGTTGACAAAGCCCGAGCCCGGCGACGAGTTGGTACTATATATATCAGTGGGCTCGGTATCGTTAAGTTCGGTGTTATTGCGAGAGAAAGAGGGTGTCCAATAGCCAATTTACTATACCAGTCGAGTTCTTCAGGGTGCGGAGGTGAAATACTCTGAGATCGAAAAAGCCACCTTGAAGTTGGTGATAACGACTAGAAAACTAAGGCCATATTTCTTGAACCATGTGGTAGTAGTCAGAACGAACTTCCATCTAGGTGAAACACTGTACCGACCCACGATATCGGGTCGACTCGTCAAATAGGCGGTCGAGTTGAGCGAATATTCCATCAGGTACGAGCCGAGGCGAGCCATAAAGGCTCAAGCCTTGACAGATTTTATCCAAGAAGGCACCAAGGGAGAGGAAAAGAAATGGATCATACACGTCGATGGGTCCTCATCGGCTAAAGGATCAGGCCTGGGAGTCGTCCTCGTATCACCCGAGGGCGAGCAACTCGACTTCGCCATTAGATTGGGGTTTAAGGCCTCAAATAACAAGGCAGAATACGAGGCGTTAATCAAAGGAATACAACTCGCAATCGGTGAAGGAGCAATGGAAATTGTGGCACATTCTGACTCACAATTAGTTGTCGGACAAGTGTTGGGAAGTTGCGAGATCAAGAAAGAGCGGATGATGAAATATGTCGAGGAAATCCAAAGTCTGGTTCAGGGTCTGGAGAAGTTTGAGCTAACACAAATCCCTCGAGAAGACAACAAAAGGGCAGACTGGCTCGCAAAGACGGCGAGCTCGAATGATGGAAAAATGGGAAGTCTTATCACCACCATGCATTTGGAAGGAAGCGTGTTGAGCGAGAAGATGGAAGTCGAGGAAAAGAACGACTGGAGAAAATTGATTCATGAACTCCTACAGGGTCGAGTACCTATGGGAGATAAGCAGGAGGCAGAAAGGGTCGCTCGATATCTAAGCAAATATTTTGAAATCGATGGCGTCATGTTCAAAAAATCTTTGGTTGGGCCCCACTTGCGATTCATCTCTGAGGACGAAGGAACCCATGTCTTGAAAGAAATACATGAAGGATGTTGCGGAGCACATATAGGATCGCGAGCCTTGGCAGGAAAAGCCTTGCGAGCAGGATATTATTGGCCCAAGATGCGAGCAATGGCGGAACGGCTGGTCCAAAAGTGCGAAAAATGTCAATGCCATGGGCAAATCACTCATATCCCCGCCGAATAAATGACGACCATAAACACCCCGATCCCCTTCGCGCAATGGGGAATCGACTTGGTAGGACCATTGCCGACGGGAACAGGGCAGAGGAAGTTCTTAGTAGTCGCTGTCGACTATTTTACCAAGTGGGTCGAAGCGAAACCGTTGGCGAAAATTACGGAGGAGAAGATGATTCAATTCCTGTTTAACAACATCTGTTGTCGGTTTGGAGTTCCAAAAGTGCTAATTTCTGACAATGGGACTCAGTTCCAAGGAAAACGAATTCAAGCATGGTGCCTCGACATGGGAATAAAGCAAAGATTTGCCTCGGTCGCACACCCCCAGGCCAATGGCCAAGTCGAAGTGACTAATCGAACCATTCTCCAAGGATTGAAGAAGAGATTGGAGAGAGCATCAGGTGCTTGGGTCGATGAGCTGACAACAGTTCTATGGGCTTATAGGACGACCCCAAGAAGCTCGACAAGCCAGTCGCCATTTCACATGGTTTACGGAATGGATACACTCTTGCCTATCGAAGTCGGCTTAGATTCTCACAGGTCGACATTTTATGAGAAAAAGAAGAACGAAGAGATGATCGAAGAAGCCCTTGATATGATAGAAGAAGGACGAGAGGAGGCTTGGGTGCGATCCATGTAATACAAGCAGAAGATGCGTGCAGCCTTCGACAGAAAAGTCCGCACCAGACGATTTCAAGTGGGAGATCTCGTCCTCAAACGAGCAGATGCCCTTAAACATGTCGGGAAGCTTGAAGCTAACTGGGAAGGACCTTACACCATCACCAAAGTGCTCGAAAGAGGTGCATATGAACTCGAGGATGGTGAAGGGCGATAGTTTCCGCGATCTTGGCATGTGATCCATCTCAAACGCTTTTATGCCTAAGATAGTATTTTGAACCCTTTTGTACTGAACAATGCTTAATCAAATTCAGTAATGCAATGACTTCCAAGTTTATGTTTAAGTTGTGTCTTTTACATTTCCATGTTGATTTTATTATGATTACTCGAAAAATCAAATTTTTCAAAACGGCTTTGAAGCCGCCTCACTCTGACGACTACGAAGTTGTACTTGAGTGGAATCTCGATTAAGCTACGAAGCTTACAACTACAAAGTCGACCTAAAACAACTACGAAGTTGTACTCGAGTGGAATCTCGATTAAGCTACGAAGCTTACGACTACGAAGTCGACCTAAAACAATTACGAAGTTGTACTCGAGTGGAATCTCTATTAAGCTACGAAGCTTACGACTACAAAGTCGACCTAAAACAACTACGAAGTTGTACTCAAGTGGAATCTCGATTAAGCTACGAAGCTTACGACTACGAAGTCGACCTAAAACAACTACGAAGTTGTGCTCGAGTTGAATCTTGATTAAGCTACGAAACTTACGACTATAAAGTCGCAACACATATCTACAGAATTATACTCGAAGGAAGCCTCGAACAGACTACAGAGTTAGCTACCGTAACGACGACTTAAACTAGCTAAGAAGTTCCATTTATAATCCTCTATGGCACCTATAATATGAACAATCACATCCCTTGGAAAGTAGGAAGAGATTATCAGCTATGAAGTTGTTAAAAATGTTGCTCGACTTCGACCAGCTCGCAAGCCGGGTTGGGAGAAAACAAGTTTACAAAACTTTGTTTACCAGCCACGAAGCTGTTAAAAATGTTGCTCGACTTCGACCAGCTCGCAAGCCGGGTTGGGAGAAGACGAGTCGAAAAAACTTTGTTTATCAGCTACGAAGCTGTTAAAAATGTTGCTCGACTTCGACCAGCTCGCAAGTCGGGTTGGGAGAACGAGTTGAAAAAACTTCGTTTACCAGCTATGAAGCTGTTAAAAATGTTGCTCGACTTCGACCAGCTCGCAAGCCGGGTTGGGAGAAGACGAGTCGAAAAAACTTTGTTTATCAGCTACGAAGCTGTTAAAAATGTTGCTCGACTTCGACCAGCTCGCAAGCCGGGTTGGGAGAACGAGTTGAAAAAACTTCGTTTACCAGCTACGAAGCTGTTAAAAATGTTGCTCGACTTCGACCAGCTCGCAAGCCGGGTTGGGAGAAGACGAGTTGAAAAAACTTTGTTTATCAGCTACGAAGCTGTTAAAAATGTTGCTCTACTTCGACCAGCTCGCAAGCCGGGTTGGGAGAACGAGTTGAAAAAACTTCGTTTACCAGCTATGAAGCTGTTAAAAATGTTGCTCGACTTCGACAAGATCGCAAGCCAGGTTGGGAGAAGACGAGTCGGAAAAACTTTGTTTATCAGCTACGAAGCTGTTAAAAATGTTGCTCGACTTCGACCAGCTCGCAAGCCGGGTTGGGAGAACGAGTTGAAAAAACTTCGTTTACCAGCTATGAAGCTGTTAAAAATGTTGCTCGACTTCAACAAGCTCGCAAGCCGGGTTGGGAGAAGACGAGTCGGAAAAACTTTGTTTATCAGCTACGAAGCTGTTAAAAATGTTGCTCGACTTCGACCACTCGCAAGCCGGGTTGGGAGAACGAGTTGAAAAAACTTCGTTTACCAACTATGAAGCTGTTAAAAATGTTGCTCGACTTCGACCAGCTCGTAAGCCGGGTTGGGAGAAGACGAGTCGGAAAAACTTTGTTTATCAGCTACGAAGCTGTTAAAAATGTTGCTCGACTTCGACCAGCTCGCAAGTCGGGTTGGGAGGAGGCATACAAGGCAACTTAAGAAACTTAAAAAGAAATCATTCGAGCATAATCAACCACGAGAATTGACAGTAAGCATAAACGACGAGCCAAAAGAGACAGGATTACATTAAGCAAATAATTCATTACATTCGTAGCCGTCCCAACCCTTACAATTTGAAAACGGGTTGGGTACGACAAAGAGGAAAGGAAAACACATTGCAAAAACAACTGGCCCCACGGCCATTACAATCCTAGTCAAAAACAAATTATTACAAATTATTCAATCTTTCAAAGTCTCAGCTGTTGACTTCTCACCAGCATCGTCACCAACATCAGGAAGAGGCTTTGTCCCCTTGCCCTTCTCGGCGTCAACAATCGGGGTCTTCTCGCCCTCAGCAACCTCGTCTCTGTTACCACCAGCTAACAGCTCCACCGCCCCTTCCTCGGCCTCAATCTCCTCGCCTGGTGAGTCCTCGTGGTCAGCTCCACTTGCCTCGACCAATTCGACTGGACCAGACAAAGGGGTAGGAGGGACCTCGAGCTGGTTAGCTAACCTAGCCTTGCGGATGGCCCGGGCCTCGAGTTCGGACCACCAAGGTCACCCTGGTAGCCGACAGGGAGAGGAAGGGATTCCTTCAGCGCTTGGCGGTCGACTTTTCCCTCGAAAGAAGTGCCCTTCACCGTCGACTCCCACGCATCAAACGTGAAGTGGAAGTACTAGAGGGTTGCGGGGCACAACTTCTCGTGGAAGTCAGGAGAGTTGCAAAACGCAGCGACAACCTCCTTCCGGTAGGCGTCGAGAAAGACCGAGCCCATCGGCTATTTGAGGAAAGACTTGCGCCCTTTTTCTTTCCCGATCTCCCTTTCAGACACATTGTCCTCAAGGGCTTTCGAGAGGTCGGCGCGGAGTTCATCGACTTTAAAAAGGGCGGCGGCCTTCTCGGTCCTCAGATTTGCAATCACCGCTTTTGCCGCTGCAAGGTCGTCCTCTTTCTTCTCGAGCTCGAGGACCTGATCCTCGGACTTCTTCTTGTAAGCCTGAAGCGTAGAGTCAGGTGATCTCGACTCCTCGAGAATAGTCGGCATAGCATACGCCATGAACTAAAAAAAAAAAGAAACAACAAAACACAACAAACAAGCACAAAAGGATTAGAATTAAATGAAGATAAAAGCAAAGTCCGATCGAAGTCAAGATAATTACTCAGGAAAAGCAGAGGAGAGCACAGTTAGCACGATGGTGAGGGTCGCGGTCGGCGCGAGTCTTATCAGCAGAAGGGAGAACTGCATCAAAATACTTCGCCACCTCATGAGCTCAGGATGGTTCCAAAGTCGAGATGTCCTCTCGAGGGTGACCTTCTCGACTTCAACGGAGGAGGGGGAAGAGAGAGCGACGACTTTCCCCTTGTCCTTATTCTTCGGGCGCTTAAGCGACTCAGGCACCAGAACAAACTCGGCCTCGTCTTGGGCCCTTTTGCGCGAACCCGACGACTTTTGTTGTTGGGATCACCACCTTCGACTTTTTCGCGGCAGTCGTCTCGACTGCCGCCCCCCTCACACCTGACCCAGAATCGTCGTTGGGCTGTTTCGCAGAAGAAGGGTTAGCGGACTTAGCACCGCCCTTAGCTTTTTTGGTCTCGAAATGAGCTAAGGCTTTAACTGAAAAACACAAAGGTAAAACGATTAAAAGGACGGTGGTTGTCGCTAGCCAAGGCGAGCAATATACACAATATAAATATCGACACACGATAGCAAATCAAAGACGACATAAACTTACGAGGATCACCAACTGGAGAGGCATCCTCATCCACACAAATCCCACAATGATGTAAGAGGTAATGATCCTTAACCATGAGGCGAGCACTCTAGGTACACTTATTTAGGTCGTCTAACATGGCAGCGAATTGGGAGGACTTGGGTCTATAATTCTGATTAACTCTAATGGTTATCGAATCGTTACTGTACGGAAATTTGTCAGGGACGGGTTGGATATAGACAAACTTGGTTTTCCATTCCGTGACATTAGAAGAGAGATCTTCAATAAATGTCACGCCAGGGCGACGACCCAAGCAATGGGCGTCCTTTATGAACCTATAGCTATAACAGTAAAAAAGAAACTTGTTTGTTATGTTTTTGTGTTTATTTTTATGTGTTTATATGTGTTATCGAGTCATTTTTTAGGTCCGTTTTAGTGTCGTCCGGTCCATTTTGTCGTTTTCCGAGTGTTTTTGTGTTTTCCGTTTCATTTTATATTTTGGCGTACTTGTCCGTGTTATTGTTGCATTTTCAGATGTTCTTCGAGTATGATGTGGAAGTCGAGCCGAACCCCGAGTAAGTTCAAGTCATTCGCACGAACCATTTCAAACTGAGTGTTCAAGCCTTAGCCGCAGCCCAAGCCGCGCATGCGCGGACGCACGCCACGCCTCGCACACACACTTGCCCAGCTCGCGTGCTCGCGGATCT
>CACSLK010027831.1:17624276-17640704 GCA_902706635.1 Striga hermonthica
GGCTAATAACACTAGCCAATCCGAGACCATCCCAAAATTGTCTAACACCACTAGACAATTCTGGAGATGGATGGACTCCTACTAACTCAAAAGCCGAGAAATAGGTGGAAGGGGACGAAACGATTTCAGAGCTCGGCCGCATCGACCCTGTTCGCTGGAACAAGCCTCGTCCGAATCAACCATCTTCACGCCCAACCCACAAGTGCACGACCTGACCTGACACCCCAGCATCGCCGAAGAACCAAATATCGGATTTCGGACAAAACCAAGGATCCGAGACTGGGGTAGCCTGCTAGTCCGATGGAAGAAGGATCTCCGACCAAATCTCGAAACCAATCTCCCCCTCCAGCCCCCGAGAACAAGCTGAAGCCCCCCGCAACCAAGCCATAACACTGGCCCTTGCACGACGACCGAAGCTGCAAACCTATAACAAAGACTATAAGGGGGGGAACAGAACAGAGACAACGCAACCAACCGAGCCGCATCCAACCGCAGTAACCTCACTCCGCCAACCTCTCCACTCTGAGCACCGGTGGCCAAATTCACAGGTCGGCGATTTCCGACGAAATCCATCGAGGACCTGCAAACGCACCCCCACAGCGAGAGCGAGAGAGATGGGGAAAGCCGCTACCAACGGCATGGACGCTCGGTGGTGAGCCGTCCACCGGCTAGCCGGATGACCGCCAAGAGAGGCTCAATTCCGGCGAAGATGGGAGGTAGGGTTCTGCGAGAGAAAATAGGGTTTTTTTCACAAGAGAAGATGGATGCTTTTTCATATTTGATATATATAAATTCAAATATGTTTAAATTTATATTATTAATATTATATTAAAAATAAAATGGTAGTGAACAATGTAAAAAAATAATTGACCAGTCCAATCAACCAATTCTGACCGCTACATTGAAACCAGTTCGTTCAAAGGAATCCAAACGTTTAGTTGACCGATTCCCGATTCAACAGCTAGTTTGGCCCAATATTCAAAACAATAGTAGTTCATATTATTTTATGTTTATGTAATTTTATTAACCTCTACAGTTATATTTTTATTTTTTTATCAACCACTATAATTATAATGAATTAAATAATATTTTTCTAAATTTATTTATTATTTATTAAAAATATATTTGAAAAATAGAAACCATTGTATTGTAATAAAATTAATTATATATAAAATAATAATATAAATTTAAATATAAGTGAACAAATAGAAACCAAAGTATATAAATATTTATTAACTTATTTCAAAAAAAAAGGTTATAGATACATAATATTGTACATAAGGTGTACATAACACTAACATTGAAGGGGACAGACCAAAAATAAAAAATCAAGTGGACCCCACTCTATGTGAGTGTTATTTATACATCTATGTACATTTATTATGTAATTGTATTATAATATATATATATATATATATATAACTGGTAGTCCAATCAACCATTTTTGGTTCGTTCAAATGAATCCAATCGTTTAGTTGATCGATTCTCAATTCAACAGCTAGTTTCTCCCAAGTATTCAAAACAATAGTAGTTGATATTATTTTTATGTTAATGTAATTTTATAAAACTTTATTACCCTCTACTATTATATTTTTAGTTTTTATCAACCTTTATAATTGTAATAAAATTAAATAATTATTTTCTAACTATATTTATCATTTTATTAAAAATATTTGAAATATAAAAACAATGTATTGCTATCAATTTTTTTAATATAATAATAACATAAATTTAAATTTATTTGAATATATATATATATAATATATATTTAAGTTTATATTTTTGTTATATTAAAAAATATATAAATATTTATTAACTTATTCAAAAAAATATATACAATTGAGCAGGTCGATGAACTAATTCTGAACGGTTCATTGGAAACCAATTCGTTGAAAGAAATCTAACCATTTGGTTGACTGATATTAGATTCAACAGTCAGTTTAGCCCAAATTTAAAAATAATAGTAATTGATATTATTTTTATTTTATCTTTTAAAATTTTATTAACCTCTTACAATAATATTTTTTTTATCAAACAACTATAAATATAATATAATAAAATTAAATAATTATTTTTTAAATATATTCATTATTTAATTAAAATATTTTAAATATAGAAAGCATAATATAATAAATTCAAATACATTTGAATTTATATATATCAAATAACTTAATAAATAACTTAATAAATATTTACATTTTTTTAATATAACAAAAACATCAATTTAAATATATTTGATATATATAAATTCAAATGGATACATGACTGGTATTAGCTGGGTATAGAATACACGTGTAAGGTATGCGGGTGAAGTGAAACAAAACCCCTCTTCGATTCTATACTATTCACTGAATCTACTAAGTAGTAAGCAAAGCTTGGTGCCAAAGGCTCGAAGGTTCGAACGGAATGTCGGGAGCAAGCTTAAACCTTAGCCTAGAAACTCACTCGGAATCCGCTAATCATGAGCAGTAGTCATCAGATCTTGTCCAAAGACCCACACCCAAATTCCATAGCCTTTGGTCTGCTATCCTGATTATGATTTTCCTACCCTCGAGTTCCTGGGGTTGGCTTTAATTCAATCAAGGATTTCGCTCATTGAGATTCCCCGCGGACAGAGAAGATGTTCTATTTTGCATCCTCCCCAGAGAGGAATAGAGCTGGCGAAACTAGGATCTTTTTGTGCTCATTCATACGCTTACTAGCTTGCCAGTCACCAATCAGGTCGATGCGTATGGGGCGGTTCCCTAGAACCTGTTCGTCACAGTGTAGCATTGTCTGCCTTAGTGTACGGCGTCTGGAGTTACATCCCCTTTCCATTCAAGAGTTCTTATGTGTTTCCACGCCCCCTTGAGACCTCGAAATTAGCTAACTCAAAAGCAAGAGAGACAGCTTGATCGGACCTCTCTCGTTGCTGACTTCCTTCATTCATGTTGGTTACAAAGACAAGGAGATGTAACCCAGCAAGGGATGCAAGGCTTAATGACCTTCACCCTTCTATTTTGCGGCTTTATACATATTTTTTGACCAGTTCATTCAACTAATTCCGATCGGTTCAGCGGAAACCAATTCGTTTAAAGGAATCAAATCATTTAGTTGATGGATTCTTCATTCAGCATCAATTTAGCTGAGTTTTCAAAATAATAGTAGTTGATATTATTTTTATTTTTATTTTTTCAATTTTATTAACCTCTACAGTTCTATATTTCTAATAAAATTATATAGTTTTTATAAATATATTTATTGTTTAATTAAAATAATTTTAAATATAGAAACCATTGTATAGTAATTTTTTTCCTCAAAATTAAATTTTTACTATCAAAGATTGTTATATACTCATGGAATAAAAATTGCAACAATAAATAATTAAAAAAAAACTATTTTTCAACATTTGCGATTAATACTTTAATTTTCAAAAGGGTCATATGTGAGTTACATTCTCTCGGTTGGGAGCGATTTTATTCTCTCGGTTGGGAGCGTTCGATTCTTGCTGTCTTCTGATTAATTTTCGTGTTCATCTTTTCTCAATCTTCTCGTAGTTGTTTTCTTTGTTCATCGCCTATCCGATTGACCCTCTTTTCGTCCATCTTTCGACCGATTAGGGTTTTCCCCATTTCAGATTCAGGCTATGGATAGGGTTTTTAGCCCTAATTCAGCAGACGATCTATCACAGAGGATGGATAATTTCTCCCTTTCTGATAGAGAAGCTTTGCTTGTTGACATTGCTCAGGAGGACATAAAATATAGCGTGGAGGAATGTGACCGCAGTCTCTTCGGTAAAGTCGTGGGTGATAGACCGGCCAGTTGGATTGGTATCAAGAGGTCGATAAGCCAAATTTGGAGACTCTCGCAACCAATGGAAGTTAAAGAACTGGAGCCCAACTACTTTCAATTTATCTTCCAAAGCAGAGAAGATCTTCAGCGAGTTCTAAGCGGCACAAACTGGAGTTTCGAAAATCAGTACTTGATTCTCAGTGAGTGGAGACATAAACTTCATAGCAAACACCCCTGCTTCCAAGAACTCAACTTATGGGTGCAGGTAATGAACATCCCTTTAAATTGGCTCTGCACTGAGGTTGGCGTAAAAATTGGAAAGGTTTTCAAAGAAGTTCACAATGTGGTGGTTGCTAATTATGGGAACCATGGTGGGAAATTTCTCCGTTTGCTGGTGTCTCTGGATCTCAATGAATCAATTCCTAGATGTACCAAGGTTAGGCTTGGTGAAGAAGTGGTTACGATCGGTTTCAGATATGAAAAGCTTAGGAATTTATGTCATTATTGTGGCTGTATAGGCCATCTGGACATAGGGTGCTTTAAGAAAGTTAAGGATATTAAGGCCTGTACTATCAAGGAGGGTCAATATGGGGACTGGCTGAAAGCCCCTGATGGCCAGTCCTGGTCTACAATTAATAATCATACTTCCGGCTCTCGTAGTCCTCCATCTAGCCCAGGCAGACCACATCCATCTCCATCCTCAGAGCAAACTTTACATCATCAATCTCTCCAACAAGACAGTGCAAGTCAAGCTAATCTGAGGAACCAATTAATCATTCATCCAGTGGATTCCAACCCTACATTCAAATCCTCTGCCAATGGCTCATCCTCAAGCTCCCCAGGAGATATCCACAAATCTTCTGGAATTTCAAAACAAGCAGCTTTGAGAGAGCAAATTCAAATCAATACTATGGAGATTGAACCCTCTGGTATTCCTATAGTCTTAGCCTCTGCAACCACAACATTAGACAAGGGCAAAGGCCAGGTCAGAACATGGAAGAGATCTAGCTCAAAAGATGGCAGACTTCAGAGGCAACTTTCTAATCCCTCTCCCAAAGAGACTCATCTTACTAGGAAGAGGAATAGAGAGATCCAACCAGAAGGTCATGAAGAGGAAGAAGGTCAAAACTCTAAGAACCATGATAACAAGAAAGCTAAAGCAGGTACTGATGAGGTGGGGGTGGCCAGCCTAGAGTGGCACCCGAGTTCTCAATGTTAGCTACGGTGTGGAACTGTTGAGGGCTGGGTGTGCCCTCTACAGTTTCCCAAATCAGAGAGACTATTAGGTCTCATCACCCAATTTTCACTTTTCTTTCTGAAACCAAGAAATCAAATGCTTTTGTCAAGACTGTAGTCAGGAGATTAGGCTTTGAGGACAGATTTTCTGTAGTTGATCCTCAAGGCTTAAGGGGAGGGCTTTTGCTTTTGTGGAACAATTCTGTAAATATTATTAATCTTGTTAGTTCCTCTTTTTTTATTGCTGTTCATTTTCAATTACCTTCTTGTGAACCCCAATGGGGAGTTTTTGTATACCTGAGTACTTGTAGGATACAAAGGGCTTCTCAATGGGAATTTTTAGAATCAGAAAGTAGGAAATGGGGATCTCAATGGTTTATTGCAGGAGACTGGAACGATTTATGTTCCAACTCTGAGAAAAAGGGAGGAATCTCTCGTTCTGAAAGCAGCTTTCTGGGATTCAAAGCCTTCATCAATGCCATGGAAATGGAAGACATCAAGATGGAAGGCTATCAATTTACCTGGTGCAACAATAGAGGAGCTGAGAATGTAGTTGAAGAAAAATTGGACAGAGCCTTCGGTTCTATTGAGTGGATACAAAATTTCCCTAATGCCAAAACTCTTAATCTGGTCACAAGCTCATCTGACCATTCCTTACTACTGCTGGATCCTGGCATCAAAAAATATAGGAGGGCTAGAAGATTCCAATTTGATGCAAGGTGGATTGGTCAAGCTGGATTAAATGAAGTGGTGACTCAAGCTTGGATGATACCAGTCTCGGGTACTCCCTTTTTTCAACTCAAGGAAAAAATTAAGCAGACAAGAGTAGCTTTGTTGAAGTGGAGCTCCCAATTCCAAACTCAAAATCAGCATCAAATTGCCACTCTTACCAAGAAGCTGGAGGATCTAAGAGAAGACAACTCTACATCCAAGTGGGATGAGTGGAACACCACAAGGATAGATCTGGACAAAGCTTACCATTATGAAGCAATGTATTGGCAACAAACTTCAAGGCTACACTGGTTGAAACATGAAGATAGTAATTCAAAATTCTTCCATGCCTACACATTGCAAAGAAGAAGAATGAATGCCATTACCAGGCTTATCAACTCCATAGGTGAGGAACTTACATGCCAGAAAGACATCCAGAGCCACATTGCTGAATTTTATAGCTCTCTCTTCTCAACTGCGGGATCTTGGGGAGGGGACTCCTTATTGCAACTTATCACCCCCTCTATCACTCCTGAAATGAACCAAGGTCTTTTGCTCCCTGTGGAGGAGGAAGAAATTAAATCAGCACTTTTCAGTCTTCATCCTAATAAAGCACCTGGGGAGGATGGTATGAATGCACTTTTCTATCAGCACTTTTGGAGCTTAATAAAATCTGACTTTATCTCTGCTATCTTGAGTTTTTTCCGATCTGGTCAGATGCTTCAATATTGGAACCATACAATTCTCTCTTTAATCCCTAAATGTGCTGCTCCTGATACCATCTGTAAGTTTAGACCTATTAGCCTTTGCACTGTGGTATATAAAGTTATTTCTAAAGTTCTTGCTCAGAGGCTAAAGACCTGTCTTGATGGGTGCATTAGTGGATTTCAATCTGCATTTATACAGGGCAGACAACTGCTTGATAATGTTATCATAGCCCAGGAAGCTTTTCACTTTCTTAACAGACATGCTTCTGGTAAAAATTACTTTATGGCTTTGAAACTTGACATCATCAAAGACTTTGACAGACTGGAGTGGGTCAGTATTAAAAAGATCATGAGTCAAATGGGATTTCATGTTGATTTTGTTAAACTTATTATGGCTTGCATATCTACCACCTCTATATCTTTTAAAGTTAATGGGGATATCTGTGGCTTGGTCTCTCTTTCCAGAGGAATAAGACAGGGGGACCCACTCTCCCCTTATCTGTTCATCATAGTCTCAGAATTGTTGTCTGCCCTTATAATTGATGCTACTAACTCTGGTACTCTGAAGGGGTTGAAATTATCTCAGTCTGGGCCATCTATATCACATCTGTTGTTTGTAGATGACTCAATCTTTTTCTGTAAAGCTGAGGTTGACCAGGCTGGGATTCTTCTTGATCTGTTGAATAGATATAAATTGTTCACTGGCCAATTTGTGAATCTGATTAAATCTGCAATCTTTTTCAGCAGAAATACTCCTGAATATCTTCAAGGAAGTATCTGTGCAGCTCTGCAAGGCATTCAATCACATAGATCTACCAGGGATTTGGGACTACCCCTGGGCATTGGTAAGTCCAAAAAAGAGATATTTGCCTATCTTGTGGAATCCTTCAAAAATAAGTTGCAAAACTGGAAAGCTAAATTACTCTCTGCAGCTGGCAAGGCTGTCCTTCTGAAATCAGTTCTGCAAGCAATTCCTATTTTTACTATGTCTTGCTTTAAAATATCTGTCTCCATCTACTCCTCATTAGCCAGCTTATGTGCCCAATTTTGGTGGAAATCAAGTTCAGAAGAATCTAAAGGCATTCACTGCAAAGTTGGGCCAAAATTTCAATCCCTAAAAATGATGGAGGTTTGGGTTTTTTGGACTTTAAACTGTTTAATGAAGCTTTGATTTGTAAGCAGCTTTGGAGGATTATATCTCAACCTGATTTGCTTGTGAGTAGGGTCCTGAAAGAGAGGTATTTTCCAAACTCTTCTATTTTTCAAGCCTCTAAATCTCATACTGGCTCTTGGCTCTGGAACTGTTGGATGGATGTCCTTCCTTTTTTTATTAGATGGCTTAAGACTGAGATTAGAGATGGTAGTTCTACCAGAATTGCTGACTGTAACTGGGTTCCCAATCTTTCTAAAGAAAAACCTGATCTGCTGGAGATTGCTAGGGATCATCTCATTTTTGTGAAGGATTTGATGTTACCTTCTGGATTGGGTTGGAATGAATGGCTAATTCATCAGGTTTTTAATGAAGAAGATAGTGATGCTATTTTAAAGATAAAAACTTTGAGGCCTGGCAGACCTGACAGAATTTACTGGGGCCTAGATGCTAAGGGCCAGTTTTCAGTTTCTTCTACTTATTCCTTCTTGGTACAACAGAAAATTCTTCAACTGGATATTCCAAAAAGCAGCAACAGGGTGAACTCTTGGAAGTTGACTCTCAAAAGATCTTGGTCACTGAAGGTGCAGATGAAGATGAGAACTTTTTTGTGGAAATGCCTCACAGGCTCTCTGCCTGTTCTGACTAATCTTTAAAAGAGAGGATTGAACATTGATGTAATCTGCAGGTGTTGTGGTGAAAGTCCTGAAACTATTGAACATTTGTTATTGAACTGCCCCAGAGCCAGCAGAACTTGGGACTTAGCACCAGTATCATGGCAGGGTCTCTCTCAGTACACTGAATCCTTTAGAACTTGCATGGTGGCAATTTGTTTGTTCTACATCTCATTCCACAATTGATGAGCATAGAATCCAGTTGTCAACCTATTTGTTATGGTGGCTCTGGAAGACCAGAAACCAGTGGATATTTCAAGGATCTCTTCCTCCACCCCGGATTGTGGTTAAGGCAGCTCACTCGGATTGGCCGGAGTTTTCATCTCTTCTTTCTAATTATCCTTCTTCTTAGTTCTTTTAGTTTCCTTTGTTTTGGTGTTTTGTGTTAGTTCTTTTGCAAGAGCAGATTATTTACTAGGCTTTGTAGTAGTGGTGGTGATTTGCTCTTCTCTTTTTCTTCGTTTTTTTAGTTGTTTTCATTGAGGCTCTAGGGCATCTTTGTTGATGTTCCTCTCATGTTGTATTTCTTTTTGGACTTTGGTTGTATTCGAGCTTTGCTCGCTTTTAGTTAATAGTTATTTCTATCGTTTTGGAAAAAAAAAAAACATTTGCGATTAAATTTGCAACACAGACCACTTATGGGATTAAATTTCCAACCTCCTTGTTCAAACTAATGACCAACGGCCACGTGACTCACGCGTGACATATCCGTTAACTTTTTACAGAGTACGACCAATTTCACAACAAAAATATGTTATGTACTAAAATTGCACTCATCAGGACTAAAATTGCGACAGTCCCAACCTAACGAGACCAAATTTACAATTTTCTCCAATTGCGTTCGAACAACTAATCAAATTTGTTTATTAAAGGAGGCAAGCGGAGAGTGATTACAAATAGCTTGATTAACATTTTAGGTACTTATTCAGAGGAAAATATCATTGTAGGATTTGATTTTTTAGTATTGTGTTATAATATGCTCTAAATTTTTAACTTTTTAAATTGATGGTTTCAATTTTAAGTTATTCTCAATATAAGGTCTACTTTTACATTCCACTTTTCAATATTATACTCCATATCACTTTGTGTTTTGACATAATTATGTAAACAACAATATTTTTTTAAAAAAATATTTTATAAGTGCTTATAATAAAAAAAAAATATTAAATATCTTTCGTAAATTTACTTAAACGATAACTATTTCATAATTTACATTTATGCAAAGCCTAATGGAACATATTTTACAAGTAAAAAAATAAATTTTAACTTAATTTTAATCTATATATGTGATAACATTAAAAAATAAACTATTATAAAAATAATCTAGTTATTTAATTAACGTTATAGAAAATATTATTTGTGAATAAAATTTATGTTTTTGAAACAATTAAGAATATATAAAATTAATACCTATAATAAAAGTATTAATTTGTAAAACTAGCTTCGTAAGAAAAATAGTTCAAATAAGTTACATTTATGCAAAATTAATTTAGCTTAAACGAATTACTTTTTTTACTAAAGTAATTTTACTACAGATATTTATAATATATATATATATATATATATATATATATATAAAGGTTTGATTGGTTTTTAAATAGTAACTATTTCCCGCCAAAAAAATGTTGGTTACTAAATCTGGAAATTATTTAAACATTTTATGGTATATTTTAAAGGTACAATTTAGGTTATTGAGATTAATTTATTGTGGTAATACTAATCACATATATAAGTTTCTAATATCTCAAGATACACATTTTCTAAAACACTAACTTTAAGAATAAAGTGTATCATTTGATTTGTGTAATCATATATTTTAAGAAAACTTATAATATCCACTATTAAAAAGAAATAAACTTTTAAGCTAATTAACTTATGTAATTCAACTTACTTATTCCATATTATATAACTAGATTGTGATTTCTCCTTAGTGATCTATTTTCCAAATTGTAGGCTTTTTTCATTCTATAGTTATACTTAACATTGGCATATTTTTTCTTGAAACTATAAGAATATTTTTGGGTATATTTATATAAAAATATATCTAAGTTTATCTTATAGAATTAATAAATTTAATGTATATAAATTTAATATTTTTGGGTATATATTTGAATTAAAATGTATCTTATTGTTCTTTTCTAAATTGTTTATTTAATATGACTTTTTACACAATAAAAATGGAGGTGGTGTGAAGTCTATATGGGCAAATATTACAAATTGTTAAGTATAACTAGGCTACTACATGAGCGAATTATTTATTCCATATATTTAAATATAACTATATGGGCAAATATTAATAAATAATTGTTAAATACAACTAGACTGTGATTTCTCCTTAGTGACTTTTTTTTTTAAATTATAGAATTTTTTTCATTCTATAGTTATACTTAACATTTGTATATCTTTTTCTTAAGACAATAAAAAATATTTTGGGGTATTTTTATATAAATATGTTTTATTAAGATAATATATAATTCCAATGGTTTGTGTCTTTTTTAATTTGGATTGATAACTAAGTTTGTTGTTTATTAAGTGGTGTTGGCCGGGATGGGGATGAGAGTTCTCTGCGGTGGTAGTCAGGGTTGGCTTCGGGAAGGGTTTAGGGCTTGGGTCCTCATTTTAGCTAGGCCTTGGGCAGTGGTGACCGAGGTTCCATTGCCTTGAACTCTTGTGTTGGTAGTTTTGCTCTTTGGTGTTCCTGGATGGTCTTGCTAGGGGATGGATTACTGTTTTTGTTAGTTTTGTTTGATTAGGCTTTCTTAGTTTCTGTTTAGTTAAGTATTTTTGGCTTGGGCTCTTTACCTGAGTGTTTTGTATTGTATTTTTGGTCTGGGCCATTGGCCTCTGTGCTGATTCCCCCGTGGGGGGTGATCCTATTCTCCCGTGGGGAGCGATCCAAGTTGTGTTGGTGTCTTTTAGTTGATTGTAGTAGGTTTTCTATCCTAGCGTGGCTAGCGAGGCTCTAGGCGGTCTTTCGATCCGTCCTCCCAGTTTTTAGTTCTTGGTTGTAATATTCAGCCTCGGACTGCTTTTTTGCACAGTTGTCGTTTTGATTTATAATACCTCTATCGTTTCAGCCAAAAAAAATATAAAGATAGTTGGAACTAATTTTAAATTTATATATGTGATATGAATGTAAATTAAAAAATTGTCAAAAAATAATTTATTTGATATATCATATTCGAAAAACAGGCTAGAAATAAAAAAGTAGTTATCATTTAAAGTATGAATATAATAAATTATGATAGTTAGTAAATGAAATAAACGAAGAATAAAAAATATGAATTTCCTATGGTGAGATTTGATTTTGAGAAATAAAAATTGACAAATATAAATGCATATTACCAAAATTGAAAATAAACTATTTATGTGAAGTACCAAACATAAAGTCAAAGCAATATTATTTATGCAAACAAAATTACGAAGTACATCATTTTAATATGTCAACATCCGTAGCGTGCGAACTTTCCACTTAGACTCAACACGTTCTGAAATTATATATATATATATATATAGAGGGGATAAGAAAAATTAAACTTGCTTAATTTCTATATATTATTAACAAAATTTATCTAAATATAATTGCAATTTTAAAGTGAACAACAAAATTATTTAAAAATAGGTAATGGTTAATATAAATTATAATTCTATTTCTATATAAATGATTAAGATAGATAAAATACAATTTTATGTTCTGTATTTTTCTCTTTGCTAATTGAATTTGTACATGACTATATATATTATCTCAGTTTTACATGAATTTTGAAAAATATAACGTTTCACTTAAAAAATCATTCAATCACAAAATTCAGACATCTTAAATTTTATTTAGTATTTAAGAGAAAAAAATATAAATTGACACTTATTTTGATATAAATATGATGTAATTAATTACATGTTATGTGTATCGTACAAGTTCTGTACTAATTTCAATAGACATGCTTTATGTAATTTTGCACAAATAATTTTTCATATAACATTTTAAATAAATTAATATAGGGAGGAGGGGAGCATTACATATCGATTTTATATTTTAAATTATTATTATTATTTAATAAGCATTTTTAATTTATAAGTATCAATGAAAATTTTTACCCCGTGCATCGCACGATATTCGTACTAGTTTCAAAATAATAGTATTTTGGTTAACATATTTAAGTACAAATATAAAGTTAGTTGTTGTCTTAAATTGAGAACTAGAATGTAAAAGTAAGCCTTTAATTGAGAATAACTTAAAATTAAAAATGTCAAATGAAAAAGTTAACAATTCAGACCCTAGTGTGAATAAAAATAATCTCTCGTCTCTCCTCCAAAAATCGCCCCGTAACCCTAGCAGCTCCGCCTCTTCAATTCCACCGGTAGAAACTCCCTCGCCGGTCATCAGGGTCCATCGGCGGACAGCCTCCGTCGCTCGTCCATGGCGGCGCAGCCCTTTGTCTCTTTTGCTGATGCTTCGACCTGTTCGCGCGTAGGCCAACGGACTTGCTTCTCTTCCGTAGTTGGCCGCCGAAGTCCAGGTCCAGAAGGCGAGGGTCGGGGTGAGGTGCTGGCTCATGACGAGGCTGGGTTAGTTGTTGTCGGTCTTGGTTGGGACGGTACTTAATCTCTCTGTTTCGCCCTTCTCGCCGCCTGTCTGGACTACACCTTTTCGTCGGCGAAGCGACGATTGGTAGTGACTTCTCCTTGTTCGACTTCCAGTTGTGTCTATCGGAGGTAAGCCCTCGAGATTGCTGCTTTTGTCTCGGTTTTCTATTTTGTCTGAAGAATCTCTCAATTCGTTCTTGTCGAGCTGGATTTGGGGGTTCTCGGTTGGGGTAGTAGTTACTGCTGGGATCAGGGTGCTGCTTCCGGTAAGTGCTCGGCTGATTAGTTGTGTTCAGCTGATTCGAGCAGGGTTGAGCGAGTGCTGTTTCTGGCAGGCTGACGCGGTGAAGTCGAGCCGTGTTGTTTATTCACGTGATTGGAGTGTGGGCTAGCTCTTCGGTTGGTCCTGGGGTATGGGTTCCCGTCTTGCTAGGCCTTATGCAGTGGCGGGCGGTTGTTTCCGTGCTCTGGAGCTGTCTTTGGAGTCGACTTGTCTTCTGTATATCTTGATGTATCGGGCGGGGGAGGTTGTGTCCTCCTTTATGTTTTTATTTTAGCTTGGTAGGTCTTTGTTTCTGTTTTCGTGTAGTTTAGGATTGTGTTTTTCGTCTGGGCCGTTGGCCTCTGTGTACCCGATTGTCATCTTATTATCCTGTTGGGATCTGACACTCAGGAATTACCCTATTGGGGCCTTTTTAGTTGTTTTAATTGTTTGTCTAGTTGTTTTGTTTAATTGTGAGCCATATTCTAGCGTTGCAAGTTGGGTTTCTAGGCGGTCTTCTGACCTGTCCTCCCATTTTTCAGCTGTTGGCTGCTTTCATTCAGCAAGGAGCTTCTTTGTATTCGCACGTTTGTGTGCTTTTGATCTATAATATATCTATCGTTTCGGAAAAAAAAAGACCCTAGTGTGAAACAATAACAAAAAGTCAAGCCTACAACAAAATTTACCAGTTTATTTTGGGTTTATTAATGATTTGAGGAGTAATGCTTTGAGCCCGAAAACTTGTGATTTGAACCCTCCTTGTGTGCCATTGTATCTGTAAAATTCTTGCCTTAAAACCCTGAGCCAAACCTCAAAACCAAGCCCTTGATGTTGGCAACCCAGCAGCCGCGTGCGTGGGTCGCGACGCCGGCAGGAGGCAGACCGCACAGTGGACGTGCAGGAGCCCCTGCAGTGACGCGAGCAGCCCTGCAGCGGTCGTGTTCAAGTCGTGTGCTGTGTGTCTGGGGGTGAACCAACTGACAGCAGTTCGCAGCCTTGTGCACCCGCAATCTTCTGCCGCTCGCTAGTTCCCTTAGCAGCATCGCCCGCGGCTGTGCGCCCAGCCAGAGGTCCCAACAACATGCCTACACCCCTGCAACCGCACCCCTATGTCCAACCAGTGTGCCCAGATGCGCCCAAGCGCACCCATACGTGCGGGACAACTCCCAGACGAGCCCAGCCGCACCCCAGCACGTCCAGTAGCCCAGCGCGAGTCCTCAATCGTGCCAGCACGCCCAATCGCGCCCGTGCCGGTGCCTGCGACCGTCGAAACCAATTTATCCCAACCATTAGACTATTTTTCTAGCCGTTGACCTCGTTTTTCTTGTCGAACCCATTTCTAGCCTTCTTTTAAAAAAATCAAGTTATTTACCCTTAAATTCGAGAGTTCCAAATTCAACAAAATTTCACAAACTCCTTAATCATAAATTTTGATAAAGTGAGAATTTGTTATCTAGATAATTGTTTATGAGAAATTATCTTAATTAATGTAGATTCTTGAGGAGTCGAGCCTCAAAACCTATCCGAGATTTTCGTGTGCTATTTTCATGTTTCATCAAACAAGTGGGTGTTGATAAACTTTACCATGTCATTATTCTCTATAATTACTTGGCTTGATAATCAATGTATGCATGTGAACCACTAGTTTATGCGTCTTTCACCCACCGATGGGTTATACCGACGACATCCTCTTATTGTGCATTTAAGTGTTTCTCCCACCGATAGGTTATGCCCGTGGTTAGCTCCTGCCGATTGGTTATGCTTGCGGAAAGGTGTGTACACATAAGCATAAGACCGTATAGAAAGTAGACGTGGTGATTTGTGTTCATGTTGTGATTACTATTTATGTCATTATATTGAATATATGTGAATGGTAATTTCCACGGTGAGCTTGTTCTTTGCTCACCCCATTATTTCTATTCTATCTTTTTCCAGCTGAGCTGGTGCTCGTGGCAAAGGATGGATGAGTGAGGTCATTTATATTATTATTATGAATTGTTTACTTGCTTCCGCTTATTTCTATCATGTTTTGCCAAGACTTGTGTGATTGGCTTTGGAGACTTGGTATTGATTGTGAACTAGTTTATTATGTATATGTTTTGAAATTTATGATTGAGTATGTGATGTCATGTCTTGATTGGATCATATGACTGTGTGTTTACTTGGGATGGTTTATTTCCAAGGGCTTGAGTCGATACTAAAGCTAATAAATTGAATTTTGGTTTGAGTAATGCCCGTTAAATGATTTAATTGGAAAATAATTTCTGAAAAATTTACTGTGGGCTTTGAAAAAAATACAGTATTTTTCTTTTAAAGGCAATGCGGTGTTACAAGATCTCGTTATGTACAAGTCATAAATTTAACGTCAACAATAAACCTACACGTAGTGAATCTAGGAGTTTAAAGTAAAGAATTTACAGCTAAAAATTGCAGACTCTGAGACATTGTAGATTTCCGTTGTTGGAGATCGTCTAACCTCAAAAACTACTGGGCTGCCTGATTTTTTCTCGTTGGACCTTGAGAAGTTCGTCGCGGTGCAGCGGGTCGCACGGACGGGCTGCAGCTACAGGTCGTGGTCGTCGAAAGTCCACAAGAATCTTGCGGGTGATGGCAGATGCTGCAGGACGTTGCTGCGGGCTGGAGCCGTGCGCTGAGACTGCCAAAAATGGGGCTCGACTGCTTGTTGCTGCTTCTCAGTCCCTCGCGGTGGCACGCTGGGCTTGCGTGAATGTCGCCAGTTGATCTCGGTGTCTCGGTACCTCGAGATCTTCTGCTATATTGCTTGAAACCTCTCCGGTTATCTCGGTACAACAACAAAACTGAAGATAAAGCTCGTAGAGAACTAGGGGGACATTATGCGTGTATGCGTATGAAGTCTCTTTCCCAATCCCATGAGCTTAATTGTGTATTTATAGGGCTATAGTTGGGACCCTAAGGAGGTGATGGTGTGGGCTTCTTAAGTATTGGGCCTAACTGTGGGCCAAACCCATTCTGCTCAATGACTTATATAATATTTCGATCCACTAACGAAACATTATTGCACTCTCTTATCTTTCCCGAATTATATTCGAGACTACAATTATAACTACCCGAATTACCTCCATATGTTTAAGATAATGCCCATCAAATAATTTAACTACTGATAATAAAAAATTGATTGACATCTTGTAAACCAAAGCTAGTACCAATCACATTTTTATTATGTCGGAATTTAATCCAGCTGAAGGGTTTAATATAATAATTCCATGATGATGACATGATGATGATGACATGAGGGTCTATTCATTTGGGATTTCTAAAGGGATGCTTGAATATAAGTTTTTTTTTTTTTTT